>JABVXV010000389.1:0-52983 GCA_013365325.1 Dipetalonema caudispina | reverse complement strand
TAATAATAATAATAATAATAATAATAATAATAATAATAATAATAATAATAATAATAATAATAATAATAATAATAATAATAATAATAATAATAATAATAATAATAATAATAATAATAATAACGATAATAACAGCAATGATAACAAAACTATTAATAACAGTAATAGTAATAAAAAATAATTAAACAAATTAACTGTAATCTATTCCAAATATAATCTCAAACTCACCAGTTTTAATACATTCAGATGTTAGACATATTGTTGTTGTTTTCCTTATAAATAAATAAATTAATGTACAACTTAATGCGATTGAAATGATGCCAAAAAATGTTAAGACGGTAATAAATGGACGAGTAACAATACGTTTCCATAATGATTCTTCCATATTTCTTGACTCATCCATATTCACTCCAAAATATAATTAATAAATATTAATTATGACAAAGGTCGTTGGCAGAAAAACATGAAAATAATTTAAAACAACATTAATAATAAAATTATATAGGAAGTATTTTATTATATTCATCTTCAAAATGCAATTCATTATTTGATTTCAAATTATTAATAATTTTCTGCTAGCAAAACAAGGAGAAAAAAAAAGGAATAATTTCAATAATAACACTGGTGATAGTGTCTATATATCGGAAGAATGGAATTTATTTATTACATACATCGAATCAAAATAATCCTCTAATTATTTCATCATTTTTTTTTCAACCTGTTTAAACATCCCTTCCATCAATCTAACTGCAATTATCTTTTTCCCCGTAACTTTTTTTTTTTTTTTTAATTTAGTAATTTAGAAACAAGCACAAAGTATGCTAGTCTTACACTCTTTTTTCTCCACTTTTCATTTGTTCTACAACTAATTAGCAACAAACTAAGCTGTTAGATTAAAATAAATGATTGGAAAAGATGATATCATCAACAAATATTTTTAGGATGGATTAAATTCGATATATATATATTTAGTTTGTCTTATCAGTATCATCACAACAGGAAACGAATAATTTTTATCTATCCAATATCTTCGTAATTAGAATTTCAATTCGGGCAATTGAAATTTTAGTTAAAGAATTACAATTTCGAACTATTCTATCAAACTAACTAATTTACTTTTTCTTTCTCTCTTTCTTTCAATATTCATTACAATGTATAATTGAAATGTAAGCGACTTAATTTGCAAAGGCTTTTTGATAATAAATAAATAATTTAAACGATTAAAATTCGATTGTAATTTGTTTTTTTCTTCCCTTTTTGTTAGCTAAATTTAGTTAATTCTTGCTTAAAAATGGATTAAGAGGAAAAAAGCATAACAATGGGTTTTTTTTTTCATTTAAAAAAACGGTAAGGAGAAAAATTAATCAAAGAAATTTTATTTTGTTTTTTTCAATATGTTTACATAAAATAATCCTTCTAGTCTTTTCTATCCATTCGTGGCAGTAATGCTATGCAAGTAGACTATAACTCATTAATTATTATGGGCAAACTTTTAATTAGTTAGTCTCAAAAAAAAAAAAAAAAAAAAAATTATACGAAATGTCAAATTTAACCTAACATTAAAAAAAAAAACAGTTTCTATCATTCTTAAAAGGAAAAGTGCGAGCGAAGAATGGGAAATCTTCAAGACTTAAAGCCGAGAAAAAAAGTGAGAAAGAAAAAAGTCTCTTAAATATTCTTTCTTATAACTGAGTGAAAATTTGAAGAGATTTTAGGGTGGAGCTAAATAAAATACGACTTAAAGCAATACAACCATATCACTATTATTATTATTATTATTATTACTATTATCACTGTTATTATTATTATTATCATCATTACAGAAAATTACCATAAAAGATTGCGTTTATCGGACAAATTAAAATTGCATAAAATATTTTATGTAACGTAATCTAAGCATTCCTTTAATTGCATGTTCATGCAAATGAATATGCAATGAAAGGGAATGAATGAAAATGTTCAAAATTTTGAAGTAAAATCACATTTAACATTGAAATTTGTTTCCCGCTTAATTTTAGCCTGAAATTTGATTATGACAAATGATGAAATAGCTGTCATGAAACGTAATCAGGGCATGTCAATGCTACTGTCAGTTATAATGCGAAATAAAACAAATGAATTAATTTTTTTTTAAAACTTCATATAGTTTATGAATTAGATCTTCTAAAATATTGTGATGAAAAATTTCGGATCAGAACGATATGGAATGGAGCAAATGCCAAGTATACTTTTCGTTTCAATTTTAGCCAATAAATTTAATCATAACAGATGAATTCAATGATGAAGTGATAAATAAGACAAAAAAATAACACTTACCTTTCAAGCGTCATCAATTTTATTCTTCATCTATCGTTTATATATAATTATTCGTTCGAACCGATAGAAATAATCATGCATAGAGTTTTTCTTTTTTATGTATATCCAATCTTCTCGTTAATATCATAAATAAATTCAATTCAGTAGTATCCAAAATTTTAATTCCAAATTACAGTTCAATTATGAATATATACTCATATATTATTTTCTTCATTACGGCAATTAATATCATATTCGATAATATGCAATGATTTGATCAGCAGAATTTTAGCATTTTAATTTTTCTTTTTCAACCTTTCTTTGTTTTGCTTTTTTTTCAATTTTCGATCCTTTAAATCTGAAATGTAAAATGATTAATTGATTAGTGCTTTTGCGCCACATTACCTTTTCTTTTTTTAGTTAAATTTAAACAAATAAATTTACCTGATTTTTCAATATAAGTAAACAAATATGTAATTTATTTGAAAGTGATGAAAAGACAAATTTACTTATAACATTGATATTTATGAGTGTGTACATGTCTGTGTATATATATATATATATATTTGTTCGTTAAAGTTCCTAACGAAAGAAGCGATAAATTTAACAAAATATTCGCTGTCCCATATCTTCCTGTTTTCACTTGTCTTTGTTTTTCATGACAGTGTTGACAACAATATCTGATCAAATATTAACATATAACGTCATCTTACCCTTAATTTTTTCCCTCTTTTTTTTTCATTCAAATGAATAATTTTTAAAATGAAATATTCGAAAATTTAATTTTCAACGTTTCAAAATTGACAAGTCATTTTAAATAAAGAACAACAGAACAGCAAAAAAAAAAACAAACAAATAAATAAATTTCTATATATATGCGCTTCATTATTTACTTCATATATATAATTTTTTTTTTAAACATTAAATTCTAATTATTATCATGACATTAACAATGTTAATTTAAAATGGAACAAAAAATTGAACAGAAATTTTAAAAATTTTCAAATTTAACATTTTTCAAAAATAGTAAAATTTGATAAATTTTAAACGAACAGATATCTATCCTTACGTAATACACATACACACACACATACACATACACACATACGCACATACACACATACACACACAGACACACACATACAGACACGTATATATACATATATAATCATCAGAGGTGTTAACAAATGAACTGATATAAACATCCAAAGATGCGGACAGAAAGATATAGGCAAGCAGTAATATTTTATTTTAAGTGAAAGGTATAGGGGTGTGTGTATGTCTGTCTGTGTCTGTCTATGTGTGTGTGTGTGTGTGTGTGTGTGTGTGTAATATGATCAAGGATTAAGTTTTTTTTTTTTTTCACTTTTCTTTCTTTCTGTTCCCCTTCTTATTTTCTTCTATTCTTTCTCTTTTGTAATTGTTATCCAATCTTAACTTTTCTCTCTGTGTTGTTATGAATTTACACTTCAGATTTTAATGCTAATAGAAGAGTGGCATCAGTTATTGATTGCGAAAACTGATGGATTATATTCGTTCTGTTTGTGACGTGAAAAGTTAAGTTTACAATTTCAAACTATCAAATTTCTGAGAATATTCGGCTTAAGAGAAGATGGAATGAGGAAAGAAGGCCAAATAGATGAGAATATTGATCAATTTTAAAGAAAAACGAAAAACCTTTTTAATAATTTTTAATAATTCAAATGCGGAAATATTGCTCATTTGTGATAAAATGAAGGAAAAGAAAAAAAAAGCGAAAAAAAAAGAGCTGAAATAATTATTACCTATAATATTTAGTTGGAAAATAAATTGAAAATACATTTTACAGTTTCTTCTTCGTTTTCAATTTTTTTTCCCTCTCCCTTTTGCTTTTATTATTTCAAAAAAGAAAGGAAAACGAGCGAACGAAGAAAAAAAGTTCGAAAATATTTATTTAGTTTAAAATAAAAAGAAAGCGAAAAATAATATGAAAAAGAAAAAATAATAAATTATACATTTTACTGATTGAAGAAGAAAAATGAAGAACTGAGTAGATGAATAAATAAGTATGCAATTATTGATTTTGTTACTGAAAAATGTAAAGCGAGAATATTTATCATTTTCGTTTCATTTAGTATGAGAAATAAGGGATAAGAAAAAAAAAAACGTGAAAGAGCAATTTAATAAATTCGAATTGGAAAATTTTTGTTTCTAATTTTTTCAAGAAACAAATATTGAAATGTGCATTAATGAGATGTGATGCAATTTAACAACCAATATTTGATATTTCTAATGGAAGTGAAATTTTAATTAGAAGTTAGTCAACTATTGCTGAAATACTTCTTCGAAATAAAAAATGAAATGAAGAAATCAAAATTTTGTTAATTTTGATTTATTGCAACAAACTGAATCTTATGTATCAATTAAATTTTTGTCGAGTTATTTCCTCCCTCTTTTTTTTCTTTTCAAAATTAGAATATTACCAATTTCATTTTATAGTACAATTTAATATTGTTAAATGCCAAAATATATTCACCTTAATGCAATCTTTTTCCAAAAATATTTTAAATTTTTTGAAAAAAGATTGTATTAAGGTGAATATATTTTGGCATTTAACAATATTAAATTGTAAGTTGTAATTATTAATAAATAATATACCAATACACTGATTTTATCGAACTATTCTAAAACATTTCCGGAATTTTGCATCAGTGATGTAAGAAATTTGAACTCCAAAATATGCGTAGCTTGCTTTGTTTCATTATCACGAGTCGAAATTTGAATTGAAATTATAATAGATCGATATTTCACATAATATGAAAAACATTAGTGTGAATTATTGTTTAATTCTGAGATGTGACGGATGAAAAAAGTATGCGACTTTAAAAAGACAATGATTATTTCAAAAATAGATCCAAAAGAATCAGTTGAAATTTAAGAGTATGTTACAAATAATTTATGACTAATGTTCTTGTCAAAATTTTGCATGCCATGTAATTTTACAAAATTTGAAAGAAAATAAGAAAGTACTGAAAAATTGATAGATTAGCTTTTTCCTTCGTGCATATCTTATTGCTGCACATATCTATCACTGATTAACAGTATCATTTATTAAAGAGAAAAATTGGAATTTTAACTAAAACAGTTTTTTCTTTCTCATTGATAACTTTACGATAACTTTCCACGTAAATTTTTGCCCTTAACATGTCTATAAAATATTATTTTCCGCTACACTTTTTTCGTCATGAGATACTTCTATCATCATTTGTGTTGATAAGAGATTTGATTCAATTTTAGTTATTTAATATTAGTTTTTCTGTTCTACGAATCACCAAACTCTTTGTTGAGAGTAATTATAACATTAAAAAAAGTTTCAAGTTTTGATACTTCGATTTAGTCGATGAAATTTTCAATTAAACACGTAATAAATGATTGAAAGTTTACTCTCATTGATCATTTTTATTTGCTTGTTAATTTGGTATTGTTCAACGAAAATGTAATTAAGCAAAAGTATTGGTTAATGTGTTGACATATAATTTAATCAATTACACTATTTAAATTATATTATTTATAGATTAATTATAAGTTGCTTTTATGAAATCCAACAATTTTGTCCATATATTCTTATTCCATCAAAATCACTAATTCTTATCATGCTCGATACCATAATTATCATAATTAGCTTCATAATCGACCCTATATGTTTTGAAATTATCCAAGTATATTGCATTCAGAAGCAACTTATCAATTATCAATCAAGTACCGATTACAGTAATTTTTCAATCAATTTCCCATGTAAGATGATGGCTATGAAAGGAATTACTGATAAGTAACTTTGCAGAATGTTTTGAATGACAATTAAATTTTCTAAAAAAACAAAACTTTTTCACTTTATCATGGCTATTATTTGGCCTTATCAGTGGATTTAAGCAAACTTATTACGGCTGATTTAATTACCTGAATTCCATTCTATTTCTACAGACTATAAAATACCGAAATATTTAGTCTAACTTTTGCTCATCTTAACAAATCTCTTTACAAATACAAAGCCCAAATTTGAGTAAATTTTTGATACTGTTCGAAAAATATTTAATTTACATTTCGAATAAATGCAAAACTTGGCTGACAAAAGCAAAAAGAGATCGAAAATCATTTGATTTTCATTCGTATATGTATGCATTTATACAGAAAGTAAAATTATTTTTAGGCACGGCTTAAAAAATGAAGAGAAAAGCTACCCAAAAAAAAATTTCACGGCAAGCAATTTCTTGAATAAGAATTAAAATTTAAATAAAACTAAGCGATTATTCGAAAAACTGAAATAAAATCATTAACCATTCGAAATACAATATATGTTTATGAGACAGAGATCAATAGAAATAACCAAAGAATTAAGTAACGGAATTGCTTAACAGAACCGGAATGAATCATCGTTAACTCATTGAACTTCGAACATAATATAATTATTTCCGGTATATGATTAAGCCTAAAACTCGATATTCGCTGCTTGCATCCGTTGATTGCTGTTAGATGATTGGACACTTCGAACAATGTAATGGCACAGTTTGGTTTTTAAATTTTCAAAAAATTTCGAAGTCTAACTGACTGAAAAAAAGGAATAGTATTGGAAAAGGGATTATTACCAATTACAGTACTCTTTAAATAATCAATAATTTTCTGAAAGATTGGAAAATATTCCATTAATTATTCAATTAAAAAATATTTTTTTATAGCAAAAATTTTCCTGAAACTTCTTCGAAAATAAGAATCACAAATTTTTGCATGTATTTATTGTCACGAACAATCATTTTTTATATTACTTCAATTTATATGAACAGCTAAAAATAAATGAAGTGTGAAAAATGCTCTTCAATTAGGCAAAAGAAAAATTAAGGGGAAAAATTTTTCTTTTCAAACTTTAACAAATATTCAGCCGAAAAAATCTTTTTTGACAATTATTTAACAATCTTGCAACAAAATTGAAATTCAACGAATGATTCAAAAAAAAAAAAAAAAAACAATTTGAGTACAAAGTTTCAGGCAATAAATTTAAGAAGTTGGAAAAAAACAAGGATATTCGGGGAGATTTTGCTAGCATTAGAGAGTGTGAAGAAAAAAATCTAATCAAAATCTAAATGTTCGGAAAATGCATTTTAAATGAATTCATACAACAGTGCTTTTTTAGTTTTCTTTCTTCATGTCAAAAAAAAAAGAATAAAAAATTTATTATCCTTCAATGAAAATTGGATCTAAAAAATGCAAATTTTTTGTTGAAAATATTTTGATATTCTTTTTTTCGAAGAAAAAGAAATTATGATTTATTAAATTGCAAATATTATCGTCTTACGTTATGTTTCATTTATCAAAAGATGAGAAGAATTGCTAAATACAATCCTGAATGAAATAAAGTACAACAAATGGATAGAGATAATAATTAACGATTAATGAGAAAAAAAAAGAAAGAAATTGGGTTGCATTTCTTTCCGGTTGATTTTAAAAATTTTCGTAATTATGCGAATGCTTATCTTTTCAAGGTTATTTTATTTTCGTTATGTTCTTAAATATATTAAATGTAAAATATGTGCCATAAACTGAATACAATCATATTTTGTCTGTAAGATTGTAAATTTGAAGTTTTGAAGTTAAATTTTCTTTACAGTTTTTAAATTTTTATTAATTTGACAGACATTTTATTGTATCCGGAATAAAAAATTAATGTTTAATCAGTTATATCAAGATTCGTTTTCGGAAATCCGACCTGGAAATTAATCATATCGTGTTGCAATAGTTACATCGAATATATATGATAGAGTAACGACGAAAGATTTTTCAAGAAAACTTTCAAGGATAATTATTAACCGAACACTTTACTAGTTAATCTGCTAGACTTGCTGATAGTCTAACTGAAATAAATAATATTACATGGATATCTTTAAACTATTTTAGGGAAATTCAACTCTTAATAGTAATCAGTGTTCTTGCTATATTATAATGAGTAAATTTAAGTACGATCTTCTTGTTGTAGATTTAAACTGTTGAAATTTAGTTCTATAATTCATAAAATTTCCCCTTTTTTCTTTTATTTTATTTTCTTATAGTAAATACATTTAGTTTGTGAAGTAATCAGTGAAAAATTTGCAAGAAATTTGAGTTCTAGACAAAAAAAAAGGAAACGAAAATCTTTTCGATTTGAAAAGAACATGAAGTTGGATATGAGAATTGACTGGTAATTAAATTTTAAAAAAATAGTAAGAGGGAGAGAAATGAAAATAAAGCTAAAAAAGAACAGAATTAAAAGAGGAAAAGAAGAAAAAAGAGACGAATCAAATGGAATGAATGGATGATACAAAAGAGAAGTGGAATAAAATGAAATTAAATGAAATGAAGTGAAATGAAATGAAATAAAATGAAATGATATTGAAGATAAACAATGAACTTTTTTATCATTCTTCTTTTTCTTCATCTTTCCTCCTTTCTTTCTTTCTTTCTTTTTCTCGATTAGCTATTAAGCCTGAAGTTGATGATGATTCTTTAGAATGTAATTATTGGTGATAGCCGATAAAGGAGTCCAAATAGAATTGATTAGATCGTCTAATTAGAATTTTTCGAAGTGTACGTCTGAAGCTTGCACCAAAGAATAGATAACAGAAGAAATTTCCGGTACAATTGATAACTACCAGTAGATTGGACATATCAACCAAATATACCAATAGATGATAAACCTGCAAAGATTTTTCCCATATTTTTTCTTGTTTTTTAAGATACTTTTGTAAAGAAAGAAAAAAATTAAAAAATGATCAATTTTTTTTGTTGTAATTTATTTGAAAAAAATTTTAACAGAAAATGATCACAAGGATTTTTTCTTCTTGTCATTTCATTCGCATGACAATAATATGATATTTGAGAATTAAATTACTGATTGGATTTTCAAGTCCCTTCTATATAGTATTACTTAATAGACTTTAGTATTACTTAATATACTTAATCGATAAAATTATTGAATTGTTGACTAATTTTTACTTTTTCGATCAATACATTTCTTTTTAAAGGTACGATTGAGTAGATTTATACCTTTTCGGCAAAAACCATTTCAATAAAATTGACCAAAAGAGCGGCTGAATTACAAAAGATAAACATGAAGACGACCAGTATAAGACTAATAGTATCGGAATCATCTGGAAAAGAGTTATTGCATTGATTTCTTTCTAATTCTTTTGTTAAATCATAAACAATAAGTAATCAATTAAACTTATTAATGTAGAAATTTCTTTAGACATAAATTTATTTATCGGAAATAGAAGATGAAATGTTATTTGTTACCAAAATATAATTTGCATCTTTACTTTTTCTTCAAGAATTATTCTTAACTTTCTCGTTTCGTATTGATAAATTTTCGTATTTTAAGAATTGTTGTTATAGCAAGCTGCCTAAATGCCTAAATGAAAATGTATTTAAAAGTAACAAAAGACAGAAAAATTGCCGAAGTTTTGAAATTTTAAAATTGTTTACCAGAAGTGCCATTTTTGAGTACAGCTCGAACAACTAATACATTAAGGATAACAATAAGTAGAAGTGGTCCAACGGCCATGAATATTGTATACATATAGGTATAATATAATTGATAATACGATGCATTATTTCGAAGTTCTCAAAAGTAATTATTAATGGAAATAAAAGTAAAAGAAATGCTTAAAATATTCAAAAATTTGTTTTTAAGAGCTTTAAAAAATTTAGTTTCATGAAGTTTGTAATTTTTTTATTGAAAGATTGTAATTATTTAATGATTATAAATTGAAATTGAAATCAACAGATATAATTTCTTAAAGTGACGTATTTTTGAAATTAAGAGGCAAAAAATTTTAAAATATTTATGTATATTTTTTTCTGCTTTTGTTTATAATTTACATGACCAATAATTATTATAATATTTGAAAATTAAGTGGTAAATATAAACATCATACCAGTAGGACAAACTTGTACTGATAATGTATTATTTCGTACTTCATCAATACAATCAATAGTTGTTAATTCAAAAAAATGTGGCACATTATATGCTAATGATATTATTGCAATTGATAGTACAGACAATCGAGCGAATCTGAAAAATTCACCTAAATATCGTTTTCATCACAATTAGCAACAATGTAATTAATTGTAAAGAATAATAATATCGATCAATTTCATCTTTTATTGGTTCTTACAATTTTCTGCACTTTCATAAGTTAATGAAATGTATATTGCAATGATATTAATAACATTATTGAATAACTGATTAGCATTGATTATTTTTTGACTTTTTTAAACATTAATTTAAATGTCATCGAACTTTTAACTACTTCCTCTAATTTTCACTCCAAATTCTTATCAAATATTTGAAATAATTTAAACTGCTTATTTATGGTTCATCTAACAAATGATAATATCTTTTCACTTGAGATGGAGCAGCTGTGAATATGTCGTGCTATATTTTGCATTTCTTCACTTTTATCAGTTTTTTCTTAAGTCAATTGATCGATTGATAGTAATTGAATAAACAAATAAATATAAGCAAATATTTTGCTTGTTTCCTCCCTCATTTATTGTTTTCTCAAGAAGTATGACATTTTAAAAATTAAATTTTTTTTCAAAAAAGTCTACAATTTTTAAAAGTTCTAACTTGGAGAGCAAAGTTCTGACTTTTTTTCCGAATTTTACAATTTGCGGAAGAACTTACTTGGGAAAATTTTTAAGAGAGCGACTCATATTTAGATTTAAAAATTTTAAAAATCTAAAGGGGACAAAAAAATTTCCAAATTTTGGGAATTCAAATTTCAAGAAGAAATTTAGCAAGGAAAAACGAGAAAAACAGGACATGTTGTGAAATAAATTTAATTTGTTCCATAAAAAAAGAAAATGGCTTATTGCTGAAAATAACTTAGGATGAAGACATTTGAACAAAACTTTCTCAATTTTTCTTTATTGTTTTTATCAAGAAAAACTACTATATGAGGGAATTTTATTTTTTCCATAAATTGCCAAATTAAGAAAAAAAAGGGGTAAAGAAAGGGGAAATGGAAAGAAAAAGAAAAGAGATTAGAAGACAACATAATAAATACAATTTAAATAATACAATTTTTGTGAAAATTCAATTTAAAGCTATTTCAGTGCTTTCAAGGCTCATGAATAATAGCCTCTGGTATCAAAATTGCTTCCTCTCTAAAAATCAGCATGAATGATAGCTTTGAGGAAAAACAAAAATATCAAAATTGTTCTTTCTTGAAAATCAATGACTGATGAATTGGAATCGTATACGGTTTCTGGATTCCAGATAATAAATTATCGTATATGATTGTTATCAACATGCTTTTGCGTCCGATTTATCAATCGTTAGCATCGCATTTAGCCACTGACCTATCACTTTTACTTTCCTTGTATTATGAACCTTAATTTTTCATTTATTTTGGATAGTGTAATAAGTGATTAGTGGTAGCTAATTTATCTTTTATTTATAATTTAAAATAAAAGAAAAAAGGTGGAAAAAATGAAAATCATTAAGTTTTTTCTTCTTTGTATCATACTTCAGTAAAAAAAAATTTTTAATTCCAAAATTTCAAGCTAACTTCCAATTTAAGTTAACTTCGAAAACTTTCATCGATTGTGCAAGAAATCTTTAATTCAAATACGCTAAAAGAAGTTGATATTATAAAGGATTAAAAGAAATAAATAAATAAACAAAAAGGGAGGAACAAATTTTATCTGAAGCAAAACAATATTTAGTTTAATGCAATTTAAATTTCTTTTTTGTAATTTTCTCTTTAACATGCCAGTGAATTTTGATAATTCATTGAATTTGATATGCTCTAAGTTATACCTTGGCGTACAGATTTTATCTTTGATTTTTGCTGACAAAACAATTCGAACAAAGAAATCAGCAGCTGCAGCAACACAAAAATAAACGGAAGTAGTTTGTAGGATAGTACTGATTGGAAAAACAAATTCTGCACTTCTACCATAAACAGTTGCCAGAACTGCAATAGTAATGCTGTTATTTTTACCTTTCTATTTCGAATTTCAATTTCAACTTCGAATCCAAAATTTCAGCAACTAATTTAAAGTTTTCATAACAAAACAATGCTGAAAAGAAAAATGGCGATAACTTGAGGGAAATTTATAGATGAAATTAATGAAATTTTCATACTTAAAGTTTATTTAATGTAATAAAAAATATGAATTAATTGATATATTAAAACAATCCTATGATTTACAGTGTCTAAAATTGTGTCCAGATTGTTTGATGTATCAATTGTTATCTAAGAAAATCTCTTGAAATTATTGTACTCATTACATTTATGAGCCTGAAATTAATACCTGATGGACCATGATGCCTCCAAGCTTCTAAACCGTATAGAATAATTGCTGTCCATATCATACAAAAGTCACTTAATGCTAAAGCAGCCAAATAAATATTTGTTGAATGGCTTCGTTGTTCGATATTTCCATAAACAGCCATTACTAGGAAATTTCCGATAATTCCAATTAAACCGATGATCGGTAATATTACACCTGATACCACCAAATTGTATTTCTGAAATTTCCCACTCACTTCTGCTTCGTTTTTTTTCTCTTCACTATTTTAAATTCGAGAAATTTCAAAAACCAATACTTCCAATTTAGTCCCATGTATTAGTATTTAGCTAATCATTTGCTTACTTACACTTTAATTTGAAATTTCTCGTTGAAGAAAAATTAACAAAAAATTTAAAAGCTGGTATGAACAAAAAAGTAATAGAATGTGATTTATGTAAGAGTAGAAGAATTTAATAGAAACAAAAATAAGAAATTGACTGCATGATATGAGTTTTCAAATTTTTAAAGAAAATTTAATATATTAAATTAATTGAATTAATGTAACACTAACTTACGATATATTGTGAATCCGAAGAGCCCAAACAAATACTACATGATGGTAGCTGCTTATCGTTGTTTTCCATACTTCCTAGTACATTCACACCTTTCACTGATATGTCGCATATAAAAATTGACAATTTAGAGTGAAAAATTAAAAACAGAAATTAGAAACTTAGACAGTAAAATTTGTCCAGTTTTGGAAAGTTGCCCAAATAAGGTCGAGTGCTAATTGAAACTATTTGAACATTCATTTATATGCTAAATTCGACCGAATATTTCTCGAAACACAAATATAAATAGAATCAGTAGTGTTGCGTCACGAAAATGAAAGAAAAAAAACAAATTGAAAATCTTAGGAAAAGTTTTCTTATCGAAATAAACTATTTTGCCTAATCAACAAATCTATAATGCGAAATATTAAAGCTTCGATGAATGCTACAAATTCATAATTGGCATATGCTAAAGAATTATATATGTCAATCATTCATAAAGTCTTAATTAATTAATTCAACTTGTTCAATAGCTGTTTAATTGTGAGTTTAATAGAAATTTCCCATAGGATTATGAAGAAATAATTTTGAAACTTTTAAAATAAAATCAAATAACTCAACAAGTACCACAATTAGAATTACACTGCTTGCTTCAAATTATTGGTCTATCATAGCTAATGCTAAGAATTTCAAATAATTATTGATAATAATAGTAACACAGGCAATAAATTACAGAAATAATTATAGAAGACTTAACAGTAACAGATAATTTGAAATATTATTCATCAGTTGGAATTTCTAGAAATTATAGATTGAAAATTCCGAACATACCAAATAAACATACATTCTTTCCATTTTTTCAAATAGAAAAAACTATTGAGATACAATTTAAAGTTCAAAACAACAATCGAATCATTTATTTATCCAAAGGAAATAAAACTAAAGTATTTATGCAAGGGTATATCGGTTGGATGAAAGTTTTCCGAAAATTTAATAACAAAAATTCTTAAATTTTGTTAGAAGTAATACGAAATTTTTTTCGTCAAGTAATTGAAATGGCATTTCATCAGAAAATAAAACTCTTGGGCGAAAAATAAACGATTTTACATTTTAGAGATTAATAAATTCGGTTGAAGGAATGTAATAATTGGTGGAAATTATTTCATTTCAACAACGCAATTAAATGATGGGGATTTGAGGGATAAAATATAATCAAAAATGATTTTTTCTCATGGAAAAATTTAGTTTCTGATAAGAACATGGATATTGGAAATTTGGATAAAATACAAATTCGAAATTTAAGCAAAACTTTTTCAAAGCTAAATCATTGCTGCCTACAAAGTTTAAAGCAAATGGATAACGCTATCAATTTATTATTTAATCAAAAATCTATTTCCAACCAAAATAATGAAAATTGATAACGATTGTTAATTTTTCCGACAATGCTTCTTTATGCTTATTAACTTGGCCAAATTTCGGAAATTTCCAAGGAAAAATTCTTATTAACTTCAATGCATTGTTATTAACAATTTGGAAAAACAATGCTACAAACGAAAATTAGTAGGAAAAGATCAAATCTTAAAGTTGCATAGACTCGAAAAGCTATTAACTTTGAAATGATAAGGAAGGGTATACTTTTAATTTTCGTCACCGGTTAATACTGAACTGAAAAGTTGAATGCTTCATATCAAACGAAATGACCGGAATGAAGATCCTCCCTTTCAATTCAACTTTTTCAAGCCCATCCCTTCCGTCAGATGAAATCAAAGAATGTTTGTTGACTACCGTATGTATTACATGAAATGTGTCACATTTCTAAGGTGCAAAAGACATTTTGATTGTTTTCAACAATCAGCAACATTTTTCATCATTTAACATTTTAAATGATCGTTGTAAAATCTGTAATAAAACAATTTCTTTTTTTTAGAAACAAACGTTCTTTGATTTTTTCTTTTTTCTAAATGTATATTAATAAAACGAGCAAAAATATAATGATTTTCCCTTTTTTCTCTTTTTCATTTTTTATTGATTAAATACAAAAAAAAAAAGAAAAAAGAACATGAATTGAAAATAATTTTTTGAAAATTTTCAAGTTTTCGTTGGATTGACTTTTCTTTCACACATAAATATTTGCATGTTTATCGTAATCAAATATTTTCCCGAGAAATATAATAACAAATTTAGCAGCAATTTTTTTCCACGTATATGAAAATTTAAGCAATATTCTGGTCGTACACATTATTATTTCATTACTGATGAATAACTTTATCGTAGCCATTTGGAAAAAATTGAAAATTTCATGATGAAATAAAATATTTTCCTGAAATAATAGAAATTTTTTGTTCTCTTTTTTCAAAATGAATGCATTTAAAAAAATTTTTTTTCAATGCAATTGAATAAGATATTATGCTAAGTTAATGAAATTTTTTTGTCTAATCATCGAGTATCTAAAATGTTAAGATATTGGGGTGGTGAAATTTCGCCAAGAAAAAAAAAAAAAAAAACATTGAAAGATTCAAACAATACATTGAATGGATTTAATAATGCTGAAGATATCTTTATGCAAAATTACCCTAAAATTTGATAGTATTTCAATTAATTTCAAGCAGTATGAATATTCTCAATGTAAGAAGTCATAGTTCTTCTAAATAGGTTATATTTAAATGAATTGACTTAAAAATTCAATGATAAAAATATTGTGGTATTATTATTGGAAAAATAAATCGAATCACTTAAAAAACGGATCAGCATTTGGTTTTCCTTTTAAAAATAACTTGGAATTTAAACTGCAACAAAAAAACTAATTGTTAAATTCTAATCCTACAAAAATTTCACCAAAATTTTACATTTGTCAAAAAAGCAGTGATCGTTAGCAGGATAATTGCTTGGAGCATTTGCTTCTGAAATGCATTAATGGTTTAATCACATTAGTGAAAATGCATCACTGATTAGATAATTAAAACAATTTGTTTCAAATGTTTCTAAATTTTAACTCTTGCAGATATTTTCATTTTCTTCCTAGTACATTCATAAGATATCAATCAATTGTTTTTAATATCAGTATATGATATATTTGATACTTAAAATATCTTTCTTAGCTGAAGATTTGAAAATTCAAAATTGAAATTGAAATCAAGAAGTGAAAATGAAAATTTTGATGGGATTTGCAAAAAAAATGTTTTATGTCCCCAACAACAAGTATTTAATAGGTATCCGAGATTTGGAAATTCCTCTATCTTCACTATGATTTTTATAGCATTGCTATCCGGAAATTATTAAATGCAATATTTTTAGATGATTTTTAAGATTTGCCGTGTATCCCAAAAATTGAACTAAATGTTTATTCGTTGAAATTTGTAAAATTTTTACTAGCTAATTAATCTAGCCTCACTTATATATCGTCTAACAATCATCTCTTACATTTCAAGTCAGTTAGATCAAATTGTTTATAACTGATTAGCAAAGTATCAATTGCTTAATTTTTTTTCATTTATTTCAACTTGAGTTTTCATTAAATTCCATATTTACATATCCTTTTGGGGATAAGATTGCTGTCTTGGGAAATTTCATTTTACACCATTCTACATTTTTCCTCCCACCAAATCCTTTCTAACACCTTTTTTCATATTGCTTTTAAAAAATTTACCGATAAGATCATAAAATAAGCACTTGTTGCTTACCGTATGCATTTCATTGAATCTTCAAACCGTATCAATTTTATTTTTACTTCCATTTGCAAAAAAGTGAAAAATTCTATTCACCATAGCTTTAAGAATTTTTTGTTGGTTAGAATTAAATTTTCAATAATTCTCTTAATATCTACATTCGAAGAAGGAAATTAAAAATGGGCGTTAACGAAATTCAAGTGAATAAATATCTTTTATGTTTTGCTGCTAAATGAATTTTGCTAATTAAACTGATGATGTTTAATATTTGTCGCACAATATTTTATAGATTTGTACCAGTAGCTATTAACGATTACATAATAGTAAATAACAGCAACAATAATAACAATAAAATTTGCATAACTTATTTTTTGAATTCGTTGCATTACCACTAACATTCTGATATAAGACATTTTGTTTCATTATTTTTGCATTAATTATTGCTATAATAAATGTAGAACAAATTATTGAAAAAATGTCTTTTGGAAATTTCCCCAACCTAAACTGATATTGTTTAAAAACCACTTTCATGAATTATATTGCTTTTATCATTTTTTCTTTTTTTTGAAAGTGATTCTAAAAAAAGAAAATAAAATGTTCTAAAATTTTCGATATAGTTTCCTTTCTTATGCAATAAATTTTCAGATTGCCAATGATCAATTATATTTATTTGTTGCTGTCTTCTCTCAAAAAATCCCGTTAATTTAAAAGTTTTAGAAGAAAAAGGAAATTAAAGAAAAAATTGTAATTTTTGTTCCATTAGAAATGCTTCTTTAACAAGAAAATGGTAAAATGTTTGTTTGTTGAAATGCAATTTGTCAGCTAACCATCATGTATTTTTGGAAATTTTGCGAAAATTTCCAAATTATGTCGTTTTATTAGATATAATTGAGTACAATTCTGAATACGAAAATGTCCAATTTAACAACTATCCCAAAATTGACTTCATGCAATTCTAATATTCGCTGACTTATTTTATGGCATAGCGTAGAAGGAACAATTTTGATAACTTAAATTATTCATTAATTATTATAATCACAATCATTTATTTTTCGCATCACTAAATAGTCATTGGTAAATTATTTTAGCTTTACTTGAAATCTATAGAAAGTACTGTTTTATAATCAAGTAGAAATAATGTTCATTCTTCATAAAGAGATCATAAAACTAATAAAAAATTTTTCTTTATTCAGAAATATTAATATTATTATTACATAGCAATGTTGATATGATATTGCTATCATGTACAGTACTAATATCGATATAGCATGGAATTACTGTCACTTGTTAAAGTTGGCTTCTGTCATAAACAAATATGAAATATTGATTTATTGGAAAAAACTTAGTGCTACTACTAAATACCAGCTGTGATCTAATGCTGTAATGGCATACTGTAACAATATATCGTACCAACATAGGTATTATATTTCCTTAGATACTGATTACTATTGGTTGTTTGAAGGTAACTTATTGAATGACAAAAAATTTGAAACTATATTTAACTGACATAAAACGATTTTTCAAATCAAGTATTTTTTGAGTATTTAATTACTTCTTTTTTCGAAATTTCACTTGCGACTTTACTTCTGGATAAAGCAATAAAACTGACGAAATTCGACACTGATAAAGTGTTATCTTATTTTACTATTCTCGAATTTCGTTATCATTTCTAGCATATCATTTTAAATTATTTGCAACTATTTATTTCAAATGGAATTTTCAGTAGGCTCGTAAGATATGCTATAATGTGCATAGAAAAACGAAGCGAATAGATTAACGAAAAAATTTTTCTGTTGAAATACATAATTTCAACTTTTTATTAGATTATAACAACTAATGATTCTCAAAAAGAATATTTGGAATATTCTAAATTAAAACTTAAATACGATTACATTATTTGAGGAACTCAATTTTTTTAATGACATGAGGAGAAATTACTGCTAATTCAGCAAATTTCATTTAACAATGAAAATTTGGAATGTTTAAAAAGAATTTCTTAAGATGAGTTTTTTTCTATTTGTTATACTGTAATTGAAACGTTGTAAATTTAATTCTATTGAAATAAGAGTGAATAAAGTTTGGTTTTGCATCAAGTTTGCAAAATTAAATGAATTCAGTTGTATATGCTACCTTGTATTATTGTTCATTTATAATGTATGACTAAGAAAGTACATCTCTTGACCTAGACTTTTGCTCCAAGGTTGACCGGTTTTTCGAAACTTCATTATTGACTCAAATTACAGTAATTCTGTTCAAAACCTTTTATATATAAACATATAATCAGAGGTTTTAAGTGGTAACAGAACTTTAGCTGTGGTAGCAATAATTCAGTAATTATGATTTTTATAAGAACTTCATTTTTGAAAATTCCGATTCTGTTATAGCATTAAGGAATCAACATTAGCTGGATCTGAAGATGGAAAAACTACGCGAATATATCTTGGCAAGATTAATTTAGAATCATAGAAAATGATTCTTGAATTTCAAATTAATTAAATTTGATACGGAAGAATTAAATAATGATGAAAAGGAAGAGGAAACAAAAGTTTTGGCAAAAACTGAATAGAATTTAAGATTTAGAATTAAATGAAATTATTTGTTTTCTTTTTTTTTATTCAAGAATCAATAAATGGATAAAATTTTTGGCATATATTAAGTTCAATCATTTGTTTTGCAAAATTTCCTATTGCTAGTCTTTTATCTTCTTCTCACCTTAATTTTTAGTATATCATTTGATACTCTGTTATCAGTATGATATAAAAGTTGGAAGGAATCTAAATGAAACTTCTGCGCAGTATTACAACATTCAAGAGGTAATAGGAAACGAAAGCTTCAGGCTAAAACGTTTAATTTGCATTTATTGCATTTATAAATTTTCTGGAGCTGAATTGCAAGATTTATGATATTATCACCAAAATTTTCTAATAACAAATTTTAAAATTTCTCTGACAGTATATCTTATAACAATGGTTTCTTGGAGGAATGCTGTGAATTTCATCATAATTTATAATTTTTTTATATTTAATTACTGAAATGATATTTTTAAATGATTCAATAAGGTAAAAATAAGAAATGCAATGCTAAGAAAAATTGAGACTATGTAGACAATAAAATAAATTTAGAACGAAATGATATGGTACAGTTAGCATTTAACAAAATTACCCATCCGTCAAATGATTCATTACAACAAAGTCTGTTCGTCTAAACAAAATTATATCTTTGATTATTTCTACTTTAAATTTGTTAATCTAAAGCATCATGCAAATTGGATAGATATGCTTATTTGACGGATACATGGGTAAGTGATAAAATTAAGCAATGGATGCGATGTGTTGTGATTGTATGAAATTGGATACGAAAGAAAGTCAAAGTGAAAGATTAATTATTGAATGATCAATAATAGTAAAGGAATAGTGTTGATTTTTCGAAGAAACGAAGAATGATATGATAGAGGGATTGATAATAGTGTTAAAAACTATTGTTATTTGAAATGAAAATTATCAAAAATATTTGCTCTGTGAGTACTGAAATAAAAAGCGTGAATTGAAATGAAAATTGGATTAATTAATATTTTAGATGTAAATTATCAGGGGAAATTGAAATAAAAATTGCAAATTCAAATGGAAAAAGATTACAGTACTGTAGAATGATTTGAAATGCTCACTTAAATTTGAAATTTTCTTTTTCGATGGATCTTTTTAATATCTGAGTTTTTCTTTTTCACATCGAAATTTAAAATTATTGAAGGACAGTTGATTATCAGTGGCATAAATTAAATTTAAAGAATGGAAAAATTTCCGTTCAACTATAAATATCATCATTATCTTAAGGTTAAACTTGTAGATACATTTCAATTGCTTTGTTTTCCATTTAAAAAAAAAAAAAGATAAAGAAGGTTCAAACCTTAATGTTACACTTAAATTAAGAAGAAAAGATTTTTGAAAAATTTTATACCCGTTTTTTAAAATTGCTTATTTCTCCCATATGCACATACATATATGTTTCATTATGATTAGTGATTAGAATATTTGAACGATATGTTTGAAAGTCCTTAAAATCTCCATAAAATTCTTCCAACTTTGAGAAAAACCATTCATAATGACTGGAACTTCGTTATTGTACCTTATGTACTCCACCAATTAAGTAAAGTATGATATATTCAAGAAAGTGACAAATAAAAATAAGCCATTTAAAAAAATGTTGCCAGATATTGAGAGAAATCTTAAAAAAGTGAAAGAGGAAATATGTTTTTTTTTTTTTTTTTTTTTAAATAACCTGCTGGATAGTGGGATAAAAAAAAATTCTGGTGGATACTGGAAGAAATTTCAGGAAAGTTAAAAAAAACAATCAACTAAGAGCATTTTTAATGATATGCAGAAGAAAAATATCATTTAACGAGCATAATTTTCGTTCAATTTAAAAAATTAAACATTATCAAAAGACGATGATAACTTAAAGGAAGATATCACCACAATTATCGTCCACAACGTAATTCTATTGAATTTAATAAATATAGGAAAAGAATGAAAATTCAATTTTGAATATGTAAATGGAGAAAATTGAAGAGGATAGAGAAAAAGGGGAACATTCCGTAGGATTGAATGCTTATTCGATGGTTTTCATCTAAAATAATTGAATGGATATGTGATACGAAGAATGATAGTGAAATTGCTAATATCTTCAATATTTTTATTTCATCTTGATATATCAATGGAAATGTTGATATATAAACAAACAATCCAATTTTATTTTCCTTATCCTTTAAAATTTGAATGGATGGGTAAGATGTATAACAAGAATTCGATCATCTTTACCACTTCAGAATCTCTCATCTTACCTTCGATCTATTCGAGAAGATAATCGTTAAAAAAATGATAGAATATGAAATTCTAGCACTTCAGAGTCTGCAATGTTTCCTTCATGTGATTTTTACAGAAAATCAGAGAAGAAAAAATAGCTTGGCGTATCCGTTCTCTGAGTTCTTGTATAAAAAAAAAGGAAAGAATTTTGAAAAAAAAAAATAGTCCATTGATATTAACTGTTATCAGTAATCGATAATTCATTTATCTTACTATCCTTTCTTTTCCTCTTTCCTTCTTATTCTTTTTTTGATGCAAAGAGAAACTAATCGAAATCGAAATATGCAGAATAGTTGTATTATCAGTTCGACAATTTTCATACTCTTCGACAATTTTCATACTCTATCTATGAATTGATAAAGTAAAAAATGCTAATTAAACTAATCGATAAACCGTAATATTATTCTTTATATATTATTGCCATCGTTTTATATCATAGTAGTATTTACAATCTTCACATATTTTTATCATCAAATTATATCATAATCATAACATTACTCATTAATCAAATTGCATATTACTACTTTTTTCACGTTTTTTAAATATACTTTTTCTTCACTTATTTGATAGGAAGTATAGTATCATCGAAATATGGTAATGCATACTGCTATGGCAATATTAAATACTATCGCTGAAATTTGCTGTAAAATAATTCCATCTAATTTTTTGTAAAAAAGAGGAAAAAAACAGAATAAAAAATTATTTCAAATAAAGATTAACAAGTAGAAAGAAAAATTACATTTCAATAAAAGGTAATTGAAACAGATACTAAAGGAATTTATAAGGCAAAAAAGAAAATGTTGAACAAATTTTCTTTTTTCCATTTCTCTATTTTTGTTTACTGCACGAAATTGGTTTGCTTATTGAAATGAAATTTTCGAGATGAGAAATGAATGATTTTCTGATGAAATGAAAAAAGCATAGGAATGAAAAAAATAATTTATTAAAGAGAAGAGGAAAGAAATGCAACGAAAATATGAAAAGTTGACATTACAATCTTTTGTCACAATATTTAAATATGATAGGACCGGAGAGGATATATTCTAAAAAGCATTAAACAAGAAAGTTGAAATTACTTAAATGACGGGATATTTTCCAACTTACATGATACGAAGTTTTCTGGAATGGTGACAAATAACCAAGTAAGTAGGAATGAAATATGATTGTTTTAAATTCATTCTCTCTTGTGGATGTATTGATATTGATTGATGGACCAGGTTGGATTAATTATATGAAGTTATCTTATTGTTATTTTTACTCGTCTATTGTTGTTTATTGTTTGTTGTTGTTGCTGCTGTTGTTGTTATTGCTATTATTGCTTTGCTAGTGACAGCTATTATGTTCATCTAAGTATTCTTCTTTAGATTAATTTTGATTTTAATACACAGAATTGAAAGAATGAAAATCATATGAAACGAATATCATCGAATTAAATTATAGCAATTCAAATATTTTAGAAAATCACCCTTAAGTTTCAGTTTAGCACTTCATTTAGATTTCGATAGAAAAAAAAAAAACTGAGTGAAATACTTCTTTCTCATTAATTAGATATGTTTAACATAAATTATTTTCAATCGTTGTACTCTAAAACCCATTTATTATCATTATCAAAATAATTCATGAATGAATAAGGTACCGTGTGATAAAATCACTTATCATTCTTTTTTCGTATCACTTTCATTCAAAGAAAGAAAGACAGGGAGAGAGAGAGAAAATAAGAAATTAAAATTGAGTTGCTACTTTTTTGCTTAAATTTATTAATAAAGATCATTCATATTAGTTTTCAATCAAGCTGTAATAAAAGAGAAAGTAGAAATATGCGGGTCAAATTTTTTCTTCTCTCTTTTAAAATCTCAGATTTTTTCTTTTAAATTTTACTGCTACTAAATTAAAAAGCAAATAAATGATTCGGAAAAAAAATGAGATATTTTTCACTGATAAATGGCAAATTTTCATCGCTTACTGTGATAAGCAGCTTTATTTCGCATAATTTTTTCACAAATTCAACTTCTGTAAGATAAAATTTATCCAAAATTGATTTATTCGTATAATGAAAAACAAACAGTAATGAACGAAATGAGATAAGCAACAAGTTTGTGATGAGATCCACTGATTAATTGATTGATTGATTGAAGACACACTTTCATTCTGCATAAAATTCTCAAATACCATCGACTGAAATACGTTAGTAAATTTCATACTCGAAAGCTGCTAATAGGCTTTAACCGATTTTGTTGCCCAAGTTCGAATCGAGTTGATATTGAGCCGGATTTAATAGTTGAAATTGGTTAGATTAATTGATCATTCAGAGGGTTTTTTACTCTCCCGCATTCCATTCACCACAAAATTAAATTATTCATAGAATATAAAACTGCAGCTTCATTTTTCCAAAGTTAATTTTCCAGAAACGTTCGATTTCTCGAAATTCACTTGTCCTTATTTTTGTCGAAAAAATTTTTAATTTGGAAAGTTTACTTGTTTCACAGACAAGAATTTTTGTAAAAATTTATTCTTTACCTTGAAAAAGACAGGTAATAATACTATATGGCAATAAATAATCAATAGATGGAAATTTCTTCTTGATAATTGAAGAAATTCTTCCAAAGTTTGAATTAATTGAGTAGCAATTTAGGAAAGCATAGTCGTTAAGCTGTCAAAGTGAAGGTTCTCCGCAAAGAATGGATAAGTAATAGAAGCAAAAAAGAGGGTTAAATTCTATTTTCTTATATATGGTTTAAAAAAAAAAGCATACTGTGTGATATAATCCTATTAGATACAAAGATAGCTATGTCGTTAAAAAAGTTATTTTATACTTTACAATAATTTAATCATGGAAGAATATATCAGATATTCAAGATAATGGGTTTATCAGGTGTTTAAGACATAAAATTTAAGCTGGATGAATTTAAATATAAATTGGATAAATGACAAAGATAGGACAAATCCCTAAAATGCAAGTACTTTGATTAATTAAATGCAAAAGTTATTTCACAAGATTATTTTGATTTTCTGAGAGCTTTAGAAAGCCATTCATTTGAAGGAAAAAAGAATTCATTGGAAATGACTCTTGGTTCAATTAATAATTAAAACTTTTAAAAATCATATTTTATCCTACAGCGTTCAGAAGGAAAGATGGTGTGCTGCATTAGAAATGTTTAAATTAAATGAAAAAAAAAAATCGAACTTGGGATTCTAATTAATAATGTAAAAGAAATAAGAAAAGCAAAGAAAGAAAATCAAAAATGTTTTGTGTATGTTTCGAGAAAAACAGAAATAAATGCAAAATATGAAACAATAACATTCCATATTCATTATCTTTCTTTATTTTCATCTCTTCACTTTCTTTCCTCCATTTTGTCACTTTCGATCACATCTTAATCATTATTATGTAAATGTTTATAAGTTTCAAAGTTAGAATGCAAGGATAGATTAAAGATGAAAACTTTTCCAAAGCTTATTCATTAATCAGTCTTTTGGAGAAATCAAATGGTTGAAAAATTGATACAAAAGTGAATGAAACAGAACACGTAAACTTTTTTATTTAATTAACACAACCAGTAAGTAAGAGAATTTTATTGAATTAACATTATGGTATTTAAAAGGATTCGAGTAATTCAATGATGATTGGGAAAAAAATTTTGTCGGAAAGGAATTTGATAAATTAAAATCGGAAAGAAATATATTTATTTGGCAACACATGTTGTAGAATTCATATCGTATTAGCATAAATACTGCTTAGCAAATAAGATTGATTGGTGTACCGCAAATTTCACTATTAGGATTGTTAGTACTAAAGGTTAATAATTTACAAGAAAAGAGAAATGTATCATTTTACTGCATAGATGAGCGAGGATAAAATTGAACCAGATTTGAAATCTGTAATTTTGCATGAAAAATGATGAAAAAGAAATTTGATAACTATTATTAGTTATCGAATAAACAACAAAGCTATCAATTATTCTTTGGTGCCAAATAGGTCTGCCAGGTGCATATATCATTCGTATCATACAGACGAAAGAATGTTGTGTCTGAAATTTAAATTTTATAAGCCATGCACGATAAAATCAAGTAGAAAACTGTATTGCAAAACTTGGGAATGAAACTATAAATACCAATGAATTATAAATATCGATTAGCTATAGATAGCAATGAACTACAGGTACCAATTAACTAATCAATCAAGCAAAGATATTGGAGAGAGAAAAAGAAAATTCCTTAGGATGCAAAAACTGCAAAGACTAATTAAGCTTGGATGCTACTGTTAAGATTTATATATGACTTAAAATTAAAATTAAGTATAAAACTACTATATATCGTGTTAACTAAAATTCAAATATTCATTTCCGTTTGAAGATATGCTCTTTTTTCATAGCGCATCATATTTTCGATCTTAGAGCCGTCTTTTAATGTAAAATTGTAAATTGACATCGAGCCCAGTATGTGATGAGATATGCTTTTTTCTATTGCTTCTTATTACTCTTAATGATTCTTGAACAGTATAAATTATATTTTGCTGATTCTCTCAATCTATGTCATTATTATGTTTTCAAATCTTATCAATCTAATGAAGGCTCATCATATCCCACGATATTTTCAATATTTTATTAGTATTTGGCAAGAGTTCGTAAAAATTTCTTGCACTGATATGTTCGCAATTGCTGTATGCTACTTTTATTCTTAAGAAAACTGGGACTGCAAAGATTGGAAAGAAGTCTTTGAGTTTTAAAGGTTTTAAATTTTCATCGTAAAGATTCAAAAATTTCCATATTTATTAAATATGATGTAATATTAAGATGTTTCAGATATAAAAGACAGTATAAAATGTTTATGGCATCAGTCATTTGCTGAATTTCTCGTCGAATGGGAAAAGATGTAAGAGAGATATAGCTAGTAAAATTTCTTGTGTCTATGTCTGCTATCAAGTTAGCAAGTAATTTGTGTGACATTTATCATTCCTGTGATGTTGCATTCGCTAATATGTCACTATATACTATACAATATCACAAACTTCACTATGTAGTCGTG
Source organism: Dipetalonema caudispina (assembly GCA_013365325.1). Lineage (NCBI taxonomy): Eukaryota > Metazoa > Nematoda > Chromadorea > Rhabditida > Onchocercidae > Dipetalonema > Dipetalonema caudispina. The sequence continues at coordinate 26,286 of JABVXV010000389.1, read as the reverse complement.
CATTGCTGTACTGAGATTTCATTAAATTTAATTTTCGTACTTTTCAATCGGAGCTTATGCATTTCAAATTGAGTTTCCCCTTGCAGAATCCCAAAGCGAAGAAACGTAAACACGACGAGATAGATGTGCTTGATGAAATGCCAGAAAACGTCGGTTTTCACATTAAAAATGGTTCGACTTCTTCGTCACATATTTTTGGATTTATTTTTAAGGAATTTGCTTCGTTTTCACAGAAACTTCTCCCTAAAGCTTGTCTCTATGTGTGAATTATACAAACATTTCTTATTATCCTCTTCGTAATTTTTTTATTTCTGCTGAAACAATAAAGCTGATTGGAACGAGGACATTCCTTGTAAATATTATCACTTATAAGTTCTAATTTAATGTTAAATAATTCAAAAGGTTAAGGATTCATCATCCACTTTACAGGTATTCGTTACTTAGACCCGTACTGGAGTGTTTATCGTACGTGGGCTAAAGGACGATGGATTGGGCGTCGATTGATCGATATTTTTGCCGAGGAATTTGTATCATTGAGTCCCTATTATCCTGTAATGTCTTAACCATATTTGTTTAAATTTTATCAAAATTCAAAGTCTCACTCTTTTATTATGAATTACTGTGAAAGGGAAATTGCGGTTACCAACTCAATAATTATAACTTTTCAATCTTATATTTTGAAAATCTACATATATTATGAATTCAAATTTCCATTATACATGTGGATTTTTATGTAGCCGGTTTGTTGCAGGCAGCAGCATGTAAATTAGGTCGTATTTGGGTAAATTGCATTCAGATGACGAATGTTAATTATATCGTGCAGCATAACGATTCGATCGAGCATATAGGGCATCGCCACGAGCATCCCATCCTGGACCATTACATCAGAGTGATCGATAATGACAATAATATTTTGGTAGTGGATAAACCACCAAGTATGCCGGTACATCCATGCGGTAGGTATTGTGTGCACACGGTTTTGGGTATGTTGCGAGAACAACGAGGCCTCCGTGGTCTTAGAGGTAAGTGCTTTCCCCAAAAACTTTGTTCCACTACGAAGCAAATTTCATACACTGTTCTGGAGCATTTTTTGATTAAGGTAGGAAGAGGATAGAAGTAACTGTTTTGGGATTAAACCGTTATCATGCTTCGATCTTAGCGTGAGACTGACAAAATTAGCTTTAGTGCGTTTATGGAACTTATCAGGACTGGCAAATGTTAAGTAAATTTTCATGTTTGTTAATAGATTTTCACTTTAACGTGAGCTGTACTTATCTATCCCTCAGCCTACACGGTTGCTTATGTTTCTCACTAACTCATGGAAGGAATATTTACTTTGTCACTTTGAAAACTAAGCAAAATTTCTCCGTGCTGATCATGTTCATCATTGTAAATATATTTGGTTGAAATTTATTTTTTGAACTTGTAAATATGTTTAACAAGCTTCAATATACAACTTTATTTTATAGTTGTACATAGGCTGGATCGGACAACATCTGGTGTATTGATGTTTGCTAGAAATGCTGAAACGGATATTAAAGTTAATCTTTGCTTTTAAATCCATCAGATTTTGGAGATTTAGTTTATATACTTCCCTGTTTAACTTGTCAATGATTTTCTGGGATGTGTATTTTAAATTAATTTATAGAGGCTGTTGTGACATGAGCAGTTTTATAAGTGGAATAATAAACTGAATCGTAAGAAGCGCTTTGAAAAGGAAGATTAAGAAATTAGTTGGGGTTCGAAATAAAACTGAAAGTAGTTGAAATCAGTGAATTAGTTTATCTATAACCCCATTTTTAATTGGATTTGTTTATATACTTCTAACTGCTTAACTAGTGGTTGATTTCTAAAATTCTTTCATTTGCCTCATACAAAAAAGAAAGAGTTTATTTTCAGCTAAAGAAGATGTTACGTGTTGGTGAAATATGGCATAAAGAATATCTTTGTAAAGTGGAAGGAGTTTTCCCGGCGTAAGTAAAGTTTTTCTTGCTTTTTAATTTTCCATGCTGGAAAATATGATGAATAGAATCTAATTGCTAGAGGTCTTGATTGTAATCTTCTGATTTCGTTATTTTGAGGAGGACTAATAATATAGTAATTATCGAAAATACGTTTTGAACTTGCTCGCATCTATCGAACGGCATGGTCAGAAATTTGTAGCTTAGTTTACCATCATTGTGTTTCACTGTTAACCCTATCATTATACTTGTAATGGTCAAAGGCCGGAGTTTAATTGTCTTTAATTTTCAAATCAAATCATTGATATTACAATTTCAATTTTTTTTTTTTTTTTTAAAGAAATAAAGAGATTGTTTGTGATCGTCCCATTGGGCCACTCATTGTTTCGATGGGTATCCAGTGCATTCGTGATGATGGTAAATATGCTCGAAGCCGTTTCTCGCGTTTATGGACGGATGGTCAAACATCGATCGTTCGTTGTATGCTAGAAACTGGTCGTACCCATCAAATTCGTGTTCACTTACAATATTTAGGCTAGCTCTTTCAAGAAAATTTTGCGTTAGCGGAATAAATGATACTTTGGAATGGGTTAAGAGGTGCTTACTGCCTTTATCTCTTTAAATGTTAACGGAATTCTCTTTGTTGATCATTGTTTTTACTGATAATAAGTTGTCCGTCATAGTTTATCAGTTAGTGTTTCATTTTGACTAATTTTATTTTTTTAATATTGAACCTTCATTCATATGTTGTCATCATTTCAGGTTATCCAATAGTGGATGATTACATTTACAACAGCGGTGCTTGGGGTGAAATGAAAGGCAAGGATGGAAATTATGGGAAGTCATTGGAGCAGGTAATGAAAGAAAGAAAGAACCAAGTATGAAGAAAAAAGGTTGGGAAATGAAAAGAAACGGAGAAACCCTTTGCCGTCATTTCTTTTCATTTCTAAACTTCTCGAGCAGCTTGAAATTTTGCAAGAAATATATCGAAAAACTGCGTAGTGCGCAAGATTGCAGTATTTATTGTCACGGATTTTCATTTGGACAAACCCAACTCTCTCTTTTCAGCTTCGAAAAGATGTTCTGGAAGAGCATAAAGCATCTAAGTGGCACGAACAAGTAGATCCTGAATATGAGATTAGAATAAAAAGAATTGCTGAAGGAGAGGTGATTTCAAAGTTGATTCTTGAAAGTTGTGTCTAAGAAAACTTGTAAATTTCCTGATGCCGTTTCTTTCAGTCTAATTCAGGAGCGATACTGGTAACTTCATCGGTTTCCATAATTTGTAATCCAAATCATAATATAATGTAAAGAAATAAGTTTCCAAGTTCCAAATTTTGTTATAATTGGTTTCAGATACAACCCGAGTCTGAAGGGTTAGACACAAAAGCACGCCAGGATTATGACCCAATATGTATGAATTGCAACGTGAAAAAGAAAAACATCACACCTGAACATATGATGTTGCACCTGCACTGCCTCAAATATCAGACCAGCGAATGGTGTTATTCGAGTGAGATGCCAAGTTGGGCTATTCAGCCAAATGATATCCAAGATTCAGGGAAAGTTCTAGAAGATTTTTCGGGGAACGGACATACACTTCACAATTGATAATTTGAATTTGTTATATGTTGCGTAGTAAAATGCTACTATTCCTTTATAGACATTGTCTATTTAGAGTTTTTTCTCAGAAATCGAATTACTGAATATCAAGTGTTATATTTCTCGTCGAATATAGAATTCCGGCCGTAAGGAAATTACAGTTTATCAATTGATTAAAAAAAGCTTGGTAGGAAACTGCGCGTAGTCATGAGTTTCTTATTCAATTTGATTTCACAGTTTGGAAAGCTATAAATCATTTTGTAGAAGTAAACTACGATTTTTCATATTCTGGCGTGGATTTTGTCATATTCTAATATGTGGCAAAGAGCTTGATGTAAAAGGCCATCAATTTTACACTTATGATTTATGGATTTGTAAAAAAATCCATCTCTACAACTGACGTAGCTAGAAATCGATAGCAAGTTTTTATATGAAGAAACAGAGAAAGATCGGGAAAAAAGAAACTCGAATGTCACAGCCTGTATATTGTATAAATTAATGAATTAACAATATAGACCTTAAATGATGAGAAATATATTAGCAAAGCTTTCCAAGAATATGAAATTCCTTCCAAATATATTTAGCTACGACATCTTAGGGATTGTTTGATGATCCGTTGTTGTTAGGAGGGTATGAATTTCGGTGGCAAGTCAAGATAACAAGGCCGGATCGTGGTTTTCCTCTATGCAATGGGGAAAGGTTCGTAACAATGAGACAACATTTAAAAGGAATAACTACGGGCAAATATTATGAAGTTAATTAAGCACTACTATTAAATTAATAAACAATGGTACTATAAATTTTTAAGTGTTGCAACAGAATATGAGAATTAACCTTAAATGATTAAATTTCAGACATTCTTAAATACCAGAGTTTTTGAAGATTTTTTCCACTTCTTCGTAAACCTGAAATATAACAATCGGTTAGATTCGAAGGATTTCCGAATTGGCTGAAGATAATTAATTGATTGAGCAAGCTTTAGAATTTTGCACAACGAACATAAAAATAAGGTTAGATTAAGTGGTATGCAACTATTAAATGAATGAGACTACTTTTTAATTTTGAAGTAATTATAGGATTTTCTGGAATTAGAGAGCCATTTTAGGGTAGATCTGCCGGGATTCATTGGCGGACAAATTATCCCTAAAATATATATCAAACTGTTTAGAAAAATAAAATACCTCCTCTGGTGGTGCCGTTGCTGATACTTGTCGCACAAGATTTTTCGCCTTGTAATATTCTATGATGGGTATTGTTTGTGTATGATATGTTTTAATCCTTTTACGTAACGATTCCTCGTTATCATCCGAACGTCCTTCATTTCGTTTCAAGCATCTTTCCACACAGATCTGAAAATTTAGTACTTGAATTTTCTGAGAAAGTATAAAATCATGAAATAAACCAGATGCAGGACTTCTACGAAAGAGTTGCATTTAAATTCCAAAAGTTTTTAAAAATTAGAAAGGAACCAATCTTGCAGGTGTTAGATATTAAGAGTGATAAAAACACGTACTTCATCTGGGCAATGCAGATATAAAACAAATAGAACTTTTGCTTTTGAAAGCATCATACGTTCCCACCCTTCCACATTATCCTGATTTCGTGGAAAGCCATCAATTAAGAATGCTTTTGCAGACAACGAATCATTCATTGCCTGAAATAATAGTATAATTAGTGTAAAAAAAAAACCTACCATCAATTTATACATTTTGACATTTTAATTCCACAACTTACTTCCGTTCGTTGTTTTGATATGCGATCTGCCACACAATTTTCACGGTATGTTTTGCAAGGTAAGCGAAATCGAGATTTCCAAAACACATTCTCAAAGCTCGAAGCAGTTGTTAAATTTAGACTTACTAAAGTTTAAAGCTAAAAATAAAGCTAGAAATGTAGTTAGAACAAAGTAAAGTTAAGCAGAAAAGTCAGAAATATAGTATAACAAATTATTTCTTGATGAGGTAAGCGGTTACTGATACAACCTACATTTTCGAGAAGTTTGCAAGTAATTTCAACTGGAACAATAGTGCCGTTCTGGATATGTGATTCGATGACTTGCCCATATTGAGAACTTTCACGTTTCCGTTCGATCCTTAGCAATTCCCCGGCACTTAAATGTTTCAGGCCGAGATTCTGCAATCGATTTCTTTCACTTTAATTAGAAATTTTAATTCTGTAAAATAATTCACCTCTTAAAAGAAAGCTTTATTGTTTGAAACTTATCAGATGACCATTCACATACATAGAAAAGATCATCAAGATACTTCAACATACTCAATGGATCCTTCAGGTATCATGGCTTCTTGAACGTAAAAACTTGAATTCCGGATAAAATTCCTTACCTCACCATATTTTACTATTAAATGGCATATTCTGACAGTGTAAATTTCACAAGAATAAGCTAACCCTTTCTAATTTTATACATTGCGTTCCTTTGCCACATCCTGGAGGTCCTAAAACAAAGACCACCTTCGGTAAATCACCAAAATTTGGCATCTTTCAATATTTTGAAGGTAATACGACAAGGAAACTTGCGGAAGTCTGAAATAATATTAGCATTTTAAATAATACTTTTATTATTAATGATTTGCATGATTTATTGTTGCAGACAACTTATCATAGCACGCATAACTGTCTGCTTTTCATTTTATTTTTTGCGAACTATCAAATTTGTTCATATAATTTGAAAAAAAATTCGGAAAAAGTAAAGCCCTTATGCAAAGTAATGCAACGAATGTCGTTAATTAGACAAAAACTAGCTTAGCAAAATTTAGTCTTTAATGAAAACTGCTTGAAATGGCTAAAAATTGGAACTTAAAACTATAAGATCAAAAAATAAACAAAACAATAATTATTATCAATGAAATTTATTTTGCAATAGGTTGCAATTATTGCTTAAACCCATCACATTCCACCAAAAATTTGTGTAAAATGAATTTGCTTAAGTTAGAAATGTCAATGGTACGTTTAAAAAAAGAGAATTAAAAAAACAAAAAAAAAAATGATTGTTCCCCAATTTTAACCATTCTTTTGTAGAATACTTTTCTTTTAAATCATCAATGGAATGAATATGTATTTGTATTATTCGAAAATTTTCAACTGCAAATTTGAAAATTGTTAAACTGTACTTATTTAAGTTTTTAGTCTGTGATGTCCTAATTTTAAATTTGAAATCTTTTATTTCTCATTTTGTAATATATGCATTCCACTCGACTTAATTCAACGATTTTGTTCTATTTTTTTTAACTTTAAAAGTAATACCGAAATTAATCATAGATTTGGAAATACGAATGCACATAAACGAAATACGATATAAGTTGATAAAAAATAAACAAACTTATTTACCAACCTAATCATATAATGAAAGCAGAAAAAATCTCTTTATTCAAAATGAAACACTTCTACACTTACCTATGAATTCTAACAACTCTTTTATGATTTTAAAAGACAAAAAAAAAATCTCAAATAATATATTATCCTGGATAGAATTGAGAAAGTTTATTTCTAAGCAAAACAAAAAAAGACAAGTAATTTAATTCTCTCCCATGATATATTATTTAATCTTTTTGGATTTTACTAAATTCTCCCTGGTTTCATGAGGTAATTATATTAGTAATAGTTGAAATTATTAGGTTACTTCATAAAAATAAATCAATGATTAAGTTATAAGAATGTAGCTCTTATATCACACGTTATTCGTTTCACATATACGAAATTCCAAACATTTTAAAGTTTATTAAAAAATCATCAAATGCAAGAAAAAAAGAAACCAATGGTTGCCAATTACAGTAATATCTTATATCTTGCAGTTGCTAACAAATAAAAAATTAATAATAATTAAAAGTTTCCTGAGGAAAAAGAGCAGAATTACTCTTGAAATAATCCTTTATTTTTTTGAAATAATCCTTTATTGTCGACTTTATGATCACTCCTTCCTTTCACTATATTATATTAAACAATGATTATGCAAAGATTTAATTTTCATTAAGGAAGGTGCAAAAAAAAAACAAAAGACAGAGGAAGGGAAAGTATGATGACTATAGTTTGTAAGTGACAAGTTTAATATTCCATAATATTTTGGCAGAATCACTTAAGAACGATTCCAGAGTAGTTTCAAAGAAACATCTCTCTTAGCAGTGAATTGGTACGAACACTTATTTCTTTCTTTCATGAAATATATTAGGAAATATCCACAATGGAATAATGTTTTTGATTTACTACTTCATATTTCAGAATGTATTTTTTAATAAAATATGCCAGTTAGTTAAAAAAGAAAAACAAAAGAAAAGTTATTGGCTTACATTTCTTTGATATCAATATGAAAGATATTTAATAATAAAAAACTGAAAACAACCTGTAAAAGTTGAATACGAACATGGAATATAGAATAAATTTCTTTGCATCAAAAATTTTTATGGTGCATTTGCTGCCTATTTACAATAATTTATACGAAGAAAACAGGTAATGAAAGTAGGAAAAACTGAAATGTATAATAAATTTGTTTTGGATCGAAGAATCTGAAGTAAATGAATTTATAATTTTGTAATCTCTCTCAAAAGATGTGTACTATGTTCTCATATCTAAAAATCAAACGATCGAAAAATACGCTATTTATGGATATCGTCCCAAACAAATAAGTTCACAACCAATACGACACAAGAAACTTTAAAGCTACTTGAAAATCAAATTCGGGACATGAACTAAAATAATTCGAACTGAAGGAAGTATTTTCTTAATCGTTATATTGCTAAATAATTTCTGAAAATACCGTTAATATGCGACAAATTTAATTTTAATATTATTAACAAATCTAATATATGTCAAGAATGAGACAAGTTTCAGATTTTTCAAATCTTTGTGCTCGCTTCATCAGCAACAAATGGACTTCATGTTTTACGAAACTGAGATGGAGAACGTAACCATAGATTTGGTCTGCCAAAAAAAAAAACTGCATTTTTATATATTAGTAGAGTAAGTGAGTAATTGAACGGAAGATATCAACTCAAGGTACAAGTTCTGAATGAGTCTTATTCTATTATTTCAATCACGTTAAAAAGTCAGCACCGATAAAAATATCTTGCTAACTATGTAGACGAAGTTCATTGGCACAAATCCTTCAATAATTCGGCAATTAGTTACAAATATGGACATTTACCACAAAATTAAACGAAAGAAGTAATCATGATTCATCATTAAAAACATCAATTATAGGTTTTGCAAGACGACCGCGTCCTTTCATTATTTTGTTTCTAGCTTCCTCGAATCGTTCTTTTTCCTCTATTTTTTCTCGTTGTAACGAAAGGATCTCTTTTGCAGAAAGTGGAATAAGACCTGAACAACAAATAAATGAAATAATTACGACTTGTACTAAATATACGATACAGGCAGCATTAAAAACTGGTTGGACGAGAACTTATCATCAATATGGAGTATAAGGTACTATAAAAGCATCTGATCGCCTGAACAAAGAAACTCTAGAAGCACTGATTACAGTATAAACATGAAAAAAATTGTAACTTCCTTAATTAATGAATTCTTCAATCACTTGCATACAGTACATTGCTAGTATTGACAAAAACAGATTACATCTAAAGAAAAAAAAAAGAAACAAATTATTTTAACAAACCTGAAGAACGCTCCTTTGTTTCATCAATTTCACCCGCCAGAACAACATTTTCTCCCCGAATTAAAAATACTCCACGTTGTATATCACCGTAATATTTGTCAACATGGATTCTTTCTAAAGTTTCATGCAGTACTAAATTTGCAAACTGATCAATTGTCCTGAAATAAAATATCTAAAAATACCTGTCAGTTATTTCAAAGTTCGATTACATGAATTGCTAATTTATCAACAAAAGTAGGGAGAAAACTCACGTGCACCGTTAATTACAATGACTATCACTGCTTCCAAGCAGCGTAAGACCTAAACAGAAAATTTCGAATTCTTAGCCCGTAGAATTCTGACCAAACCTTGCTAAATACCAGTACATGAAAAGTCCAACAAGCAAACCCTGGTTGTCTCGAAATTTGATTGCAGTATAAAATACCTTAAGTAACCAATTAGTGTACGTCCGTCACGAAGGACTACCAGAAGTTTTTTGTCGAGTTGTTCCAACAAGCTTAAAGCACCGGGTAAATATGGATCCGGTAAGTCCATTTAAAAAATTCTTCAAATTGCTGAAAATGACTTTGAATTTGTGGAAGAAAACAAGCCATTTTGCGTTTCTTCACAAAAACGCAAAATGGTTCAAACGCGAAGTAATCCCACTAAATTAATCCAATTTAATCAAATATTATTCACAATATCAAGTGAACAGTCACTTTAAGACATGATACACTCTGAAAATGAAATTCAACTCCATAAATCTCGGTTGCGAGAACCCGAAAAGTAAATCAAAACATAAAGATAATAAAACACCGAAAACAAAACGAGAATAAGCTATCCGGCTTTGAGATATATAAGATTTCAGGATCAATATTTTAAGAAACATTGCAGATAAAAATAACGCTTTATTTGAAATATTTTCGAAAATACTAATCCATTTAATTCCAAATGAAACGCAAAACCTAAAATCACATTAATCTCACGGATTATACAATAGGCCAATTCCATTGGCCATCGGGAGCCCTCTCCACTAACGGTTCCCAGGCTTGACTTTTCAAAATTTCCTTTGCTGCTAATATTTCATATTTTGCCTGCAAATAAATCATTCATTTCTTTCAAATAATTCTAATTTTTTAAGTTACTAAACAAGAATTTCATTTCAAGTCAAAATAGAGTCCTAGCTATAGAGATTTTTTCCATCTCATAAATAAAAATATGCATAAAAAATACTTGTTGGATAACTTCTTCAATCTGCCCCATACCAATTTTTTCTTCCAGCTTCTGAATATCTGGTTCCTGGAATAGATTCATGTGACATTATGTATTTTACCTTATCGTACAACCAAAATCATTCAAACAATTAAATGTAACCTCTTGCACCAATGTCATTCTCTTTTTTACAAGTTGTTCTGTATATTTTCGGTATGACGAATGTGAAGGCATCTGCGTCAATACTTTCATTAGTCGCCCATATTCTTTCAACAAATTTTGATGCGCATATTCGTCAACGAACAAGCCAGTTAATCCCGTTGTCTGCAACAATAAAGCATGCAAAAAAGTATTATTTGAAAAGTAGAAAGGGCGAAAATAGAAGAAACAAAGACAAAAAATTCTTCCTTTGATAATGCGGTACTATTTGTTAAGAACAATACAGTGGGGTTTGCCTGCTAGGTTATTTCTAGCAATATTTGAATTCTGCAGTTTGAATTCAAAATTCATCTGATTAGTTTGTAATAAAAAAAAACTGTTAAAATCTTTCCACATGTTCCAAAAGGATGGAACCTGCATCTCCCGCATTAATCGCACTTCATCACTACTTAATATTTGTATGTATTGCTGCTTAACAGTATTATTTCCAGATATCCGTTAAGGAAACCCAACTTTCTATTCTAAGTGAATTAGTTAGGAATTAAAATCTGAATTAGAAAACAGGAACAAAATATAGAACGAATAGATAGAAAAGACAATACTGATAAAAAAAACAGCACATTTTTCTGACCACTTTTGTCCTTTCAATTCACTTCTACTCTAATGCATACCTGTTTATGAAAAGTGGGTGAGGGAGGCTTTTTAGGTTTAAATGTTTTTATATACGGGTTGTCATACATTGTTCGTATTGCATTTCGCAAAACGCGCTGGTAGGTATGCTGCAAACCATTCGGACTGGATAACATTTGTGGCCTGAAACGAACCAAAAAATAAGCTAAATTTGAAAACCACATCATCAAATGGTACATGATACAGCAAATATCAGTACCTGATATACCAGTCCCTCTGATTTATGTTAAAATTTCGAGTTACAAACTAAATAATATTGTTCAAATCTGAGGCTGGACTAGTTTCGAGACTGAGCATAGCTATGATTGCGGTAAAGTGTGAAAGTGAAGCGACTAATTTTGTTCATTTCCCACCCTCTTTGTTCTCTCCAAACTTGACCTTTTTCATCTTTAATTATATTTTAAGCCATATGAAATTGTCGATTATTAACTTTTTCTCCTTCACTTATCTATGAACCAATCAAATACTAAAGAAATGTTTCATGACAATACATAGACCAAAACTCTTTCTAAGCAACACTACTCAAAACTGTAGACAGAGAGTAATATTCAGAACTTCGAGACACATCTCTCATAGAATTCAAAGTAAAAAAAAAAAAAGAAAAAAGATATCTATCGTCCTCTCAAAAATATGACACGAAGAATTGAAAGTTGTTTTCAAAAGCATTGGAAATTGATGAAATTCGGTGAAATCATAGTACTAAATTCTTGGGGATAATATAAACTGCTAAGATCTGCTAACTCACAAGCTTCATCTCCAAACTTGCAAACTTAAGAAATTGCAATTAACGAGGTAACGAATTTAATGAAGCGCAAATAACACATCAGGATGAAAATTCTCGTCCCATCGCTTTCAATTAATTTTATCGGCTATGGGTATTGTTCAGATTGCTTAATTTTGAAATTTTTATTTGTGAATAGTATGAAGTATAATGGAAAAAGTATTTTTCATTTCTTCAAAACAACAATTTTAGTGTCTGTAAATTATATTATTATCATTATCATTGCTAGTCTTTCGTTGTCATTAATTGGTAATCGCAATTTTATCAACACTATTGTCATCGTTATTGCTAATTCTTTTCATCACTATTATTTGTTGATTACAAGTCTAATTGTTTATTGTTCTGCTAATTATAATTTTATAGTTATATAATTACAATAGCAATAATGTGATTGCTAATCGCAATATGCATGATTCGTGATGAAAAACATTGCTAGCCATGTTTAGATTCATTTAATGACTATTCAATTATCACCAGCGAATTATATTTTGTTACTTGACAATTAAAATATTCGTAAATTAACGTCATATCTAATTACGACAATTATGCATCATCGAGAATCATATTTGACAAAAATTGTGAAATTTTTATGACCACATGAATTTTCGACAGACTGACTGTAACTGCATTCACTGGGTGGATTTTTTGTTAGTTTTATTTTTCGGGTATTTCAAATGCATGCTAAAATTAATAAGAATTAAAATTGGTATGATTTTACAAATTACTTTAAAATTTCAGTTGCATAAATTGTTTGTTACTTTGACTTTACAGTTTTCTGTATAATACTATTATCTGATCACTTCATGATTCGTCACAATATTAAGTTGCAAATTCGTGCAAATTATTGGTGACAATTCCAATCTCGCAGTTGAAATTAAAATTAAATATCAAAAGATAAATAAATCAAAAATTGAAATTCGTTCAATGTAAGTTATCATTCATTTCCTACTGGATATTAATCTAACATTTATCTTTCGTATATTCAATTCAGCGGTTATTTTTTCGATATCAAAAGCAAGAATCACACATACCTTTTTGTCATTTTATCATTGCCAGGAAAGGCTATATGTGTAGAAAGATCCATATCTATTTGTCGTTTAGTTTTTCTCTGAATCTATAATATTATTCCGTATTTCAGGTCTTGCCAAATAAACAATCAGTATTATATACTTTTGGGGTATGCCATGCAAAAGACAAAGTACCAAAGGTATTAAATATATGATCCTATCATCCTAATTTTGTATAACTCTGAAAGAAACTAACGAAAAGGATGATCTATAATGCAAGCAGACAAACCGTTACTGTAGGTATTGAGTTTACCGAATAGGAAGTAATAATTCGAACTTCACTCAGTGGTATCGTCATTCCATATGAATCGACAATCTTCCAACCTTGCGGTAAACCAACTACCTATAAAATTTCCCTAATGTTATCTTCTCATTTTTTTACGAAGCGAAAATCCAATTTCCATTCCAGTACTTTCTTTTTCGTCTGGTGGAAACTTTTTCAGACTTCTGAAACTTTGTAAAAAAAAGATCTGTTCAAATTATTATATAAATATTTGAAATAGCAACCGGCGGATAACTGTTAGTTCCATTGATACGGTCAAATAAAGCAGCTATTGCTGTTTTTGATGAATTCTGAAATATAAATTTTGCATAGTTGAAATATGCAGAAATATTTTCAATGTTTTACTTAATGACAAAAATTGCATTCTTTCATTGAATCATTATAATAATAATATTGTTTTCGCATCATTATACAGTTTTCAAAATGTTAAACCTGAAAGAGAAAGATAAGAAAGAGCAAAGTTTAAATTAAAGAAAGGAAAACTAGGTTGAAAGAAAAAGCAAAGTCTAGTTTGAAGAAGAAGCAGAATTTAATAATGTCGCAAGTTTCATTGCAATTATAAGATTATGAAGATATTTTATGGTTCCTTTTCAAATGAACTGCATGATGGTTGCCCAGGCATGTCACACGGGGATTCTCGATAATATATTTTGGAATTGTTTTCGAAGCACTGATGAACGATAAAATCATCAATATATGTTTCACCGATAATCATTGGTCGACCTTTTCTTGTACGACAACCTGAAAATTTTCCAGTTTACTTTGATAGATAAGAAAATGATATAAGTTGATTCTTTTTTGCACTTAAATTTAATTAACAATCTAAAAACGATGCATCATATTACCTTTTTTTTGTCTAATTCAACGTTCTTGACAGTACATTTTTTCAATTTTAGTCTCTCAAATTTCATGTAAATCGCTTGAGAATATTCGCAAAAATTTTTTGCTGAAAATTTTTGATCCGATTATGCTATAATTGTAACAAATTGAAGATGTTTACCAAGTATAGTGTAAGCACCGAATTTCATACACTTATATAAAAGATGTCCTGTAAACCAACTTTCGCCCTGAAATTTAAATTTTAATAGCTGATGAAAAACGGCAAAGTAAACTATCAGTGAAAATTTTTCAATCAATTTGTGGGAAAATCATCAAATATTGTTTTATAAGATTTTCAACTTATCTCTTTCCTACTTCTTTGTATATTTTCCCATTTTGTTGACAATCAACAACTGATGGAATCATTTGATTGTTTTGAAGAATAATCACTGGTGGATCACGAGAAGTAGCTAACCAAGCAGTTACATTAGCTGAAGTTTTCGTCAAGCTAGCACATTCTATTGTAAACAGTATTGTTGCAGATAAATAGATCCGTAACATGCTGAAGCTTAAATGTGAAATTTTAAATTGAAAGGAAGTAAAGGGGAAAAATTTATGGATGAAATTTGATTGGTTGAGATAATTAAAGGGAATGCATAAAAATGAATGAGCTTTTCATTAGTATTAGCTGATAAAAAGGCTTAATTAGACAATTTGATATGATTTGAAAAGTTTTACTGACAGGAAAATTTTTACAATTTAGCAGTGAATTCAAAAAAGAAATGATTACGGTTAACAATTACCAGTCAACTTTTTAATTCTCATGACAAATGGTAATAAATAATAAGATATTAGTGGCCATAAATTATTTGATACAACTTTTTTCAGTTTTCAAGTAGTATAGATTCCTATAATAATTTGTTTAACTTTCTGATACTTAAATTTATTAGAATTTCGAAAAAAATAAATTAAAAACAGAAAACAAAAACTGCAACTTCAAAAATAAATAAGAAACGTGAAAAAAAATTTTTTTTTTTTCATTTTGAAAGGTAATGAAATTTTGCATACAGTAGCTGTATGATTCCAATGTAGTATTCTATCTGAAACTGAAGTTAGAAACGAAAGGATGAAAAGTAAAGAGAATGAAATAAACAAAAAATGTTACTCATTATGTGAACGAGTTCTTCGGAGTAATTTTTTTTTTCACAGACCTTTCTGTTTTAATTACTCCACTTCCTTGTTTTACAATTTCATATAAATCATGAAATTAGGAAGCTTGAAATTAGTGACAGTATTAGTGATAGTACTGTTTTTAACAAACCATTACATATTAGTTTCTCGTTTCTTCTTTTTTTTTCTTTAAAAAAAAAAAAAAAAGAAAGAAAAAAGAAAAACCATTTTAAGGAAGCATTTAAATGAATAATGATTGCCATACCGTTATATTAAATTATCGGAATATTTTATCTGAATTTAACTTATGAAATCAAATTTACTAAATGGTTTTAAACTCGAGTTTCAAAATAATCATCGTAATCACTCGTAAAAATTTTCAGAGCAAAATATTAATTATATCTACTGGAAATTTGGTCTTTTAAATTTTATATTTGCAAGAAAATAATCTTCATTACAATTTATTCCTTTTTTTTTTCAATAACAAATCCAGAAAGTTATGATATTTTATAGTTATTTCTAATATGAAATTCCCGGATTTTCTTAGTGATCGGGTTAAATTCTAGTGGAACTAATACAAGAAATGAGGGAAATGTGGAATGAATTGGAAAATGAGATTAATGATAAGTTGAAAGTTACTACAAATTTAGCGGCACAATTTTTGGTATCTTTACTTTCGCCTGTGGTTTTTCCTCTTTTTTTTTTTACTCTTCTGGTTTAATATGAATTACTGTTCTTCGTTTTTTTTTTTAAAAAAAAACAAAAACTGGTTCAGTTGTTTTGAATATTACTCCAACAATTTGTTTCAAGCAGCAAAAACAATAACAATACTGTGACTTAACATATAAATAAAAGATTATGGATTAAATTTTTTGAATTCATCTTATTTTTCAAATATCTCTATAAATTAATTTATGTTCAAAACAATCACTTTATTCGAATTATTCCTCGGTGTAAGAATGTGTAAATCCATTCGTTAGGCATACAGTAGCATAGTGTTGAAATACAGAAAATTGATTGGAAACACTAAACAGATTATTGAAGTACTACAATATGATAATATTTGATAACTCAAATAATTGATAATCGAAATTGGAAGTGGTTACCACTGGCGTTCTTTTAGGTAAACCACTATATTATAATATCAAGAATGTGATCAAGTCAGGAGATTGGATTATTCTGATAATTCAGTTGGATACTTCCACATGAGAGTTTCTTCTAGCCGGTGATTTATAATAATTCGTTTGATTTGTACAAGTTTCAACTTTATTATTCGGAAACAACCAAGATTTGCGAATACGAGGAAAATCCTGTTTCATTGTTACAAGACATGATACATTTCGAAACGATAGTTAGATTTGAGAAATTTGGTAATTAAACTTAAAGCTACTATTAACAGTTAAGTTTCAGTTGTGAGACGGATGTGTTGCATTGGTTGGTTTTTCGGTTGTGAAGAAACATCATGGTGCATCATCTGAATCAACGACAAGCTGAATTTCTACTTTTAACATCAAAAATTCCATTTCTTTCATCTTCTGGATGCTATTCATCGATGAGGAAGAAACTGTATTACTTGATGGACAGGAAGAATCTGAAATGGCTATCATTGATTGTATTAATTCTTCAAACGACAATTCTGGTCCTAATCTTGCACTATTCACGTGTACGAAAAGTCGATGGACCTAGGTTTGACTCAAGTTATTTCGAAATTTTAAGTTTCAATTAACCATAACTTCTTTCTTTTTTTTTAACAAGTTATGGTAAATTTTCAATTTACCATAACTTGTTAAACTCATTTATCGGATGTAATTTGTTTAACTAATATATGTTTGATGCATATATGTTTTGATCAAGTAAGCTGATATCCATACCGTATTTTATCGTTTGTTTAGTTGGCTCTATTCCATTTATGTGAATTCAAGAAGAATATTTATGAATTGCACGAATCACGTGCTTGGTGTGTTTTAAAAGTTACGGCAAGCTAGCTTAGTACGAATTCATCGTCCTTTGTGTTACCGATGCAGCTAATAGCGTTTCCATCATTTCTGGCTATACAAATACAAAGTTTCTTGGTGGATTCAAAAACCTGAAATTAGAAATTTATCGCAAATTGCACTTATCATTTGATCAAATATAATAGACTGATTCTCCGTATTAACGGTTTTGACAATTTTTGATCCGGAATTCATGAACTTCATTTTGAATTATTTCCAAGAGTTTTCATGAAATGTGGCAATTGAATATACGATTTTTATTGTTTCATTTTAGATATCTATCATCAACAGTTATAGTTACCGCTGAAATAATCAAGCTACTTACGTGTATCGGCTTTATTGCATATCAGCACTGTATGTATAATTTTAATAATGCACGTAAACATATTGAACGAAAATAATGTGGAAATTAATTTTTATTCTTAGCAAAAATTTAAATTATTTCGAAACGAATGTCTTTTTTTCGTCTGCAATTGAGGTATCCGATGAGACGCTGTCATCATACACATTAGGGATTTTCCGAAACTACAAAATTACCTATTTTTATTTCGAATTTTAACAAGGTATTGAAATCATTGGAAAATATATGGTTGTGGGCAAATTATTTCGTAAGATTTATAATTTATTTTTTCTTGTTAATTTAAAGGAATATAATCAGCATCACTTCCAGCCTGGGAGTATGTGGGATTCACGAATGAAGTTTACACAGAATGTTATATTAAATCGAAAGATGCTTTGAAAATGGCCGTTCCAGCATTTTTGTATGTCGTGCAAAATAATCTCCTTTTTTTGGCTTTGTCAAAGCTTGATGCAGCTACTTACCAGGTAATCAGATCGAAATGAATCAGCAAGTAAAATGAGCATTGAATTAGGTTACCAGATCTGACATTCAATATTTAATCGTTTCGAGTTTTTATACTACAACTATCTTAGACTGTATATCACCTTGTAATTTCATTTTAGAATTATCTACCAGTCTGATATATGATGATTATCATGTAATATAATGGCAGGCAAGATACACTCCAGATTGATTCTGGTTTAAGGCTTAGGAAAGTTAGCAACTTTAGACGTTAAAAAAAAAAAAAAAAAAAACGTGATAACTACATAGAGATATGTTAAGATATTTCGGTCATAATATAGCCATGTATTGCTTTGATAAGTAGCCAGATTAGATATTAGTTAAATAGGTAAGTAAATGGAGAATTTCTTTCCCACTGTTAGCAGAAGAACTGTGACATGTGACAAAAATATTTCTGTAGGATGTTTTGTTACTTAAACCCACAATCAAAAGACAGTTATGTTTCATATCAGCTTAATTTTCAAGGTAACTTATCAACTGAAAATCCTCACAACAGCATTATTTTCCGTAACAGTGCTAGGGAAGAAATTGAATAGTCAAAAATGGATATCATTATTGTTGCTGACGATTGGAGTTGCCTTAGTGCAAGTATGTTTTTTTGCAAAATTTTTACTTTTGGATTTATTCTGATTTTACCAAGAAAGTGTGAAACTTAGAATTAATCTGACATCGCTGTATTAATAACTGTTTAAGTAGTGGATGTTATTATAACGTAATAATATCGGATTTGAAGCATCTCTGATTGATATATCTACCAAAAGCATATAGCCTGTTGGGGAGGTAGCAGTGAATATCGAGAGGAGTGCATAAATTACTACAAAATTTTCAGTTTTTTATAATAATTTTAACGAGAAGATCAAGCCTATTTTGACAGGATAAGCTCCCATTTTTCTTTTTTGCATCCTCTATTGTTATTAGTAAATTCTGCAGAAATGATCAATTTTAGTTGCCCAAGGATTTCGATGAAGTAACATCATCAACAACAAAATCTTCGGATAAAATTGTCGGATTGCTTACTGTCATTGCAGCCTGTTTCTTGAGCGGTTTTGCGGGTGTTTACTTTGAGAAAGTCTTGAAAAGTTCTTCGGTGTCACTTTGGATAAGAAATTTGCAACTTGGTACACTTTCAAATTTAATTTCCAACTTGGAGTTTAAGTTCATTTTCAAACAAGATTTTCCAATAATGATAACTGATATCGGTTCCTGAAAATCAGTCTTTGGTGTATAAAATATATTCTAAGGATTTGCATGTTTTCGGGAGTTGTTCTATTGGAGCTGTAAGATATCTCTGAAAAAAATTATTTTGGAAGTTTTTGAGCTTTTTTAGAAAGAAACACTTTTTTTGCAAACCATTAATGATAATTGTTCTGTTATTTATGATATTCAACATATTTTGTTTTTATAGCATTCTTCAGTATTTTTGGTGGGTTTTTTATGGTGTGGCTTTACGATTTTAAACAAGTAAATGAATATGGTTTTTTTCAAGGATACAGCACCATAATTTGGATTGTTGTTCTGCTGCAGGTTTGTAACATTTTCTGCTTTTGCTCTTATTTGTTAGAAGAGATGTGATTTTTTGGTCTTTTGTATTTTCGGTAAAATTTTGAAAATGTTTATAACGTTGAAAATGCAAAAAAATTTTCTCTGCAAAACTTCCGACATTAAAGTAGCGAAAGATAGCCGCAGTTATTTTGTCATTTGTTTGATATTGTTATTTGTAGTTAATTATTAATTCTATCTAATGTAGACATCTGATTATAATGGATAAATTAGATGTGTAATGGACACTGTCGGTTACTCATCGCTTGCATTTTAAGTTAAGAAAAGAGGATATATATAGTATCCTAAATATTGTCCGAAATATTTGCGTTCGGGTTACGTGAGGGAGATTTAAGAATTGATAGTACGTTTTTCCTCATTCCCATTCTGTGGTGGTGAGATTTCATTTACAGGCCGTGATATGTAGCTAGCTTAACACGAACTATGAATCAGGCAAACGCACTATTATTTCTTAATTCTTCTACCGAAATTGAAACCAGCAAGATTATAAAATCTCCACTGCAGATATCTTGAAGACTACCACACATGCACTAGTTGTTTGGCTCCGTGATTCCTAAATCTTGAATTAAGGTTTATCGATTTAAAGCGGCAGCCCAATTCCTTGAAATTTTATTAACTTAAATCTGCATGTTTGTTTTTTCTTCTAAGCCATTTCAATGGATTGTTATTTTCAGGCTTATGGGGGACTTATTATCGGTTTAGTAGTGAAATATGCTGATAATATACTGAAGGGTTTTGCTGTGTCATTTTCAATTGTACTGTCCAGCTTAATGTCTTATTGGTTGTTGAATGATTTCCAGCCATCACTGTGAGTTTTTTTTTGGCTTTAAAATCTGGAAAACCGAACTTACGATTTCTTTATTTTGACATCATCAGTGTGGACTGACGTATAAAGAATGCTGTGTTCAGCGATTCAGATATAAGATTACATTTTCGTACAAGTTGTGGCATAAGTTTTTCTTTGCTCAATACAAGATAACGAATAAGAATCTAACTCAGCAAAAATGAAAGCACTGAAAAGTATGGAATCGATATGAATTGAATTTAAGTTACTTTCTTTCAAAGATCTTCTTGATGTCTGCCAAGGACTTTTGCTGTTGCTGCAAAAAATAACCAGATTTTCACTTTCTTGAAGTTACATTTATTGAAATTTCATATTTCTCTAAAATTTTATCTTTTTCTTGATTAAAATTTCTTTCCTTTTTTTCGATTTTCTGATTTAATTTTTTTTTTTTTTTTGTTTAAATTTTTCCTTTTTCTTCGTTGTGTTCTAACCCGCTGTTTTTTTTTCTTGAAGGATTTTTGCTGCTGGTGCAACGGTTGTCATTTTTTCGACATTCCTTTATGGATATGAACCAAAACAATTGCCCATGTCGATGGAATCAGAAAGTTGAAAATTAAACGGGAGTTATGGGTAGTACACAAAATTATGAAATAAATATGTAGATATGTAGAAGTGCCTGAATTTTTTCCTCTGCAACTTTATTTTTTACTTATGAAGCTTTCTCTGTCTTCATTTATTGTTTCTGTTCTTGTTGATGTTGCCAATTCTAATACTATCCCTTCGTAATCTTTTCGGTGGGTTTTCGCTGTATTCTGTTTCAAATCTGTGTTTCTACTAAGTTATTCAAGTTCCTTAAACTGTTAGTTTTGAAGTAGTGGATTACTTAGGTAAATAACGAGATATCTTTCTGGGAAATGACATTCGAACTTGCAAAAAAAATCATAGTTTGTTACTTTAATATTCATTTCTTGTTCCACAATTGATATCTTTATGATTAACTTATTTTCGTTACTCTCTAAGGTACTTACAGTTTACCATGTGAGATGTATCTGCTGATTGCTCTTTTGGATCTTGCTGATTAATATTTGAGGAAGGGCTTAAAGGATTTTAAAATAGTAAAAAGTTCGATGCACTGAGAGAGTGATGTGAAGTGGCATGAGATACGACAGATTAATGTAATTATTGTACAAAAAATTCTTTTTTCTCACTGAAACATTTAGGTCTTCTATTATTGATTGGCGTTTATTACTTTTTTTCACTATTGCTATATTATACTTTTTATTGTGGTAATGGTATGCAATTATTATGATATCTGTAATTTATGATCAAGTTTAGTATTTCATTGGTTAGTTGGTTTTCATTTATTTATGTATTAAATGTTTCTTTATACATATATCGTTATTAGCTGTTGATGTTGCAAATTTGGAAATTACCGCGAAACTTTTCAACCGCTTTCCTTTTTTCCGATTGCTTTATATCGCATCATGTTGTAGGTTATACGTTGAATCATCTGATCATTTCACTATTGAACCTGCAAGTAACAGGAGTTTACTTTATCAATACCTTCTTTTTACTTCAAATTCTTTATTTCCCATATTCTTTATCACTTGCCCAACGAGCATGTAAATTAGAATAAACAACGAAATGGTTGATTTCTTGAGCCTAGTTTGAAGAATTGCTGAAGTGAGCAAGTAGGATGCATAGTTCAGTCCCCAGTAAAGAGCAAGTCGCAAATATGTATGCAATCTGAACGGTTTTTTTGATTGTGATATGTGCAATGAAGGAAAATTAAATTTGAGTTCAGGATATGTGTTTTCCAAGTTTTAGTTTGATTTCGATTCAAGTTGTTTTTTAATTATCCTCGCGTCTTCATAAAATCAATTTGGTACTACATATACTTTGCACTTCCATTATCCCAAGTTAGAAATTAGGCCAATATCTACTTATCCTAATAGTTTATAACTTCCAGTTTAACAAATAATGAATTGGCATCAAAATTCATGCAAAAAATAACGATGAAAGTCAATTGACTAACTCACTTAAGCAGTAATGATAAGTGACAATCCGGAATTTTATAGGACTGTACAAGTCTTACTGTCGGTGATCGGTGATGATAATAATTTTCCTTTGTTTGTTATCACATGACGGTCTTGAATCTGCAATATTGCAGAAGTTGTTCATTTAATCAATTTCAATTTTAAATTCAAAAACGGTATAAGTCTTTTGCTTTATATGAAAAAAACTCGAATTGATCGATATGACCGAACGATGAAATTAGGGCAGTCCTTAATGGATAAAATAGATGTATAATTATTTAATTGTATCTTGAAGTTAAAAAACAAAAAGAGAAGACTATTGTTCATAATTTAAACGAGTATTCCAGTTCGAATTGTCCGTAATTGTCATCATCATGCCAAAAGAAGAAGCACAAACCCGATTTTGTTCTCGTTGATCATATTCTCGTTGCGCCTGATGAAGTACAATACGATATATTCCAATGACAGGATTTCGAATTCCTTTTAATGCGCTCTCTCTAATAATTGCTTCATCGATACCATAAAACCGTAATGTATTACGCATTCTAAGCGCCAGTGGATTCTCTATCAATTCTTGTTCATCCGGTATCATACTACATTGTATGTATGGTTCGGTGAATTTGCAAACTTTCAAGAAATTACAATTCTGAAAATGTAAGTAAAATGTTCAAAATTCTTATGTTAGAAAATTTCAGTGCATAAGTTTGGACAGCTTTATATAGATATGTTGGGAATGTTGAGAAGAGTTGAATTTTTCAAATTCTCTCAATCTCATTTAATTTAATTTGAATTATTCTAGTTTAGTACTGGGACCGAATCGATCAACATTAACAATTAAAAGAAACAAGGAGAAATTATACTTTCGTTTTATCTTTTTTCAATTTCATTTTTGTAATTTATTGGCAACAAATTATCAAATTTAGGGATGCTGCAATTTCAACATAATAATTGCAAAGGAAAAAATGAAAGCAAATGAAGTGTTTAACAATTAGCATAATTAATGTAAATGTGACGAGTGGAGGTATTAAGCAAAAAAGAAAAAAAAAAACTTAGCAAAATAAAATGAATTAATGTTAGAAGGAAAAAAAACTTAGTGAAATGGATATAAAAAAATATATTCCAAATGACGGAAAAGAAATTAACTTAATTTAATTATATAAACTTGAGTTAAATAAATTTTAAATAATTTTACTTGAAATAGCACCTTTATGTCATCAATGGTACTTCGTTTCTTGGGATCAATAACAAGTATTTGGGTGATTATACGTTGTGCTGATATGCTTAAATAATTGGGTAATGGATAAATACCCCGTAAAATACATTGTTTCAAATTGTTAATTGTTTCACCACGAAATGGCGTCTTACCAACAAGCATAAAATATAATAATACACCAATTGCCCAGATATCTACATTTGCTCCTTAAAATTTTCTATTCTTTTTTTTCGTTTTCTTTTAATAAAATTAATTACAATAATTAAATGTCTCATCATTTTTGATTAAATAATCAAAATTAAAAGCTAAATATTATTGTATGTTGTAGAATAAACTTAAAACAAATATGAATTAAGAACTAAAATGAATTACTCAAAACTAAATTAGGTTAAAATATGCATGGAAAGTAAGAAAGAAACTTTACGGTTTTTTTTTTTTTTTCATTTTTTCTTTAATTTAAGTAAACAACAATGCTTTATAATATATCATATCATACATAGATTATCATTATGACTTGTTCCGTTTAACAATTTATACAGGTAACACAACGTTAATATATTATGT
Organism: Dipetalonema caudispina; assembly: GCA_013365325.1. NCBI lineage: Eukaryota > Metazoa > Nematoda > Chromadorea > Rhabditida > Onchocercidae > Dipetalonema > Dipetalonema caudispina. The sequence goes on along the minus strand of JABVXV010000389.1, from coordinate 1,924 downwards.
TTCTTTACAATAATTATACATTCCGAGAAACTTATAATATTGTGTCTAGCTATAATGCTTAATCTAATTAATCTATTAGTTAAACCAATATTTAGACTATCAGTTGATCACTTGTGCAATCACCAAATATTTTACTAAGACATCTGAAACAAACCATAGCAGTTATGTTTAACTGTAATAGTTGTTATCAGACGGTAAGATGAGGTATTTTCAAATAGTTTAAACTGTATTGCAATAATCAAACGTAATTACATCTTTTTTCATTAATTGAAATTCAAATATTATTAGTGAAAATAATGTTTTGGCACAAAGAACAGTAAAAATTAACAAATTTCTGTTAAAATATAAATATATTTTTCAAAAAAAAAAAAAAAAAGAGGAAAGGAAAAAAAAGCATGGTAATAAGGAAATTGTCATAGAATTTGTGAACTATGCATAAAAATACAAAATATTGAAGATCGATTTTTTGTTAATTTCTTTTTTGTTTTCTAATAAGCAAGCAAACCATAATAACTGCCAGTTTTGAAAAGTTCAGGTGCAGCATATGCTGGTGAACCACAAAGTGTTGTTAGCATATCATTTGGATTCACTTGGCATGCAAAACCAAAATCAGCTAATTTAATCCAATCTGGCTTTGATAGTATTACATTTTCTGCTTTTATATCGCGATGAATGATATTTTTGGAATGCTATAAAAAAATTATTTCTTATTTTTCTCTTATTTCGAAAAGAAATTTTAACATTTAAAAAAAAAAAAGAAATTTTAACATAAAAAAAAGAAAAAACTGAACCAACAAATTATTCTTTGTGTTATTTTGATAATTTTTAATTCACAATTTTCTTAATGGTAAATTTTGGTTGTTTTTTTTTCAAAAAGATCTTTAGTGTTTAATAATTACTAAAAGGAAAAAAAATCGAGCTAGTGAATTGCTCTTCAAAGCATTTCGACAATTTTCAATTTATGAAAAAATTAAATTTTGAAATGAACCATATATGAAATAGCGGAAACAATCTGAGCAAACATTGGTTTGCAATCATTCTCTGGGAGTTTCCCTTGATGTCGAATATGAGAATAAAGTTCACCACAACCAGCATATTCCATTACTAGATACACTCTTGAGGTTGTTTCCACACACTAATAAAATTCAGAAATTGAGATGATATTGGAAAATAAAATGAAATTGAATGATTTTTTAATATTTTATCACTATTTCAAATCTCATTGCTTTTTCCTTATGGATCGAATTTATTTAGATTATTAAAAGTAAAATAACCTATCGAAAGATCAACGATTGAATTAGTCATCTTATCATCATCTGTTTGTAAGTTTTCTCAATGAATTGAGCATTTGTAGAACAAAAATGGCAATCAGTCTAATTAGTATATTTTGAATTAAGCAACTAAATGGATCTTCGATCAATACATTAATTGATCGAAAAGTTGAAAATCATCAGTATCCGTGCGTTTAATCGTCTAAGCTTTCCTTATTTGTCCTATTTTCTCAGAAAAATTCTGAAATTTACCTCAAAAAGACGAATGATATTTGGATGATGAAGTTGTTCCATTGTTTTTATTTCATGCGCTAATAAGTTTCGTTCTTTTTCATTTGTCTTGAATTTATCCATAATTTTCATTGCAACCTTTTCTGCAATTAAATATTGTCATCAATGTGACTTCATTTATCGCAATAATAATTATTATTATTATCAGAATCGTTACTACTATATCAATCATTGCCGCATGCAATTATTTCAACATTTTTTATTATTTTAAAATTTTCATTTATTATTATTATTATTGCTATTATTATTATTATTATTATTATTATTATTATTATTATTATTATTATTATTATTATTATTACTATTATTATTATTATCATTATTATTATTATTATTATTATTATTATTATTATTATTATTAT
>JABVXV010000388.1:0-53033 GCA_013365325.1 Dipetalonema caudispina | reverse complement strand
TATTATTATTATTATTATTATTATTATTATTATTATTATTATTATTATTATTATTATTATTATTATTATTATTATTATTATTATTATTATTATTATTATTATTATTATTATTTTTATTATTTAGTTGAGGGAAGAGGACTTTAAATAAATTTGGTATTATCAGTTAAAGCTAATCAAATTAATAGAGAAATATTTTATCGGAATAATTTCATCAATTTTATTCATTTCTCCGCTTTTTTTGTAAGTTTTAGTGACACTACCTGCTGATAGCAATTCCATAACCGCTTCGCCGTCTCCTTATCACCCGCACTGACGCACTCCCTCTACGTTTCGAATCTTGTTTTTCAACGGTTGCGTCGAAACGTATACCACCGTTTCGATATTCATCTGAAAAAAAAAAGAAAAGCAAAATTGAACAAAATTAAACTAATAAAAATATCAGACAGTAAATTAAAAGGAACAATTTTTTATTTCCTAAAATCTCTTTTTTATGTAACTTTGGATTACCTTGACTTTGAATTACTTTATACTTTATTACATTCCTATCTTTTCCTTACTTGAACTTTATAGTATTTTCCTGAATTTAGCAAAGGTTTATTTGTCCAATGTTGATTTATTATTAATTATTTTCAAATTATTTACCAACTAGGAACTGAAATACCAACCAGATGTTTTCAACGTAGATTCACATTGAAAATTTTAACGTTGTTTGAAATTTGGCACAAAGCAATTTAGCATATTATAACATTTCCTTACTGCTTCTATTTTTGTTTTTCCAAAATTTATCTCAGTTTCTTTACTATGTAATTTTTTCAAATCGAATAAGAATTGAAGATTTGTTTATCTGACAATCTGACACTTTATATGAGTTATTTGTCAATGAATTAAGGCAATTAAATTTACTTTACTTATCAAACCATACAGTAATTAACTTTTTGAATAACTTATATATCCTACATGTACAACTGTTGCGAATCGTTGTTAATTGACTACAAATGCTTCCCACAGAAATAAATCTCGGTGAACGGTGGGATCGCTGATATTCTTGATGTCTCTTCATACTGCTATCACGAAAGGGAATATTTCAAAAATACGATATGATAGAGTGGATTACTGCTTCTTGCTTCCTTTATTAATCTGTTCAAAATTTGCATAATTTATTTTTACCAACAAATCAGCGGTATCGGAGGATATATGATGATGGAAACTGGTAAATCTCATCATACTAAATAAACACGGGGAACCAAACTTGGAAGAAATGAAAAGAAAGGAATAATAAGAAGAACAAAGGCAGCGACATTTAGTTAAATTTTTAATAAATTTAAATTTGAAATAATAGATGAAATAGTATGCACCGCACAAGCATCCAATGCATCCTTGAATCATTAAGATTAATTTTCAAAGCGAATTAATGGATAATGCTGAAGAAGATTTCATGTAAAAAGTGTTTATTGCGGTAGTTTGGAATATTTAAAAGCTTCTTGAGAAGTGACGAAAGAAAGAAAAAGAAAAAAACGATACATAATTATGAATTTTATAAATATGCAACAATAGCTAAGCTAGTAAACAGAAAACGAAAAAAAAAATTGTATCAATAAATTGCAAGAAATTGAAGATCAAAAAATAAAAATTACTGTTATAAATTTTCTGCTTATTGTAATTAAGTATATAGTAGAATATTCCATTTCAAGAATTAAAATTTCGGTTTGCTATATATATAAGAATGGCAGAACATTCAGCTTTGAGAGTAAAAGTTTCTGTTAGTAATTGCTGGAAAGGAAGGACTCATTCAGAAATACTTGGACAAGGAAACTATTTATAAAACTATTCACACACCTGAAAAATTAATTTTGAATTTTCTTGGAATTTTTTTTCATTTCTTCATATTAAAAATTTAATATGCGGAAAAGGAAGAAAGAATTTTATGTCTTTTGAAAACAAAATTTTATTATAAATTGTTATTGACCAAGCATGGTTGTTTTATAAATTTATGAAGTACAGCTTCCAAATTTACATTTTACATAAAATTCGTTCTAACTTCTTTTCTCTTTCTATTTCCTTCAGAAAGAAAAATTCTTGAATACTTTATCTATAAATGGTCTACGAATGGCAATGGTAAAAATTTCCTGTCGAAGAATACGGTGTGAAACTGAATCCTGATTCATTGAAATCCGAATGGTTTAAATTTAAGTTAATAAATCTGATAATGGGAAAAATTACATAAAAAAAAAACCTGAAGATTTGGAGATTCAGGAAAAAATGAAGGAAAAGACGGATTAATGTGTTTGTACTTAACAGAAAAATTTATATATATTCTTTCAGGAAGAGGAACATTAATAAAAAGTTTTATGGAACTTCTATAAAACGGTAAAAATTAAATGTTTCCTTGTTTGTCGTTTTCTACAAGCTTTGCTTTGAAAAGATGAAAAGTATGATTCATTGAGCAAGTTTGTTCCACTAAATTTATCAGTAATATGCTCTGATAAGGTCGAAGTGATTAAATACAATCAATAGATGTATTAGAGTTGATAATTATATTTGATCACATCATTTGTAAATTATGATATGCATGCAAATATTCATATATACAGATTAATGGAACAAGATACATCTGATATTGTTGCCATGAAGATTACGATTTCAGTTTATTCCAGCATAGATCACCGGAATGATTTATACTATGCATTCATTGATTTGTATTTCTTGATCTTATCTGACCTATTTAATAACACTATATATATAAATTTTCTTAAAAATTTTTAAATGAATTTTATACCCGATATCACTAATACATTAATTTTATAATGAGAAGATTCGCGATGAATTCCGCATAAATTAATATGGCAATATGCGTAGAGAAAAAAAGGAAAAAAAATTTTATCTGATAGGAAAACGAAAAAACAAAAAAGAAGAAAAACTCCAAACATATATCATGACAGCAATTATTTAATATTTTCATTAAAAAAATCTTTTTTTAAAAAGAAAGAAAAGAATAGGTATAAATATTTAATATTGTTATTTTGGATATTAAAACTCAAATTTGTGAAATTATGAAATAGGACGAAAGAGAAAAAATACGAAAGAAGAAATAAAAAATATATGGGAGAGAAGAATTGAAATGAAGAAAAGAAAAGGAAACGGATAATCATGATTGGATGTAATTTGCTACCGTGTGAATTATCAAATATTTGTTGGAAATATTAATACGACTACCTTCTCATACTTATATTTCTAAAATGGTAACGTTTTGTTCAAATATGTTTGATATTAATATGCAAAGAAATCTGTTTTATAAATATATCTTTTATGATAAGAACAGTGGGAATTATTATTTTGCAAATAACTGTCTTATAAATATACTGCTATTATCATGATTATTATTACGATAATTTAACAAATACTTACTTTATAATTATATTTCCTATGACGATAATCTTCATTATCGTTGTCATAGGAAACATATTTATAAAGTAAGTATTTGTTAAATCATCGTAATAATAATCATGTTATTAATAAAAAATTGTCAGCTAAAAAGAGATCCTTATAGCTTATTATGATGAATACAAATGCTACTCACTATACATCCAATGAATATGCTTTGTCCTTATCGATGTATAGGAATTGAATTTGTACGATATCTATTTATCATAGTTCGTAATTAGTTTATTGTCTTGCAAAATTTAATCTCTCAGATAAAGTGGTTAGTATTTGCGAAAATTTTGCAAATTGCAAGGATAAACAATACATCGAAATTATTAAAAATCCCTTAAAATTGCAAAGAATAAAGGAGAAGAAGGAATTTCGTGTCTTTCTTTGTGTTAAACTTAGAAAAATAAAAGATAATAGTAATTAATTAAGCAACGAATAGTTGATATAAATCTTTCATGTTATGTAAATTTTTGTAATTTACTGGCAAAATGGATAATTCACTTGTGTTAAATTCACAGTTGCTAAATTTCAATATGCTGTTATTATTATTATTTGAAAATTTATATCAAATCTAACAACGTATAGCAGTTCTGAAAACTTAACTTAAATAATTGGGGATTGAATGATTATGCAGAAGTATATAATTGTTGAATTGATTAATAAGAAATTATTTTGATAAATATTTGCAAGATTAACTTTTGATAATTTCGAAAAGTGTAGAACAAAAACATTTAAGAAAGAGCAAAGAAGTTGATTATGTATATTTTGATGAGCTAAGATCAGTTGAAATAATCGAAGAATTGGTCTATTCACTATATTACTTGCTTTATAGGTAAAAATAGACAGGAAGTAGCTTAGCTTTGGCTTCATTTTGTTTACTACTAATTGTCCGTTTTTTTTAGTGTAATTTGAATTTATTTACTCATTTGTTCATTTCAAATGTCGACAAAAGTTCTCCTGCAAGTTGGAAAATTGCCTAATTAAAGTAGTACCAAATCGAATGAATGCAATTTGTATTAAATGCATTGAAAGTCATTAAGATAAAAGTTTTTAAATTTGGAAGAAACTTTTCTCTCTTTTCTTTGAAAAGGAATAAAAAAATACCTTTATCTTTCTCCAATTCCTGCTGAAGTGCACCGGGACCAGATTCTCGGCGCAATGCTGACCTTGATGTCAGCAACGATTTGAATTGATTTGTATACCCGCTAATGCGCAAGATATCCGAGCTAACCTAGAATTAATTTTTTTTTTATTTCGTGAAATTTGCAATGAGTTACTTGACACAAAAATTTTAATTTGATAATAAAAGTGATTTGAAATTCTGATTTACAATTTTATGCTTAAATCAATAATTGCATCGAACACATATATTACATCATTTGCTAAGGCTATAAAGAAATTTGATTATTTAATTTTTTGATAATATCAATATTTTTATAACACTGTACATAAATAGCTGGTAGCAATAAGGATTTAAGCTGGTAGAAAATAATATATATTTTCGCTTTTCAAATTGGATGATTAATTTTTGCATTTCTCGAAACATTTTCATTGTTGGAATGAAATCAGTGAAAAAATTTGATCGGTAGATAAACAATAACGATATCTAATAACAGAATGGAATATTAAACTAACTTGTTAGCAATTAAACCCACTTCATTATTATGCCAGGTATATTTCAGCAATTTATATTGAAAATTATAATATTTCATTGTTTTGTAAACAAAGTTTATCGAACAATAGAAATATTTGAATCAAATTATTAGGATAAAAATAGAAAAATATTGTATGAGAAATTATTTTTTCTTATACAGAAATTGTATGTAATGAAAAAAAATTATATATATTCGTTTAATAAATTTACTATATCGATAATTTTATTTACTATATCTAATAATTAGAAGTATGCATTGACAAATTATACAAAAGAAATATAATTGAAATTTATCGTTGATAAATACTATATGTAAAATGTGGAAAAAAGAAGGATGAAATCTTCCCATAAAAATATTTTTATAAGAAATATTTATAGGTAACAATCGGTGGTTTAAAGTTTGTATTTAAAATTTTAGAAAGTATGAAGAAGGAAAGAAACAAAACTGATATTTCTTTCACTTTTTTCTTTGTTTAAAAAAAGCGCTAACTCACTAAAATAAGTTAAACTAATAGAAGTTTAGTAAGAAAAGTATTAGTAAGAAAATATAATTTTTAATTATTTGAAGAAGGAAGTGTAAAGAACGTTTTGTTGAATTGCTTGTTTGCTTGGCTTTTTTCCTTTTTCTTTAAGTAAACTTAATTAGATTTAATTGTTTCCTAAAATGGCATATCAAAAGTAGAAAATATAATTTGTTTTCAAGGATAACTATATCGATTGATTTTTTATTGAATAAATAAAAATTAAGAATGCAATTAATAGTTTAACAGTTAGTTCTTGATATGTAACATATTTTTTATTCTCAAATATCCTTTCATCAAAGATCTTTTATGCGAACTTCCTTGTATTGATCAGTTTTTAGAACAAAATTGAAATAAATATTTTTCCTTCGAAAAATTTTTGCAATGTAACAAGAAATTAATTCGACAATCCTCCTTATCTATTTGGAAAAGGTTAGGAAACTAGGATATAATTAGTTAAAATGATGTAGCGTCATTTTAATTAATTATCTCGTAAAATATTGTTAGTCTAAAACTAGTCATTCGGACTGTTCAAACTAAAAAAATATATTAGGATTTAATTGGTAAATTAGGAACATACATTTAGAATTCCAAATAGTTATAAAGCGTCAAACACTAAACATCAATGAATTAAATGTTCATTTCAAATTCTAATTCCAAAACTAATTCGTTTAAACGACAAAAAGAACGAATTTTATATCTTATCTGTTTCTTGGTAAGTTTTTAAAACGGCGAGAAAGATAGGATGAACTACTTAGTTAACGGGAAATTTTGAGACCAACTACAGTTACTAATGTTTGGTTGGCTAAGATTCTATTAATTTAAGCAAAACTGAACAAATCAATAGTAATATTTTTCTATTTCTTCTCAAAATACACTCCGTTAATTATAAAGTATATCCACTCTAGTCGATCATTCCAGAAACGTATCGGAAGATGGCTTAGCCGTAGACATTCTCATATTAGCATAGAATGGTGCAATATGTTTATGTTTATGTTTATCGGTTTTATTTCAGAGAAGCATAACAGGAAATTCAATACTAGAAGGAAGAAATTATCAGATGGATGTGTGAACTAGTACAGGTAAGATTGATACACCCATTTAGATTCTTAGCAATAATGTGGGTGAATAATATTAATGTTATATCAAAAAAAATTTCAAGAAAAAAAAATATATATAATATTGAAAAAGCATAAAAGTGATAGATCTAACTTTACTTTGATGAATCTATTTTTATTTTACAAGAAAAAAATTTGAACTATTACTGTTTAATTGTAAAAGTTAAATTGCTCACAAATGAAAAAATAAGTGCAATTATTGATTATATGCAATATTTATTAATAATGACATTTCACAAAAATTGAAAATAGATAAAAGCTAAAAATACATAAAATTCAATTTAATTTTAGCTAACGAAAAGTACCATTTTTTATGCTAAAAATTGACTCTACCTGAGCAAATGGATTGTTAAATAAACGCATTTCATCGGTATTGGGCTTTACCAAGAAATCACAACTTCGCCCACAGCGCTTATCCAAATGACCAATGTCATTGCTGAAAATGCAAAAAACGATGCAAAATTTATCGAAAAATATATGAAATAAAGAAATAAATATTTTTTGTTCAAATTGTAATGAAAAATTTTGCAATTCGTTTATTTCAAAAAAAAGATGAATACTTATAATTGCGCATGATATTTAAGTATAAAATTGTCGATTAATTTTCGAGACTTTTTTTTTGCTAATGCTAACTTACATACAACTTTTTGTTGTAAGAGTTTTTTTGTTCACAATTATATTTCTTAAATAAAGTATGAGAATGCTGGTTTTATTTAATTGATTTTTTCCGTTCCTTCTTGTTAATTAATTAAAAGAGCAAGGAATGGACTGCAATTCAATAATAAGTTTTGATCGATTTTTGGCCAATAATATTCCAATGATGGAATTGTATTTTGACTTGAAATGATGCCATATAAGTATAAAAAGAAAACGGCAAAAATTAAGATGAAACGAAAATACGAAAGAATTTAAAGGAATACTTTTAAGCATAATATTGAAGAATTGAAAGTTTGAACAAATAAAATTTTCAGATTTCGAAATATTTTTGTCGAAGATTTTGACAAAATTTGTGCATAAAGTTCTAACAAATAAGTAAATAAATGCATTTATTTCTCAGTTTTCAAATATCTTTCAATGTTATCAAGTCTTATTGCTATTTAAAAAATTAAAAGAGGAAATTTTTTTCCAGAAATTAATTAATGACAATTAAGAATTGGAAAGTCATGACACCATAATAAGTGCTCATAAATTTGGTCCAATGAAGTAAATACTTATGTAAAGGCACTATTTTGGTATAATTTCTAATTATTCTAAACATTAGAAATGTATTAATAAGCCTACATGGTGCTATTCCGTGGTGACGAATTTGTTACCGTTGCACCTTTCTGTAGTGTTCGACCGTCCGGACCATATACTGGCATCGTTGATATCCCCTGTTGCACCCTAGAATTCTTCTTTGTTTCTATTCTTTTTCTTTTCAAATTATAAAAATTAAAAATAAATTCGATGGTATTTCTTGGAATGAGTTATAAAATCATTACATTACGATAAAATTTTCATACAAATTAGGTTAAAAATATACGATGATACGGTGGTTACTTATAGAAATATTTTAAATAAAACATAAAAATTGTCATCACGTGCGACACCTTCATGTTATGACATTTTTCTTTTTTTTTTCAGCTTTTATTGACTAAGCGATAATTTAGACTCAGTTAGAATCATTTTCAATTCTGATTACTAGTAATATCATCAAATAATTGAAATGAAACACATTGATATAATGACGCGATTTATGTGTTTAGTACAAAATACACATATGAAAATATAAATGTGTTAGATTTCGTGTAAGATACGCATGTACGAAATGAACAAATTATTCTTAGCAACAACAATCAAAGTAATTCATTAAAAATTTAAAAGGGATAAATATTTTGAAGAGTTTGGATTCACTACTAATTGATCAAATGAGAGAATTGTATTACTCATATAATCAGACTTCTTTAATTTATTTTAATGAAATGATTGATTGATATTTGGATATGGTTAGCGGTTAGTAGAAAATAGCCAGACTAAGGATTCAAAAATCGAATCTAACCAAAAAAGAGCAATTAGCAAAAAGTAGCTCATGCAAATTTCTCTTTTTCTCTTTCTCTCTCTTCCTTTTAGTAAATTATAGACTGCTAATCTAGAAATATGTGATAAAAGAGAACAAGTTAGCATTAATTACAAGTTAATTGCTCTACACTTCTATCGAGATTATTCATAATGTCAACATATTTATTCTATCTGTCACTATTTGAAAATTAAAATAATTCTTTATGGACTAGAAATGGATTTTCAATTGAAGGTTTTGAAATGGGAAGAAATTTGCGGTAGTTTTGAAAAAATAACCAGTTAAAACTGAATGCATTAAGAATGAAATCCCGAAATCAGATTCCCAGCCAAATTCATATCAAAAAACTATTTACTGTTTGGTAAAACATTGACGACAATCGTTGGTTTTCTAATTTTTTTGGTTAAGTTAATTACTTACAAAACTTTTCCGTAAATTGAAATTAAATTTCAATGTCCTATTGTAATGTTGAGAACGAAAAAGTTAAAAGACATATATACAATACATACTTTTTCCCTAAATATATTTTGCACCTTGTGGCAAATTGTTTGATTTTAACTTACTTCTGAATAATAATTATAGCTAAATTAATTAAAAGGAAAATCATTGTAGTTATTTTTTCATCTTTGATTGAAAATCACAAGAGAATTCGAAAAATTTTTAATCTAAATATTCAACTCATTGCAAAGGGTTAATAAATTTGAAGAATACAATGATAATATCTTTGTTGTTTTTTAAGGCCATGAGATTCAAAACCTAGAAGTTGGTCCTATGAAACTTGGACCAAAAACATTTCTCAATCATGCAAATGATGTATAAACACCTTAATGTTAATAATAGTGTATTAACAAATAAAAGCTAACAACATTAGCTTATTCATTAACATAAATGCATGGATAGGATAGAAACAAATTAAAATTTATCGGATAAATGTCAAAAAACTAAATTGAAATGCCGAAAGAATTCGAATTCGCTGAGTTGAAATGATATATTCACTGGATAATATTATCAAGACATTATGAAACTCCAATTACTGATACGACTGACTAATTATGAAAATAGGTACTTTGAAAATTTGTTTCATGATGATTCGATAAATAACATTCGATATTTTTCGGAAACATTCCTTAAATTTTTTGCAGAATCTACTTTAACTTTACTTTAAATATTTTATTGATCAAATAGCAGTAAATAGTTTTTCTGGAAAAAAGAAGAAAGAAGGAGAGTCTTTTTTTTTTTAAATTATTACATATCTTGCAAGTGTTTTAAATGCAATAAGCATCGTGCATAATTTCTACATGCAAAAATGTATATTTTAGTTCAATAATTGCATTTAGTAAAAACTTAATTTGAAAAAAAAAGAAAAAATACCTTCATTTAATATGAAATGCGATGCAACGCTTTCATCCGATGAAATGTTTGAAAAGAGTAATGACAATTAAAAGTTTTAGAAAATTTGAGAAATGGATGATATATTTAGTTGAAACATATATTTCAACGAAGTTTTAAAAAGGAAAAAAAGCAAATTTTTATAAAACTTAAAAGTGTAAATATTGTTTAAACCGAGCTATTTCAACTTTCTGTCGTAAATCTCTTCAAAAGAGTCATTCATCAAATTTAAAGCAAGGAAAAAATTGGCTAAATCGTTTCAAACGAATTTTTTTTTGCTTATAAACTAAACTTAAATGCTTAAAAAGATAGCATACTGAAATGTATTCTTTCTTTTTCTTTTTAAGCTTAGCTAATAAAAAAATGAAAAAAGCGAAAAAACCAAAAGCAGTTTTTTTAATGTTAACAATTTTTTGAAGTTTCACAAAAAATTGCAAAAAAAAATTAAAATTATATGCAAATAGTGTTGAAAAATAGAGCACTATCGATTTATCAGGAATGATCAATAATGCAAGAAGTGTAGATTTCATGCAAATTCTATGCTTTTCGTTTTTTTTTCGGCTAGTTTTTTCTAGATAGCCTATATTCGAAAAGGATAGAAATTTATGCAAGTTAATGGCATTCATTCAAAAATTGAAGATGACGAATTGACTAGGGAGAAGATATACTATGTCAGTTTGGACAAACTGCGGTCGGAAATTTCCGATAATCAAGTTTCGATTGAAAAATCACTTCTCCGTTTTTTGTTCCTAATAAACGGATGTTAATTCATTAAATTTATTTTCAAGTTTAAAATTTGAGTTGGAAAGTGGAATTTTCTTGAGGAAAAAAGGGAGAAAAATTTTTCGTTTATTTAAGAAATAATTTTTTAAATCCCAACACTTCTTGGATTCAATGTCAAACATCTGTTAAACACTTTATAAGAATAGATTGGCATTGAATTAAACTTGATAATTGAGGAAATAAGTAGAACAAAAGATAGGGAAAAAACTTCGAATTTAGGAATTAATTTAGTTTCAGAATTACCAGTAATCTCGATGAAATCAAACATTTCTTTATTACAATTGTAGTTATTTTAATTTATTGGAAAATTATGGCGTAATAAATAGTAGTAAAAAAATGAAAACAAAAAATTCAAGCTGTGGAAATTATAAATTATCGACCAAATCAGTGCTCATTTTTCCATCGTAAAATTTAATTACCATTTTCTGGTCAATTTTCCTCTTAGCTAATCATTTTACATAATCGAAATCGGCGAATAGCATGGTGAAAAGGACTTTTTTTGAGGCAATTATTAATCATTAAATGCATCAGAATAAATCAGTACTATTAAATTACTTTTTTCCAGCAAGAAAAGGAGAAACAGTTTCACTTCTCTTTTCCAGCTAACCAAAGTCGTACATTCTATCGGTGATTTATAAGTATAAAAGTAAAATTTAGGTTGAGAAGAGGAAAAAATGAGTTAGAGGACGACGGTTACAATGTTCATAGAAAGCATAGCTTATATGAACTCTTTTTATTTTTTCATTTTATGCTGTTTTCGGCGAAAAAAGCTCTTGGCGGAAAAAGTTTTGGCAAAAAAGCTTTTGGCGAGAAAAGCTTCCTAAGTTAAGTGTAGTAAGGAAAAAAGAAGGAAGCGAACCTATGAAAGTTTTTGAAAATTAATAATTGAACAACTTTTTCCAATTTTAAATATAAAACACCTGTAAAATCCCTTCCAATTTGCTTCTTTCTTTTATCCTCCAACAATTCTCAAATATCTTTTTGATTAAAAATAAACGAGCATTCACCACTATCCTGTATAAAATATTATGTATTGGTCACCGAACCAATGCTATTAGCTAATTAATATGACCGAATGAACATTTACAATGTTAAATTTGCATAACTTATAATGTGCATTCCTTTCACGCATTTTCCACTTTCGTTCCTTCAAAGGAATTAAATATACTAAATGATTCTAAGAAATGAATTTTTACGACGTTAAGTATACAATGCATATTATGTTTGAATGTATTACATGCAAATTACTGTTATTTATTAATAGTTTGAGGTAATTAAGAAAGGACCAAAACTTGACTCCTAAGCAAGTAAGTTGAATGATCGAAAATTTTCAGAATTATAAGGAATTTTCAATATTTTTGAATAATTCATATAATCGTTTAAATATCAAATATGATAGGTGTTGCTAAACAAATTATTGATAAAAAAAAGTGAAAGTTATGAAAATAATTAGAACTGTAAATTTCAAGCGAAATTCGAGCTTTTGGCAGTTTTAAAACTATTTTTTGCTCTAAATATTCATTTAAATTTTGCTATAGCATTCTTTAATTGTTTTTTCATCGTTAAAATTTATCCTAAATGAATTATGTCAATTTATTTGAAGTGACTCCTTTCATTAAATATGATTGAAATATATTTTCAAGAAAATGTTTACAATTGAAACGATGTCATAGGCTTAAGCCGAGAATGATATACTCTTTCCTTACCAATATAATAACAGGTGCGAATATTATTTTTTCAATTCTTAGTTTAATTACTTTTAATGATTGTTATTCAATGAAGATAAGGTGATAGGTTGCAATAATTTTTAATGATCAAGTATAACTTAGTTAAAGGTTTTCTGTTGCATGCATGACATGCACATGCACATAATGGTGCTAATAATTACATACGTCATTGTTATTAGGACACGGTTAGTGTTAATAACAATTAAAAGTGTTCACGAAAGTTCTTCAAATAATTTTATGGTTGGTAGGAAATATATAATGAAATTTTAACCAGCAAATAACCGAGTGAAAAAAAAGAAGAACGGCAATCATTTTTCAATTTATTGTAAAATTGTGGAGTTAGTAGGAAAGATATAACTCACTTATTCCAGTTGAGAACAGAAAATTTGATCGGTAAAATAAGCGAAGATGAAAAAATGAGTAAATCAGAAACAGAACTTCTGAACTATTAATCATACTGTCTAAGATTATTTTCTGTTTTATTTCAAAGGATAAATAATAAGGTATGTATGCAAATATCTGCTGAAAAATGCGAAGTGAATCTTTCTTTAGTTATATCTCATTATCGCATCAATACGAGAACATTGAGAAAGAAAATCATAAAACTGATTAGACAAACTTAGCAATAATTTATTTATGGAATGAATAAAATTGAAATGGGACAAGAAATTTTCACTTCAATGAAAGTAAAAATGTTAAAGTGAAAATAGTTTTGAAAGTATAACTTTGTGAACTAAAACAGATTCACTTGGTATTTTCAAATTTTTTTTACAATGATTAAATTGTTATAAAAATTGATTGGCACATAAATGAATAAAAAAAAACGAAAAAATAGTAAACTATTTGGTTGATAAAAAAGTTGAAAAAATGAATGGAAAAAAGACAAACTTTTGTGCTAAAAAAGGATTAAAAAAATGAGAAAGAATTCATCACTTCCTCAAAGTATTCCCTTTTACAATTATGTACTTAATAAATAAGAAGGTAAAAGCATTCTTCCAGCTTAAAAGGTGCGTAAACATGTGAGAAAGTTATTTGGTTAATGAAAAAATAATAGGAAAAAGCAAAAAAAAATTCCATCCAGAGATTTTATCTTTTCAATTAAAAAGTGCAAATAGCAAAAAAAAAAAAATCGGAAAAAAGCTTAAAAGTTTTGAAATGAAAATTATGAAAAAAACGAAGGAAAAAGGGATGGAAAAGGAAAGTTTAAAAGCTTTCAAAAAACAGTAATTGAATTGTTTAATTGCCACAGGAAATTTGAGTGATTATGAAAGTGATATAAACAGATGGATACATATAAACAAACATACGAGGAAGTGGCTTTATCCATTGAGGAAGCATATATTACCACCATTAGTGAAAATCGAAATTGACGTTAAAAGCTTGAAACCTGGCAAATGTAGCATGTCTTTTGAGTTTATTGATTTATTTCATTTTATAAAGTAATATTTTGACGCATACACCTTCCCATCATTGATCTCATGATCTCATTTGCATTTATACATCAAAAAATTCAAATTAAACTTTGCAGAATTATTTTTAAAAAGAAAATTTGAATTAAAATGAAATATGTGAATGATAAGCAATCAGTCAACAAAAATTTTATTTTAAATATTTCCTACATTTGGAATCCCTTCATAAATTTTTCCTGTAAAATTTTTCAATTGTATTTTAATTTTATTTGACGAAAACTTAATCAAAATACAAAAGACAAAAAGAATGATAGGAAAGTTTTAATCAATCATTTTGTTAGATTTTCAAACTCTCACATGAAAATTAATTATTAATGGCATTAAAATTATAATTTGTAAAAGAGGGATGAAACATAGAAAAATTGAAAGAGAAGCAAGGAATTGTAGGATAAAAGCATATAAGATTCAAATTTGTTCATTGTCATAAGTTAATATGTTATGACGACATTTGGTGAAAATGATAGTGAATAAGTGAATGGATTTCACTACAACAACAAAATGAAGAAGTAGTCTTAAATCGCTTATTGAAATATTAATTAACTTGAAAGACACTACAGTTGCTCTTAAGCAACAACAACATTTCAATCCAATGATGGTAATATTTTGGGATAGTCGATCCACTTTTTCAACAATTATTACATTTTCAATTCAACTAATTTTAAATAAATCGTTAAAGTTGAAGAAAAACAAAACAAAAATTTTCAATTACATTTCGACGGGAAAGGAAAATGGACAAAGAATGAAGAAAATGTTTAGCATTAGCGGTAAGATAATGCAACCCAATGTAACATTCGAAAGTGGGATAGACGTTTCTGAATTATTCCTAATGATGGAATGATTTCTTGAATGACAACATTGTCTCGAGAATCATTGTCATCTCTCTCAAGTTGCCAATCTCATTCTTACTTCGGCTTTTAAGGAATTCATTACAGCTATCTTCTTTTGATTACAACAAATTTTCGGTAGAATTTCGAATACTATACTTGTCTCTTTTTTCATATAAAATGTACAATTCGGAAATTTAATTTTAATTGAATCAGTGATTAACAGGAAAATTTGTGTTTAATTTGAATATCTAATATTTAAGAAATTATATAGTCGAAAAATGATTAACCTTCGATGAAACGAACATGGTGAAACCGAAATCCTGGATAATGATGATGATAATGGTCGACTTTTGATATCTGGATCTGCTGAAATTTCAATAAAAATTGAAATTTTTGAATCTCTAGTAATTTCCTGAACTAGAAATTGTAATTATATATATATTTTTCAGTACTCTTTTCTTTTTTTTTCGTTCAGCAATGATGCTAATTGCATGAAGGAGATAGTTCTATTTCGACTTGCTTGAAATCAAAGTCATTTGGTTAAAATGGTAGCAATAAAACTGAATATTATTTAACACATCAAATGATAGCTGTCATATGAACTAAATCTACATCACAATTTTTTTATTTATGTTACTCATTTAATTTGAGGTTTCTGAAGTCAAAACTACTTAATCTATCAGTCTCATTTTAAGTAAATTAATTAATTCATTAACTTACAGTTAGCAGGACCAAAATCACTAAGTACAACAGATGGTGAATTAAAATGCCGTAATGTATTTTTGGGAATGATAGTGGTATGGAGAGTTGTTTGATCCATGAATAGATGAGTGAATGGTTTTAATCGCTTATCACTTGGTGATGTTAATGATGACAACGACATGTGATGCATTTTATTTTCTTCCATTTCAAACGGTTGCAAAAATCCGAAGTAAAATTTTTGTGCACCTTAAAATAATTCATTAGAAAATGTTGAAAAAATTATATTAATGAATAATCATCGTCGCATTACATTCAAAAATTTGAAAACCGAAAAACAAAAGGAAATAGAAATTATAAAATTTATGTGAATCATTTAAATAATTAAAATGATATGATTCTAAAGTCTATTGGCTCATGCACGAACTATACATATTTTTGCCCATCTGTCATTTATTCTTCAAATATTATCGAATTAAGAAATAATTCCAAAATTGTTAAAGACTGATGAGGAATTTTCAGAAATATTTCTGTTCTATGCTGTACATGTATGCATCAACTAATTAAAAACTTTTAGGTCTAATAGCAAAATCTAACAATGCTTGAATATTTAATCCAATAACACTTATACATATGAAATTTTTAACATACAAATTGAAAAGATATTTTTATTTACATGCAGCAATAGATAGTTTTTTTTCGTATTTATCCTTGTAAATACTAAAATAAATAAATTGAATTACAATGCAAAAGGAAGTATTATTCTTATAAAATAATGTTTAGAAATTTTTAATTGAATAGTAATACGCAAGCAAAGAAAATGTGAATTAAAAAATTTAAAGTTTCAAAAAAATCACCGAAATTAAATGAAAAATTAAACAAGTAGAAAAATTACAGAGGCAATATAAATTCGATCGGGTAGAGTAAAATGAAACATGATATGGCAAATAAAAAATTGGGACATTTTTCCCATTAACAAAAAAATTTCTTACAAAAAATAAAAGTGTAGAATATTCCTTTACTGTCAAAATACAAAGTAAAATTTGCTTCAGTAATAATTTGATTTAGTTTTTAATATATTACCCTTTTTGAAATTATCATAGCTTTATGAATGAATCATCAAAAGTTTTTTAGGGATTATTTCTTATCACTTTCTATTTAAATTACGATGAATTTTGATAATGACATCTCCTGCTTGCTGTGTATTAAATGTAATAAATAATGAAGTTCATACCTGTTTTTTATTACTAAAAATGAACCGTATTGTATTTTTATATTCTATCTTGTCAATTGATTTAAAAATTTCCATGCATTCCATGCATTTCATTGATATTTTAAATTGTGTTTTATATCTCACAGATTCTTAATACTTTAACATTTGGTTTCAGTTGCTAAAATAATAGTATATTTGAATATTTCATCAAAACTGATGACTGATAGAACGAAATTCTCATATAGCTATCAAAAATGTCCTATTTGAATATCCCTAAGGATTTTAGTCACTCTATTTTTTTTGTTATATTCCCTTTTTTCTCTCTTTTTTTTTATAAATTAATAAATCAATCTTTTCATTTATTTTATTTCTAAACGAAGCAATTAAATAAAACGGAAGTGAATCGGCAAAGCACCGATTTCAAACATTTATTATTATGGTATCCAAAAAAAAGAAAAAAATTAAGAGAATGAATGAAGCAGGAAAAGAAAGGAAACGTTTATAAATTGCTTTGTAAATTTCATTTAAAATAAGTTTGAAATATGATAATTACATTTATTCATGCGAATGGTAAAGAAAAGGCAGATAAAAAAGAGCCAATTTTTTTCTTTTTTTTTTCATTTTTTAAAGGTTAAAAAAACATGAAAAAATGAAAAATTGTTAAAAACAAAATGATTAAAATGTTTAAGCAAACACTGCTATTAATTCAAATAATTCACACATATCCTTGAGCATAAATTGAAAATGTGAAGTAAATGGCGCACTAATTTTCTTCTTAGCTATTAGATAAATAAATTATTTTAACAAAAAATAAAATTTTTTGAGAGGAACAAAAAAAAAATTACTTATTTGATTTTCTTTCTTTTAAAAATACCCGAAACCAAAAAGTATTTTAAAATGTTAGTAATTTTCCAATACGAGGATTATTTTTTATATGCTATTTCGATGAAAATATAAAAATGTTTTTTGGAATTAAAATTAAAAAAAGAAAAGAATGGGACTTTCAAGACAGTTTTAAGGTTTTTTCTTTCAATCCATAACTTATCCCAGTAAATGTTGCAAAAATTTTAAATTGCAATTAAAAGAGTAACGAATGATAAAAGAATAGAATTTTTAAGATGACATTGTAGATAATGAAAGTTTATTTTGGACATAGATAAAAGTGGATAAGGATAGAATGAAGCGAAACACTAAAATTTCCCTTTGTGATATGAATTGAAATGTTATTGGCATTTGTAATGCATTAAATATCCCAAAAATATGAATTAAATTTTTGCCAAAATGATTTTTCATTCGTTATCGAAAAAGTTGAACAGAAAAGAAAGATAGTTTTTGGAAATAAGAATTTTTATGAATACATTGGAAATAATTTCAATCATTCACAGTTTTTGATGTGCTACTGCTACGAAACATATGCTATTTAATACTTATGGAACAAAAATAATTTTCAAAAAAAGTACCGAAAGAATATGGAAATCTTGAGATATATGAATTTTAGCCTGTTTTAATATTTACAGTTTGTTTTTCGACTCTATTTATTATAACAACGATAAGCAATAACAATAAACAATAAGAAAAGCATATTACATATTTAGTGTATTTGGGTCGGATTTAAATTCTAACTTTAATTAAGCATGATTTACAAGACTAGTGATAAATTAGTAATCATTCTTCTTGTCAAAAAAAGAAAGGCAAAATCAGCTAAGAGCAAATGCATATGTATAATTTTGAACAAGAAATCAATCGATTATCAATCGTCTACCGATAATAGAGATATTGGAGGTAGCAAAGCTTATGGTTGGGAAACTAAGAAAACAAAATAATTTGATAACTTTTCTTGACTTTAATTTCTGATCGTGGCCATAATATATTTGTTTTTGCAGCAATCTCTTAGTCTTGGCTATCTAAGTAATGTCATACTTTTTGTGGAAGCCATAATTCAATAACGAGAAACATTTTATTCTTTAACATCATCATGATTAGAAAAAAGGATTGAAGTTAATTTAATTGATCCAGTAGAGAGAAAGACTGAATTGTGATCAACCTAACCAGAATTATGAAGTCATTGTTAGCCATTTTCCAGTATCATAATAGGTAACTTATAGATTTATTGCTAATTAACTTCATAAAAATTAACAGCTATTAAGTAAATTAGTCAAATTATTCAGATGTAAATAATGGAAACAAAGTGAAGAATGTCATGAAATTGATATAATACTTTGTGTGAAATGATTTTAAAGATGAAAAAGAACTAAAGCAAAAAATATAATTAAATTTCAGAAATGACACCTTTCTACTTCTCATTCATCTTCCCTTTTCAACTTCAATTCATCCTTTTTATGACTTGAAATAAACTAGCAAGATTCACCATGTGAATAATCACAGATTCGAAATAAGAATCCGATTTGTCAGAGAGTGAAACTCATCCTGTTGATTTCGAAATAAGAATCCAATTTGCGAGAGAGGAAATGCATCCTGCTGACCAATAATTGAAGGATGTGGCACGATGAAGATGATGATAGATCATTGTCGTCATCGTGTTTTTGCATGATTTTTAACGGTAATAAGCAGAATGAAGTATCTATAAAATGGGTAAAGGAAGTGGATATTGAAAGAAGCAGATAACATACTATATAATTTAATTTATTTCTTTTTTTTTTTGCAAAACAGCTTCTATTTCTATCAGTTCCCATCCATCTCATACGTTACTTTCCATCTCTAATCAATCCACTTCAATTCGAATAAACATAAACCGATGGAAAGATAACATGTTGCATGCTGCATTGCATGTCAATAAGCAACCAAGCTTATACTTGTCTCATTTATCCAGATGAAGGAAGATATCTTAGAGCCTAGGCTTATTCATCGATTTATTTGTTAACTTTTTTCCTTAATCTTTTTGAGTTATTGCCAGATAAGATTAAAAATTTCCGGAATTCACTACAATTCGGTAAGGATTTATTCTCGGTAAGGTTTGTAAATTTCAGGATTTCCTTTAGGGTTACCAATATTCCTGGAATATTGTAAAATTATCCTAATTCTATTTTACCAAAAAGAAGTCTTCTCATATAAATAACACCAAACTAACTGTAATTTAATTTATTATTTGATTCAGCAAGATACACTTGACGATTCCCGATCAATCCTGATATCATAGTGGTTTTACAAACACAAACAAGAGAAAATTGGAACGAAACCAGAACGATAGGGAGTAAAATTCGAATAAGTAAAAAAATTGAAAAAATGGAAGTTTAAAATAAAAGTATGAAAAATTAAATTCATTTAACAAAGCATTACCCACTATAGCAATCTTTCCTTCTTACCAATAAAAAATAAATGTGATGCAATAAAATGTTTTGCAGTTTATCAGATCTTAAATAAGCCAAAAAAAGCCAAGCAGAAAAAAGACAGTCTGCGAAAAATGAATTTAGAAAGAACCATTTGTTAAGTACATATGCTTGTATTGTTAAATGCATGTATTTTCCCCTGCACAAAATAATATTTCTTACTTTGAGGAAGTAAAAACGAAAATTTCGCTTTTTCTTGCATAAAATTACTATAGCGTAGGAAATATCCCGGTGGTACCGAGAGTTAAATCTGATACGAGAAGCGGAAAGTGACAAGGAATAATCAAGCAGTGAATTCAATTGGAGGAATATGTTTGGGAAAAATAAAAAATGGTTTTTACTTCCGCTTTTTTATTTTATTTTTTTGTTCATTATTAGGCATTACTTTTTATTCCTTCCATTATTTCCATTTAAAATATATTGGAAATGTATGGAAGGATAAAAAAAAATTGATGGGGAAAATGAAGTAACAAATTAAACAGCAAAATTTCCTTTAATGTCTTCATCGTTTATTTTTTTCCTTCTTTTTTTTTTTCTTTTCAGAGAAGGAAAATTATAAGTTTGAAACAAACAAGAATAAAGCAGAACACAGTTCAGGAAAACCGAAAAGCTTGAAGGCAAGATAAAGAAGAAAAAATATGGGTGAGACTTTATGATAAGGAATAGCTAAGTTGTCAAATGTAATTTTCTTCTTGTACTTACTTTTTTCATTCCAATAAATAAAATATCTATAACAACTAAATTATGGCTTTAAAAAAAATGAACTGGAAGATAAAAAAATTTTCTATCTATACAGGATATGTTTGTAATATTCATATGATAAAATAAGGATTATTTACAAATTTTTGGTACGCTGTATTACCATTATGCTATAATTATGCAGAAAAAATTCTATTGATGTACCGATAATATACTTAGAACATATTGTTTTAGGACAAATACAAAAAAAAAAAAAAAAAACTACTGACATACTGACACTGATACACTA
The DNA here is from genome assembly GCA_013365325.1 of Dipetalonema caudispina. NCBI lineage: Eukaryota > Metazoa > Nematoda > Chromadorea > Rhabditida > Onchocercidae > Dipetalonema > Dipetalonema caudispina. The sequence goes on along the minus strand of JABVXV010000388.1, from coordinate 31,813 downwards.
GAATTATATTGAGATGCTACTAGTAATACACTGAAAATATTATACTTAAAAAATACTGGTAAACCGGAAATATACTGATATCCAATATGCTAATAATGATGTACTAACAATATACTAAGGTATAGAATGATTGGTATAAGAAAGGAATAGCTATCTGGGTTGAAATTTAGTTTGATCTATTTGCAAATAATACAAATATTGTACAGCTTAAATAATAATTCGATATTTATAATTTATTTTTTATTACAATAATTTTACTCTTATATAACAAGTTTATTAAGATGAATTAGTGAGAGATTAGTTTAAATTTAATATATCAACAAATGAATGAAACTGATTGATATAAATTTTCCTTCATTATATTCCAAACCTTTCTCATTAATACAATTAATGCAAGAATGCAATTAATGAGGAAGGTTTTTCTTTTCATCAAGTGTACTAATGAGAAAAGTTTATGTTATATGAAGATATTTTGACATTTTATCTGCTCGTTTACTGCATTTCATTAATTAGTTGAGGCAGCAATGGAGATTTATCTCATAGAAAAATCATTAAAACAGTGCAGTTAGTTAATGATGATAGCTGTATTTAATTTATTAAAATTTATTCTACTTTGACTTGATTCATACCACTTTTAATAGTTGGGATTTTTTTTTTCTCTTTTCTTAATTTTTTTTTATTTATATTTTCTCCTTTTTTTATATTTTTAATTATAGCAAACATGAAAATTTTCAGCAACGTATATTCAAAATATAAAATAATGTCTTTCATTTTGAATTATACTAGTATGACATTAATTACGATGAAGTTGAATACATCTAATTTTAGAAATCAAACAAGCATATTTAATGGCTTCTATTACTAATTTTAGTTTCAATTTTTAAGTTCATTTTTCCTGCCATAAGAATAAAACCGATATTATTGTTTTCACCTTTCATTATAAATAAAACCTAAAAGTTGTAACTATTGGCGTATTAAAATTCAAAACGAATAAAAAACGTAATCGAAGGTAATTAAGGTAAAGAATCTCTTTCTTAATTTTATTAACGATTGTAATTCCTAAAAGTTATGTGATGGGAGAACATTTCTTTTCTTCCTCCGATTCAAGGAGTTTATGAAAGAAATATGAAAACGATTCGTGATGAGGGGAAAGAGAAGATTTTTCAAATCAAAAGAAAAAAAGAAAGTTAAAAGTTTGGAGAAGTTCGAGATTTAAATGAAAATTGTGTCTAAATTCAGGGTTGGAGTAAAAATTGTGTCGAAATTTTGATGTTGTTAAAAGCTGATAGGAACAAAATTCTGTATTGTTTTTTCCATTCCTCATTGATTGTCATCGTACTCAACAACATTTATTTCTTTTTGCTTTCTTTTGTCCGAAATTATTTTCTTACTTTCTTGTTTGGAGAAAAACAACGAAAATGAAAAAACATTCCAGCTGTTGCACATTTATTTCTCTATGCTTAAAATATTTTCAATTTTTTGAAGAAAAAATGAAGCTTTTATCGAAAATTTAAAAAACCGAAAAGCTCTTTTTTTAATTACAAGTAATAATCGGAAAAAGAAATATTATGATTGAAATGAGATTTGATAAGTTAAAGTAATAACCAAGAAAAAGTTATCGCTTTTTTACCTGCTCTATTTGTCATTTAAATTTCAATGAGCGGAGATAAGAATTTCAAAAGAAAAAAATTAACGTTAACTTTTTGGGAATATTTTATGCAGTGCTCGATGTTTAACATTTATTTTGCAAATATTAATTCAAAATCTCATTGAGATAATCTGATGCAAAGTTTCGGAAGTTAAATTTTTAAAACTATTTTGAATTAAAACGGATTCAGGAATCAAGCTGAAATTAATTCAGATTAGACGGAAACTTCAAATTGGAAGAAAATCAATTTAGATCAATTTTGATTTCACCAATGTAGTCGGTTTTTTCATAATTCTTACACATTTTATTTCTCTGTCCTCAAGCAAAAAAACGAACGGAACAATTAACACATGTCATGGCGTTATAAATATGAAATGGAATTGGATTAATTTTGAATTCAATTTAATTTTTCTCATTAAATGAATTGTGGTTGGATTCAGCCAAAAAAAATTTGGTGTATTGGAAATAGATTGGTTATCAATTGACTTCAAAACTGTTCAGCTATTTCACATCGTTTGCCAGATGGCTTGAACGATTTTTTTTATTGCATAACCTCCCATTTTGCTCATTTTCTTTGAAATGAAAATTTAACTAAAACGTGATTCACGTCTTGTTCGAAAGAAAGCTAAAATTTATGAAAAAAGATTTCATATTAAGAATGAAATCTTGGAAAATTACCAACTAATCGCATTATCATTGTTGATTAATTTGTTTGATTCGAAATGTGCAGTAGGCAGAAAGAAATTCTTCTTTTTTTTGGTTCAAAATCGAATTGATTTTGAAAATTTCATTGAATTTTTCATTTTCCCTCTTTTTTTTCGAAACATTTTCAGGAATCGCAGTTCCAAATGGTTTTTCTTCTATTATATTTTATGAAATAATACATGTTCACTGAAAGTTAATGTTTTAAGCAAGTTAAAATAATCGATAGACAATTGACTCATTAATTAAAGAAATTAAACACTAATCATATATTAGTAAAATGAACAATAATCTAATTTGAAGAACAACATATTATTGCTTGCTTAAGTTAAAACAATCTTTTTCGCCAAATTAAAGGAAGAGAATTATAAGTTTGCTAAAAATAAGATATTCTTAAAATTTACAGTAATAATGCTTTTGGAAACTTCAATAATCATTTCAATAATTTATGATATAGTTTATTTATGTGCGAACAAAATGACACGATTTATTCAATTCAAATGATGATGAAAGTAATTGAGATTTTGCTTAATACTGAAATAAACTAGGGCCAAAAACTTAAGTGTTTAATTCTAAAAGCAGAAACTAATAAAATTTACTTTCAAAAGTGATTTACGTTAATTGCAACTATTCGTTCTGAAAAAAAAAACTTTAAGCTTTTACTCTTGCCATTATATAGTAACAAATATATAATTTCAAATAAATCATTTTTTGCTTCGAATGATTTTATTTTTTGTATTTTAGTGAAAAAAAAAAGTGATTTAGACAAAGTTAAACGATGGAAAATGGACAGCGATGATGAAAATCGTTAATTAATTTTTTGAGCAACGAATAGAGTAGATGAAAATGATTGGAATGAATGTTACAACGAGGATTTAATAGATAGATAATCTGTTTTCCTCATTAAATCGTGCTATTTGTTCATTGTTCAGACAGACATCGTCATAATTAATGAATGATGTTAGTTAGCATTGATGATAATGATAATGATGATGTTGACAATCTGACAATGATGATGACAGTGAAGAATGATGAATGATAATCAATAATGATTCATATCATTTTGCTTCCTCGATATATTAATGAAAGGACAAGATATAGTGAAGTACATTTTTTCTTTTTCTTTTTTTGAAATGTACTTTATTTCTTGTCTGATAATAAAATTAAACTTAAAAAGTAATGCGATTTTTACAGCTTTCTATTGTATTTTTATCGGATTTTTTTCTGCAAATTTTATGTTAACTTTTTCTATTCCGATAACTTTTTATCCCAATTAATATGTTTGTTTAAAAATTTCTATTTGTAGCTAAAAATTGTGTCATCTCTATTTAGTTCGGTTATTTGTGCCTACTTCATTGTAATTTATTCATTCTCAAAATGATATACGTTTTCGCAAATTGCTTCAAGCTGCAATTAAACGACAGAATAATTCGTACTTTTTTTTTTTTTTTTTTTTTTTTGGTCGATTTTAATTGCAATGAAATGAACATATGAAATGCTAGATAAGTAGAATTTAATGAAAAATAGATGTCTCTTTATCGAAATACCATAATCACCATTTCGCTATATAACTATTTCGTTGTCGGAAGCACTGATGTTAGAAATTCTAAGCAACTTCAGTCTTTTCAACAAAAAAAAAAAAAAAAAAAAAAACAACAACGATATTGGACTAATTTTGGTCTTAGTTGGTTTAGTTCACATTTTGAAATGTCTTTGCAATGTTACAGATATCAACTCGTAATGAAAGGTAATTTTAGCGAATATTTTAAAGGAAAATTCTAATGGCGAAGTATCAAAATTCTAATTTTTCTCAAATTAACGCTTTTTGTTTTGCTTTTTTTATGTAATAAAAATTAATAACATTTGTTATTGCTTATCAATAGAAGAATAAAATGGAAAAAAACTGAAACAATGAATCTGTAACGTAGAGAATAGAAAAAAAGAAAGAGAAAAAATAAAAGGAGAAATTAGCAGATTCTGATTCAAATGCTAATTTTTTCCTACTCAATTTAAGCCATTTAAATTTTTGAGCTAAATTTTCGTTTTGTTGTAAACAACTGTAGAAATTCGTCTCTTAATACATGAAATAACCGAAAGTTAGAAAGATAGAGTTAAATGAAAAGATCACTTTTTTTTAATAAGCTTTGAAGGACGAATAAAATCGCTTCATTATAAAACAAGAATTAAAGTACAAAAATGATTTAGTCCGTTATTCATTTATTTCACTTCTTTCTCTCGAAATAAAATTTATTTATCTTTTCACTTTTTTCCTTCTAAGCTCTTCAGTTATGAGAATTTTTTCGAAGCAAACAATAAATAAATTCTAAAATTTACAAGGAAAGAGAAAGAAAGGAATAATCTTTCGTTAGAATTTATTTGTCAAACTAAACAAAATGCATGCTATTAGATCTTTTGCATAAGCACTAAATGTTTCAGTAGTAAATAATTTAAAATATTGTTGGAAAAAATGTCTTTAGCTTTAGCAACTTTTTAAATTTCTTACAACTTGTTGAAATTATTTAATAGTAAAAAACTCAAAAAAAAATCAAATCAAAATCTCTTCAAAATAATGACAGCGTTATAAAAATATTCCCTCATTGATCTTATTTTTATCATGACTACTATTGCAATCATAACCACTATAATCGTTATTACCATTATAACCACTATTATCTGTATTAATATTGTAGTATCATTATCAACATTGCACAAGTATCACTCTAAATACAATGTGTCATAATGCATGTCATTCTTATTTCTATTACAAATAATATTTTAAAAATTACCACAAATATTATTTCGAAAATTTCAATCAAAATTTTCTAATTGTTGAATTTGTTTACGTACTGTAAAATATTTCACTGATATTTAAACTAAAGCTTCAAAACGAATACATCGTGATAAAGTGATAAAGGATGGAAATATTTTCGGACCGAATCATACTTGACATAAAACGTTAACCGGCATAAAAAGTTGTTTTATTAAAACATTTTGATTCAAGCCTTTTTTTGTGAAAGGAAATTTTGAAAATGAAAAGGAAAATTTAATTTAACCCCAATCGTAAAGTTTAGTCTCATTTGGCCAAATGTAGGAAATAGCAGCTGTTAGGTTCGAATGCGAAACTTCCCATTAGGAATTTTTTTTAAGGCTTCGAAGCCAAAATAACTGCCTGTGTTAATTCCCAGAACTATTTAATTATTTGATACAAGGTATGTCCACATCAAACAAAGACTGGAAAATATTTTGAACATGATGAAATCGAATTGATTAACCGATATGTCTTACTGATATGGTAAAAGATAATGAATAGAATAAGAAGATGATCAATTAGTAGCTACTAAGTTCTTCGATGGAACAATTTTAGTTTAGTTATGAACTAAAAGACATCATTTCTGAAATGTGATAACAAAGAAAAGAATTGAATTCTCCTTGCAGATATTAAATTAAAAAAATGTAGTGAAAGAACAGGTAATGGGGTTTTACTCTTCCACCACCTGTTTGTTGAAATAATGGAATTATTAAAAATTAGAAGGGCTAAAACTTGTTTACAACAAATATGTTTCAAGCAAAACATCAGCTTAAACTGGTGCGTACATCTATTATTTCAAAAAGAGAAGATGCGAATTTATTAAAGTTGAAAAATTAAACAATCCAATACTAACGAGAAGTAGTTTGCAACGAAAAAAATTAGTCGTAATTAATAAATAAATGTTAATTGATGAAGTTGCATTAATTGTAAAGATGAGGAGGGATTTTTTTCTTCAAAAAGAAATTTATTTGTGATTAAAAAAAATTTAACTGGAACTTTTCCACATTGCAACGGAAAATAAGAAGAAATGTTAAAAGGTTTCATATACATGAAAATTATTATTTAATAGTGATACCAATTTTTGAAAGACAATCATCTTTTAAACATAATTTTTCATTTTAATTACATCCAGCAATCCAAAAATATCTGATATGCTTTATTTTCAATTTAAATTATTTTCAAAGCAAATTTAGCAAACAAAAATTGTTCAACAGGGATCTAATTTTGTAGTTTTTAAAACGTTCTAAAAATCTTTGATACACGTTATCTTCAAATGTGTTTCATGAAAATGCGTTTCATCAGGTGAAAATTCAATTTAAAACTTAATTAAATTCCGGGATTAATTGTAACGAATAACTAACATTTATCAATAGATTTTAAGGTGTTTTTCGGACTTTTCCGACTTTAAATTGTTATGAATGAAAAAAGCAAAACAACTCGAATTAATTAAATTATCATAAGATTGTTTTCTTTCAACGTTTGCTACATACTTTGTTTTTTTTTCCTTTTTCGTTTTTCAACTACAGTTTTTTTTTCAAATATTAATATAAAACAATAAATATCGCATTGTTTTCCTCACTCTGATTATCAATAATGTAACGCAATTTTTATCACTCTCTTCTTTTTTGTGCACTATTTTTATTTACTCTCAATCTTAACCATATTCTGAAATTATAACTACTTGCAATATCTGTTCCTAAATTTTTTCAACTTGTCTATTAGATTATGATGATTTGTGGCCATTTGATGCATTTTACAATTAGTGCTTCATACTTATTTAGGTAGAAACTTTTGCAATAATTTCAAAAAAGGTTTCAAATTTAAATTGTTCGTGAAATTTCATTTTCTTGATCAACTTTATCCCCTACACAAAATGCCTAATTGCACTTTTTCATTATGTCCATTTTATTAAAATATCATTTTGAAATAAAATATAAGCAATAAAATGGGGAGAAATTGTTGATTAATAAAATATTTAAGCGATAAGCATGTGAACAGTTATTTGTATAACTTAAGTTGAATTTTTCCTTCTTTTTAAATTTAATCCAACATTTAATTCCCATTTGTTCAATGTTAATAACATACGGTTAAAAATGAGGGAAGCGTAAAGGAAATAAGCGAATAACGATTAATTAACAAAATTGTTTGCAGTTGTGAGCTACATCATTTACATTTTGCGTCATATTTTTTGACAGCTGTTTTAAAAGTCTTCGATATCATATGTATTATGTAGTACTACAGCAATGGGTAAAAAAAAAAATAGTCATTTTTCAGTATATTTGATTATACGACCTTCTTCTCCATCAGCTATGGTAATTTCTGTAAACAGATCAAGAAGGGGTCAAGGAAATGGCAAAAAATAACGAAAGAGCTATAAACGAATATACCGCAGCATATTTTAATACTTCAAAAATAATCAATCAAATAGGATAATAAAATATCTTTAAACTACGATTGATAGAGAAAATGAATTTGTTGAAATGAATATTCCGAAAATTTGAAATATGAATAACGATTGTAACTGTGACTGAAACTATCAATCTGAATATTATAGAAAGTAGGAAGTAACTAAAGAATATTAGTAATGATCGATGGCATTGTGGAAAAAAAATGAAGGAATTATGAGGAAGGAGAAAAAGAGGAGCAAAGATTAGTTCTAAAATTTATTCTTTTGAAAGGATGAAAATTGAAATTTATGACAGAAAGAGCGAAAGGAAAAACAAAAAAAAAAGTTTTTTGCTACCACAATTAAGCATTACAAATTTTATGATATCAAATTACACCCGCCACTTTGAGCGTGCCTTAAGTTAACGTATCAATTTTCATATCACATATTGCTTCTTCTGTCTTTCTTTTCAAATTGTTTAAAACAAAAGAAAAGAGGTAAAAATAATTTCCGCCAAAATTTCAAAACAAAACTAAAGGACGACAAGATGTAATGAAATTTAGTTGAGATTTGTTTGCATATTAGATATATGCAAAAAGACAAGTAGAAAATCTTTTACTAAAAAAGGCAATTAATTCCTTTTCTTTCTTGAAAATATTAGTATAATGAGGAAGCTTTAGGAAAAGAAAGCGAAAAAAAGAAGTGCTGAAATTAAAGCACGAAAGAAAATGAAGAAAAAATCTTATGAAAATAAAAAACCACCCCAGTAAAAGTTTAAAAAATGACGGATCATTTCAGCAATGGATGGTTGAAAAGTTGTTAAGGATGTGGGGATGAATGAATGTTTTAAAGTATCACAATGAATCTTTCCTGACAAAATCTATTTGTCGAAATTAAAGCTGCAGATGAAGGATGTAAACTGGTACGAAACAACCTCACAGATTTAGCAAAAAACATTCAACAAAAAAAATTTAACTTACGAAAGATTTGAACATATATTTGAAAATAACTAAAGATGAGAAAAAGTTAGAGAAGCTAAAAACAATCATTGGTTAATTTAATTAATACTTAAACATCAAGCATAACTGAAATGTAACTTTCTTTTACTCCAATTTTTAATTTAATAATTATTTTCGTTCTAATCATTCCTTTCGTGTTTTTTCGAAATTTTATCTCTGCATGACTTATTAGAAATGATTAGTAAACTTAAGTAAGTAAGTTTAAAACTTAAGTAAGTTTAAAACTTTTTGATTTGCAGAAATTTAGAAGTGCAATATGTGGTTTTACTGGGAAATTAATTTATTCTAATAAATTTGAACAGCATAGATTCAAAATCAATTCCAATAAATTTATAAAAATCAACTCCTCACTCTTAATGCCAGATATTACATTAGCAAAACACATTGATCATCGATTTAAACTACCGGAAGTTTTAATCGACGGTTGGATCAAAATGAATGAAACACGAAAAACAAATAGCTAAATAAATTAGACTTTATAATCGGATTCCAATTGCGTCACTACCGAATGTTACATTGTATTAAATAAGCCGGAAATTAGAGTAATTTGAATTCTGTATATTATTGATAAGATGAAGATGTTTAGGCAATGCAAATGTAATTAAGTATATAAGAATTTCTGAATTAACGAAAACAATTAAACAAGTTTTGGTTTCGTATGGTGATTATTGTTAAAATAATTCAAGTTAATAAAAAAAAAATTCAGCAAAAGTTAATTATGAAAGGCAATAATTAAAAATAAACTCTGTATTTTCTTTTTTTAGAGGAAGAAGAAATTAAATGGGAGAAAATATGATCAGAAAGAACGAGAATACGTCAATAGATGAATGAAGAAATACCAAAACTTTTGCCCTTTTTGAGTCAAAAAAATGCAATAGTTTTGAAAAGTTCCCATCTTTTTTTTGTTCAAATATTTTATTATATTGAACAAGGTCATTTAAATTTGTTACATTCTAACATTTTAATTCATGAGATTGTGTATTTTAATTCATGAAACTTCAACATTTTAATTTGCAATATTTTGTAGTTACTAATTCTGAAAATTTCCTTCTCTTTCAATACCATCCTCATATTATTAAAAAACTCTACTGCATATTTTTGAATGTATAAAAAAAGAATTGATTTCATAAATTTTGGAAAAATTCATATTAAATTCAACATTTTATCTCTTTTTTCTGGAATTTAATTCTAATTTTAAAATATTTATTTGAAATCTGTCCAAGCTTATGTACTTTGAATATTTGCTAATGATGTTATTACAGGGAATAGTTGTACAACTAATAATGTTCCATCCTTGAATTCTTGCATTATCGTTATATGATTATTATACTGATAAGGAAACCAAAAAAATAGATCGATTAAACCTTTGTGAATTTCTCCTAGTTTAAACTATTTAGACCTTTTTAGATCACTTCTTAGCATCTCTATTTGGACTTTTTCGGACACAGAATTTTAGCAAATTTTCAGATTAGTTAGACTTTTTCTGACTTTTTTAAATAATTTATTATTATTCTCATAAAAATTATTTATGCATAGTTATGTATTGAATAGAGAGCACTTGTACAAATAAGTGCTTAGAAATGAAATGAAATGATGAGAAGTGTTGCAAAAGTGGAGATGGAAGATAATTGCAAAATTTGAGAAAAAGCAGAACAAATCTAGAAAATCGGAAATTGATAATAGATCGATTGTGTTCGCTTCCAATTTATATGTAATGATATATATATATATATATATATATATATATATATATAACAAAGCCTAATGAAGCATTATAACCAAATGATGAATTACTCGTTGTATTCTAATGTTTGAATTAAAAATATACTTATAAAGTTATAATTTATGATAAGAAAGCGAAAAATATTGAAATGTTGAATTTGGTGCACCATTCCATAATCATTTCATTTACAAATCTGATCATACATGAAAAAGAAATAATTGACAGAAATAATTTGATTACTTTTTTTTAAATCAATAATTCCAAATATTAATCATAAAATTTGAAAACCAAATACACACATATATCCCATACCCATATCTATACATATGGCGCTAATTCTATGAATTAGTAATAAAAAAAAGTGTTTTAAATTCACTATCTACATATATATATATATATATATATATATATATACTGTGACTATATATATATATATATATATATCATATAATTAAATATCATGTTTCTGTACTTGTCTTATATATCAGACTGATCATATAGGTTACATGTATATAACGAAAAAAAAAATGAGACCTTTAGTGAATATTTAACTGTTCATCACTGGCACAATAATCTCAAAATTTACATTAGTAAGTAACAGTATTAATGAATAGTTCTGGCAATCAAGTTTTACTTATTGCTCTAATTAAGGTTCGATCTCATGTAGTAAAACCTGATTTTTCGTGTATTATAAAATTCGGCAACATTTTAATTATTTCTCTTGCAATCGCATGAATCATGCAATTTTTATAACGGATAAAACTGATAAAACTTTTTTATGCCATAGATTGTCCAATATCGTACTACGACCTGAGCTATATCATATAACACCTGGCCCTTGCCATCATTTCGAATTAGAACATCAATACAACAAAGAAAGCGTATATTGCCATCATCTTTATATTACAACGTGATGATCCACAGAATCAAAGCAGTAAAGCCATGTATTTTGTAATTTTCAGGAAGATGATCCTTTTCAAAAAGAAATATATTTATTTATTCATTGTTGCTTGCAAAATTATTCAACGTACAAAAACTTCTGTTTACTTCCCTTTCTTACAATAATTACCATGTGTATGATAGTACTGTTAAGCTAAGCATCGATTCAATGAAGAAGAAAAGGGAGAGAATAGCAATGTAAAACTCAAATGTTCAAATGAAAAAAAGAAAAGAAAACCAGTAAAACAATAAATTCTGATAATATACATTCAACACAGAGCACTGCTTTGATAAAATTATTGTTGCAAGCATGAATTTGATGCGAAGCAAGAAAGATGGCAAAGGTAGAATTCATAATAAAAAAACAAAACAAAAGTAACCATCGCAAGAAAAGACTTGAGATGTACCTATCCGTTAATTATCATATACAAAAGAGAATTAGTTTCTGGCAACAGGACATACCGCAAATATATCGATGATAAGACCCAGGATCGAAAACACAACCCAGAGACATTATTCTCTAAATTTGTCAAACCGGAAGGTAAAATATTTGTTACATTATCACCGAGTTCCTTAGTTGAAATGCAAAGAAAGGAACAAATAGCGAAAAAATTGCCCAAGCACTCTCCCACAATGACTTAAATCCAGTTCTACCTTAAACTTGATGAAACCAATTTTTACTATCGAAATGGTGAGACTACATAATTTGCATAAATTAAACGATGAACAAGAAACCCTCATTAAACAGTAATCTATTTTTGGAAATTATCACAAAGAACAGTAATTCAGGACTCAGATCAATCATAATAAAACGAAGTATTCACAAGAAATCCTGAAATTACGAAGTTCCACACCATACATATATATGCATATTTTAAAAACAGTGGTAAAGAAAAAGCAAACAAACTAGATTAACCCGATAAGAGCTAGGAAAAACAAAAAATAATGAGCGATTAATGCATGAGCAACAAACATTGAAGATGTACATCCTCTTCCTTCCAGAAAAATCATTTTTCCCCATGAATTACACAGAAAAATTTACTTAATGCCTAAAAAGCTAAAACTACAGGCCTTAATGTAATTATTATAACAAGCATCAGAGAGCAATTATATTACAAATCCCTAATCCACAAACTCTTCAGAAGCCTCAAAATCAATAAGGAAGTGAATACATGATCTGCATGTATGAAAAAAAAAGGATTGGTTAAACGAATACGTACCAGCGGATGCACAACATAATTTGATGATTGACTGATTGAAGTCTTTGGTAGAGTAAGTGTAATACTATGCATATGAGATCCAAATCTAAGAATATCCCATAAAAAAACTATGTTTTTTTCCAAAAATTAATTTAGTAAATTACATATCCCACTGTCACCTTACATTGCATTGAAATCCGAAGCGATCTCACTGGATAAGCTTAAGAAATGAAGTTTTAATCTAAAAGATTGAAATTTAATGCTTTTAGTGTTAACTCATGCAGTAACCTCGCGGTCATACAGCACTGACATTAGCTATAAGCATACAAGTATATCAGTATATTATATAAACCGTGAATGATAAATGCAACATCTGTAGTAAAGAACGAGTGCAAATGGATTGAGGAGAAAAATATTTCATACTATATGTTTTTATCTGAAAGAGAAAAATTTTTAGGAAAATATACGTGATAGCACCAAATAATACTTATACTTCTATATGTAGAATATTGCAACATTTAATGCTCTGATCTGCATATATTTTGTTTGTTTGATATTTACTGAATCCTGGATAACTAGCTAAGAGAATTCGAAGAATTCTACACATCATATATGAATAAGTTGAAGATGTTTTAGATCAACAATAGATTCAAAAATTAACTTCAAGAGAAATAACGAAATATAGACAAAAATATGTTGCATCATTGGTAAACAAATAAATAACCAAAGATACAAACAAACAACCAAGCATAAACTACGCTGAAAGAGAATCAACACTCTTGTAAAAAATGAAGGACCAGATATAAAAGGACAACTAATTTGAACAATTCCATAAACTACCAAACTCGAGCATTATCAAATTATATTTTGAACACACCACACTCGGGCATTATCAAATTATATTTTGTGGAGGATGAAGCTATTTCGAATATCAATTCCTCTCTTTTTATGTCTGGTGCTTCATACTCCAATTTATCCCTAAACGAGCTTTTATTCCCTATTCTCAAAACCATGTATCATCCCTTAACGAACCCATTTTTCCATCAAAACACTTCTTTAAATTTAACATCTCTTTCTACCGACCATCTTAATTACAATTAATCAACCGAAGTACACCTGCGATTCAAGGACAACGATACTTTTTCATCTGGAAAAAGTAACAGTAGTAATTATCACCAATTATGCTAACCGTAAGCCTGATTTTGGTATAAAAGCACATATAAATGGTACGCTAGTACGAGCAGAAACATAATTTCGTTTACGATGACTTTTCCATGATTTTTGACAACAACAAGCATTGCTCATGAAAAACAGAGGTGAACAGAAATTTGTTCAACTTTCAATCTCCAACTGAATACCGATTAGCTCGGAGAGAAGTCGCACAGCTTGCTCTGCCGAAATCTGAAAAATATAATAAAATAGTGACTATTCGACTATTTATGAGAGAATATTTTTCATATACCAAGAAGAAATACTATATACAACCATTTAAAGCTAGCTTGCACGTACCTCAATTTCCCTGTCCCTTTTGTGTTATTTTAAAACATTACATGGATCCAAAAACACAAAAGAACTGACAGATTGATTAGTTATTTGTATCAATAATCGCACGAATTTAAAATAACACAAGTAGGAGAGACTTTCTAGTGTGTGTTGTAAAAGGTACGCGAACGAGGGTAAATGTCCCTATTACAAGAATGCATTAGCTTATTCTCTTTAAAATACAACTACTTCCAGATATACTTAAACAAATATGGCAACCAGATAGGAATTGTATGAAAGCAAGAAAAAAGTGATATCAAAAAACAAACTCTTCCTGGATTGGTTTGGGTGGAGGCATCACAGCATTCTGAATGCTCTGGATCAGTACCAACATCACGTGCTAGATTCCATGATGCATCATAGGTATCGGTAGATTTTTCTTGAAGTGGCAGAAGAGTCTGAACAAGTAAACTTTGAACAAAACAAAAAAAAAAAAGAACAATGATAATCTTGGATACTAACACGTACATAATTACAAATCTAAATTTGATCAACCCAAATCGAAATAATTTCAAAACCTCTAATCTATAAAAAGTAAAATTTGACATCGATGTAAAATAAACTAGCTTCAACATTAACAAAATCAAAAAGCCTACCGCATTCTGTATCGTATTCATATTCCAGCCCGCATCGCTATCATCTGGTGTGTTGCTTGCACTAGACGGCACTTCATCGACAGGTTCACTGGGAGGTTGTGAGAAAGCTTGATGCGGTGCAAAGGACGGTACTGGAGGTGCAACCATCAGTGGATTCTGATGATAAGCAATAAAACCAGGTGCTGGCGGGAAAGCAGGGACAGGGCTAGACGCTGCTGCAGCCGCAGCTTGGGGTACCATAAGATAAGGGCCGCTGGATACTGGAACACGACCGGGAGTCAGGATCAACTGGGACATTTGCATTTGCATGCTCATATTGATCAATTGATCGAATGAATTGACCATAAGAAGAAAAGGACTCTAAAAATCGACTTTCCCGAAATACACTCTAAATTTCAAAAGAGACGATTCTCAATCAAAGTGCTACTATCTGTAAAAATGGTAGTCTGATCTCATGCTCCAGGATTTCTCTCCAAAATGCCAGCAGAGTTTCTTAAAATAAAGGGTATTTGCGAAGTTATTAAACAATGAGATGCTTTCCTCCCACAATTTAAAAAAAAGAAATTTTTGCCTGTCCGTTACTGTAACGCGTCCACTGGGCAAGCGTATGGAAGCGATCTTCGTTCTTCGTACGAATAAGCATCGCATCTGTGAAGTAACCCGTTTTGCACCATTTCTGCATTTCCACAGATGAATAGGGACCTATGATTTAGTAATAAACATATTCTTTAATAAATGAGATAAGAAATCCTCTAATTTGTTTTAAATTAAAAAAAATTTCGAAAGTTCGTTGAAAAATCCGCTACCATAAACACGACGATCTTCTCCTTGATAAAACCATTTTGGGCTGTTCAAACCATCACGATTCGGATCCATTCTTAGAAAGAAAAGTGTTGAAAAGTTTAATCACCTTAATTTTCGAATATTTTCTACAAAAACTTCTACGTGAATATGCACACAGCAAGTAAACATCAAAAACAATAAAATTGACTTTAAGGAATATTCAAAACACGTAAAGCCTAATCGATTTACCGATTGAGTGAATTGCAACTAATACAGTTGAGTAATTAATCATAAGCGTACTTCATAAGGCTAAAACTCCACAACACCGGACCTACATGCGTTGCATCAATTCTTCCACAGTAGGCTTTTTTCCACCTTCCAGAATACCTTTCAGAACACTTTAATTTAGAAATACCAAAAATTTTGAAACTAGATCGCTCAGCTAGTAAGCAAGAAAATTGTTTGCAAAATGATTCATACCAACTTTTCTCTCCTTGTTCCTTAATTCAGGAGAGTTCCGGATTTATTCTGCAATAAAAATTAACCAAAAAAAAAAAAAAAAAATTGAAAAATCATCAGATGCTTCGTTACATTTAAGTTAAGCTGAACTACTCATCAAGCCTAATCCAGCATAACAAGATAATTCGTTCAACAGATGCTGCCTATTCTATCCTTACCAAGGTGGATATCATAATCTCATAAAAAACACTGCTGAAAGAGATTCACGACGCCGGCCACATTTGAAGATAAGTAAATCTAACACAAAAAATCATGGTAATGAATACAAAATTTAATAAACTTCAACTGGAACGGTTCTTTCGCCGAACAGAACAGTGCAGCAGAGATAGGATCCAGCAAAATTGAATGTTAAAATTAAATAATTTTTTTCCACGATTCAAATCATTACTTTTCCAGTAGGAAAGATTATTTTAACTACACGAAAAAATTGATGCTCACCACTTTCTCGCAGAATAGCAAAGTTTGAAGAATACAAAGAATCTTATAGACAGATGAGTGGATGGATCAGTGGGAGGATGGAGATGCTGATGTATTTCGGATACATTGATCGAAGGAGGATAAGCAAGAGGGCGAAAAGATAGATGAATGAGAGGGAGAGATAACATACTTCTTGATGTGTAATAAACGTACCACAAGATGCTTAATCTTGGCTTGATACTTGTTAATTATGAGATAAATCAAGTAAAATATGGAAATTTCCAACTGTTAACTTTCTCATGACAATTTTACAAATGGAGAGAGAGAGAGAGAGATTGTGAATGAAGAAAGAGAGAAAGAATTTTTTTAGATATGCTTGCTGATAAGAGTTCAAAACACGGGAAGCAAGAAGCATAACCATTCGACCTAAATAACCCTTCAAAAAACCATCTCTTCCCTTTACGCTCACTTCAGTCCTTTTCCATCCTCCTCATTTTTCCTTCAAACTACAATATCGTTCAAAAAATGATAGCAGCTTTTCACTTGATCACTTTTTCTTAAAAGTAAATTATCCGAACTAATGTCATTTCTCTCTACCTTTTTTCTGACAATCATTACAACTTGAACAGGTCATTTAGAAAGAAGAGTTAAAATAACGGATTCTCCCGTAGTTATATGCAAAATCAGTATGAGAAGCAATAATTGAAATGTAAAGCATAGGCGTTCCAATGAAAATAAATGCCGCTAATACATTAATATGTGATTCACGGTATCATCCTAATAAGTGCATCAAAATGTCAGCAGTTTTCGCGAAAAAATACCATTCAAGATACCTGCGGTATTCCAATCCTACAGAATGCCTCTATTCTAGTCATATTTGTCACCAGTCTCAAACCATATTCCCGTTATGTTTCAAGTTACAAACACTTGCGACTATCATTCCATTTAACTCATCTTTTAGTTGTGGCCACAATCTGTTTGATGGACCATAATCTGTTTGAGAGTCATGATCTGTTTGATAGATCAGTAACGATGAGAAGTATGAAAGATCAGTAGATACAGTCTCACATCAATTCCAACAACTTCCAAACATCACGCACACCCCCAACAACATCCATCTGTACATTGCTAAAAAATCCGGTACCTTGAAATCACGCGGACAACGTTGCGCAAATCAGTACATCCCAGCTACTGTGGTTTCTTTTTAGGTTGAAAATGAGCGGTATAATTTGCAGGAAGGAGGATAGACGATATAATTTCTAGGAGTAGAGATAAATAGGGTAGATTTCGTTCCGCATTGACGATTAACCGGACGGAATGTATCATTTGGTAATATGTAAGATATGAAATGATCAGTGGGAATCCAGAAGTGAATAGAGTGCATTGTATTTTGAAGAGAGCGTGAAGATTGATAAGAGTCAGAATGATAATAGGATGTGTTGTGTTTGGAGAGAAAGGAAAGATTGATAAAGATGAGCATAATATTTTACTTTTAATTGTTAGCATTTCGCTGTAAAGAAACATAGAAGATATATATCCTTTTTGTATGGCACTATATTTGGGTCTAATTAGAATGTGATGTTATATTTCGTATCAGTTTTATTTTGCAGATGGCCAACCTCGATGTATCTGGTTCATCATCGACTACTGGGACACCTCGCCGTCATCCTGTAAATGGTCGCGAAGAGCGTCCAATGTTTGTTATTTTTTCCTGGCTTATATTATAAATTTCCCCTTCGTAATAACGCTGTATCGGCAGAAGTACACTGTCCAATAAACAAAATTTGATTATCGAAATGATTTTCCTTCTTCTAACCACAGTATTTCATGTAATTTCCTATGACATAATGTATTTTATTTGCAGAAAAACTGATTTTCTTTGTCGTGTTAAATACAGCAATGCATTGCCGGATATACCTTTTGATACGAAATTTTTAGCATGTCCGTTTGTTTCTTTAAGCAGGTTAGTTTGAACATGCAACTTAGCACATGAATTTTCAATGGTAGATTACTTTCGTTCACTTATTTGGATTATTTTTTCTTACAATTTCGCTTTTAGCATATTTTGCACATTTTTTCTTTTATTCATTGATGATGCTTTTTGTTTTATTATTTTGCTTTTTCTGCTGCATTTATTAATATATCAAAAAATGGAAGTAATTTTTTCATATACGTGATAAATTTGACGAAGGGATGTTTTTATTATTGTAAGGTTACAGTGATCTCTCTTATCTCTTCGTCTAAGACATCTTTCTTTTTAGGTTTACAGATTACAAATCATCTAGTTTGGAAAAAAATTTCAAATTTGAATTACTCTGCGAACCGGACTGTGGCGTTAATATTGATCTTATCAATCCAGAAACGTATTACATTAATCCGGATAGCCCGAAAAAGGTGTGTATGTTTGTTTCTTTCTGCTCGAAGACGGTCGTTGATGATGATTGATTTCTTTTATGTTGCAAGTAGCGATTGATTTTAGTGATAATTGAAAATAGAACAGGGATGGAACGGTATTTTTGGATTGAACAAGTTGGATAGGTGCATTAAAGCCATTGGAGGATTATACATGAATGTATATTACATTCATAGATTGCATTCATACATCTATCCTAATCATAACGTGATAAGTGCTGCCTGCCGGAAATCGTTTTTAATATTTGAAATTTTAGTTTAAAAAATCATGATTGAAGGAAGAAAACTGAAATTTAAAAGTTTATTCTGGGATTTTGTTGAAAACTTTCTGTTATAGCATCATCCCATTGATCTCGAACTTCTCGAAGATGAGCAAGCAAATCCTCAGAATTTACGGAGGTTTGCATATTTTCCTTTGATTTATTTGCTTCTTTTGTGTTCTTTAAAAACATATGCTCTCTTTTAAAGATCCTTGCAACATAGCAAAATGGTGCCATGGATGAGGAAAACGGAATATATCAGTTCGGAATTTACTAGGTTTGGCGTATCAGCTGAGAGGCAAGAAACTAGGGTTAGTTTTTTACTCATTTTAATTGCTAGCTTTCATTGTTCATTAATACTTCCAATTTATTGGCTACCTTCCATGAATGTTTCTTTGTTTATTTTTTCATTCTGATCTCTGCCTATCCTTAATATCATCGATTTCGCTTTGATCGTAAAGTTTCGGTTAAGAAACAAGCGTGAATGGATTATCCACGCTGCTTCATTTTCTCGTCGGAATTTGGTTTTGTATATTTTTGTCATAATTTTAGTGATCACTGTTTGCTTTACTAAAGCAGATCCTATCTATAAAAAATGAGCACAATAAATATACTGAATAAATTTCCAGATTGGCTATAGCACAAAGAAGAAATTCCAGACGGATGTATTGTACAGAGATCGAGCATCACAAATTGCAGCAATTAACAAGACATTTGATGATGTAAGTACATTTCACCGACATGTAGTATATGGTTGCTTTCAGAAAAGTTGACTAAGTTTTAGTGATCATTCGCTTTGTTCATCCATCATTTCATGAGATAGCTTCAAGTTAACGGTTTAATTTTATGCAAATGAAAAAAGGAATATTTGTGGAATATTTTTCAGGCAACGAAAACAGTATTACATCACCCAACGAAGAAAGGTGTAACGTCCATTGAGGAGCTGCCACTATTGCCAGATTTTGATGTAGGTTTTACTATTATTTATGGAAGCACAATTTTTTGACAATTTTAGTTTGGGTGATTCCTGCAACAGTTTTGAAATTTCGGTGTTCATTACTTATGTGGAATATGGTTAATACTATAGTGTGATGAATGCTGAGTTATGTGACAAAATGATAGAGGAATAATTTCAGCAATTCCTGTTACCTAAGATTATTAGATTTGTTAGGTGCTTCGGAACATACAGGATAGCCTTTTCGTTCAGTTAGTTAAAATGAGAGGTTATAAATAATAATGATTTAAAAGTTTTCTTGGATTTAAACAAATTTTTTTTCAGAACTGGATGCATCCCTTTGCATTAGTTGTTTTTGATGGTGACCCAATACCACAAAATGAAAAAGTTGATGCGCAAACGCTAATGCCACAGGCACTGATACGGTACTTTTTTAGGATTTTTTCTAACGTGCATTATAGCTCACGGTAGTTGAAGTCTTAAGTAAACTTTCATCTGAAGAAAATTTCTGAATTAAATTTGAAGTATCTGCACATTAATGATTCAGTCACTAAATAAACTTTAGATATTTATATATCACTTTTCTATCCTATTAGCAATTCCGATTTCACAGTATCTGCACATTAATGATAGGTTTTTCTCCTATGAAATTGAGTCCGTTTTGAAGTTGTTAACTGACTGCTAGATGTTGAAATGCTTTGAGTTACACGTTCCACGAGCTCTAAACTAGCTAAGTAATCGTTCTCAGATGTTCTCTAGTACCAGCCAAGTGTTTGCAGCTCAAAACGATTGGTGCTAAAAAAAAAGATTATTGATGTCGTCTCCAAATATATTCATGCCACTCTGGGGAACATTTGACCAACTAAATGATTTAGGAGTAGTTTTGGCAAATCACGATTATTTTTAGTGGTATGATGGACGAAGAAGGTGAACAGTTTGTTACGTACTTCTTGCCTTCCAAAGAAACTTTGGATAAACGTTTGAAAGATGCAGAAGATGGTCTTGAATTCGATTCTGATTATGTGTAAGTTTGAAATTTATGCAGAAGCTGCGAAAGAACAATGAAAATTTGTAATTCAGGGAAATACAAATCTTCCAGGAAACTGTTTTTTAAGGCACTCATGAGTTATTGCTTCATGCTTTTTCTCGGAAGACTGACTGTTAAGTATACAAGTTATCATCGAAATCATAAATTGCATTAGAAATAAGCTTTTGATGTTTTGAATTAAAAGTTAAGATCCATTTTTTCATAAGTAATTCTGATTGAAGATAATTTCTCAGTGAAATACATGTTTTTCTCTTTAAGTGACATAATTTTCCAGGTATGAATACCAATCAGTTCGGGATTATAACTGGTTGGTGAGAAATAAATCAACAAAAGGATATGAACAAGACAATTTCTTATTTACAATTCGTGATGGTGCCGTCTACTACAATGAGCTAGAAACAAAGGTTTCGTTAAATCGACGGAAAACTAAACGAATACGGGTAAGATCTTGATTTGTACGAGTATTTTATGAAATGTAGATATGTGGGGAGGAAAAAAATCCAGGGAGGAAGATTAAGCTTGTTTTTGTTGTTCATACAGTTGGTAATGAGTGAATTCTTAATGTCAGCATTACAACTGCATTCGTTGATCTTCCGAAAAAGGCTTACATTACCAGCCATTAAACCGTTTTATTTGCTTCTCTTATTGCTAAGCGATTAGTGGTTCGGATTGTTTATTGTTAATGGAGAAGCATGCTTCACTATTTTTTTGCTTGAAATTTCGAGATTTTTTTGTTGCTCGCTGACAGTGACTAGACCTTATGTGACACATTGAAAGAAGGGAGGTAATTATGAAATGAAAAGTAAAGTGGGCGATGTTTTTGGTAAGCAATACGAGAATGAAAATACTGTGTGATGTAATCGGGAAATATTATCTGAGAAATTCAGTTTGAATTTATCATCTTTTGTTGCCTCCGAACAGTTTTCTTTTTTTTTCACTCAAATTTCAGCAAGAAACAAAGTTAATGGTGCGAAATCGTGCGTATGACGAGAATGAACTGAATGCGCAGGTGAGCCAACTTAATCTCTGTCTTTTGCGTTTTTGATTCCAAAAAGATAGTTAGTGAAGTATATTGTTAGCTTAGTGGACTGTCGATATAGGCATCACGAAATGTTCTCTGACAAAAAAGAAAAGTTATTCAGCTAATTTCTAGAAGTGTTTTATGCATATAGTAGAAAGAGTAGATCGGGAAATAATGCAGGACGGAAGCACTTGACATAGTTATATTTCGGGATTTAATAATATGAAAGAAAGTAAGATTTCTTTATAATTACTCAATTTTAACAGCTGCTCATGTAGATCTAGTTTTTTTGATAGTTTTCCCTGAGTTAAAAAATTACTGTCAGTAGTTTGTATATAGTCATAATATTATGAATACTTGGCATAATGTCGACTCTTTGTTAGATAGTAAAATGATGGTTGAATTTTCCCTTTAATCAATTTCAGCAAGAACGATTAAACAACTTATTGCATCCATACGATGAAAAAGATGACGAGGGTAAGTTTTTTTCCGTTTTCTTCTTTCCAATTGTATTTTTATATCATTATATGGAGTAATGTCCATTTCAACCTTCTTGTGTACTTAATTATGTATTATTTGGATATACGGTGTTGTTTGGATGTACGCGCTTTATTCATATTCAGTTACTTTTGCACATTATCTAAAACTTTTTTTTTATATTTATATCACATCTTATTTACGGCACTTATATTTGAGGTTATTTTCTTGAGCTATTCAGCTACTCATGTCTTTAAGCATTCTGAAGTGCCTTTTATCATTTGACGATATATTACGGTTTCTAACAGTTAACCGTTTTAATTTTTTTTTTTCTTTCGTTCATATGCGATTATACCCATAGAGATGCAAACAAATGTCCAAGAAACATGTTGACAGCGCAAGTGCAAAGTAACAGATCGTTTGTATATTTATATTACATTTTACTTATAATAGTACAATAGTTGTTATATGAAATCAAAACTAAGTGCATGGTTTTTGTAATGTTAGGATAGTTCGTCGTTTGCTAAGAAGTGCTACCCACATTTTCGACTGGTTACTTTTACTATCAGAGGATCGGCGAAAACCGGAGAGATAATCTTTGTAAGCAGTTTGCATTTAGGGCTAGAAATAATATGCAGAAAAGGTGATTGTTTACTACTTGAAGGGCGAAACACGGTAGTACAGTTAACAACAACTATTGAAGACAGTCTGAGTTCTAAAAAGAAAAAAAAAAAAACAAACAAAGAAGTTTGCTTTCACCTGAAGTGACCAGTTTTCAAGACATTATGATGTTTTGACTGAAAAAATCAAAATCGTAGACATCATGAAAGTGCCTGATGTTCCAAGTCTGTAGATCAATCCTAACCTAAAGAACAAAATTTAGGAACAGTAACTTGTGTTTTCAGATAGTTAACTGCAAAAGCTTCAGATATTCCTATCAAATTAGGTACATTAAGAACAAAAGATCTAATGGATGGTTTACGATCTAAGTTAGATCACTTTAAATTTTGGTAAAAATCGTATAGCGCGGAATATTAGCATAGTATGGGATAATTTTTTGTTCTTGAGACTTTAAATGTTCTGCATTTAATATTCAGAAAAGAGCATTTCTGGAATTAACACATAGCTAAAACACTTCCCTCTTTTCGCTCCTAAATTTTGAACTTATTTCTGTATTTGAATTACCACCAATATAATATGATATGGTTTGTTTATTTGTTTCGCTAAGGAAATTTGCTTCTTAACTACTCTCTCTTCACTCATTCATACTTAAAATCCTCTTTATTCCTTTACGAATCGGACATAATAAAATATTGTGAAATGAGATTGCATGCTGCGAAATGAGAATGCATGCTGTGAAATAAAGAGAACAATTCCAATAAATCCACAACAAACAATAAAGAGAAATGATTGAGTTGAAAAAGATAGAAAGTGTTTCAAAATCTAGCAAATGCTATTTAAATTTGTAGTATTTTCACGTTGAAAGCTTCACATGCTCGAATAGACTAACTAGTTGTAAATAATTAAATGTTTGCACTTTGCATTTGAATCAAGGTGAAATAAAAGATTTCTATTTTGTTCATTCTCGTCTCTTCTATTCTATTGTTATTAGAGGTAGTTCAGAAAGAAGATTGTAATAGGAGAGAAGAGAATTTGCAATAGTATTTGAAATATGAGAGGGATAGAATAGATTTGACGAACTCCTTTAGGATTGATTGTCTATTGTATTTATTCAGTAAACATAGTAGCGTGCCGTATGCGTGACATCTGCTGATTGTGCTTGAAGCTTACTTTATTTAAGTATTGTTGTTATTCAGTTTGAAATATATATATAATATGTTGATGATTCTAGTTGAAAATAAGCAAGAAAGTGGAAATAAAGGCGTTGAAAAGAAAGATTAGCAAAAGATCAAACTATTTTTTCCCTCCCCTATTGATGTGGTGTGATAAAGACATTGATATTTGTTTATACAAATTATGTGGAACATATGTTAGTCACCCTTTGGATTGTGATAAATACATAGGATATGATATAGCGATTTTCAAATATTAAAAATTATGATTTTGTTGGCGGAATGATTAATATCTGCTTATTATGGGACCATTTTCTTACACTTCTACACTTATCTCTTTATTACGATGCTATATGCGTTTAATTTACTTTTAACTTAGATATCCGTATGCAGTACTTTCAAAATTGCCTAGGACTAAAACATTCAAAATATGAGTGGTTAAATATTTGTGCAGCTGTTTGTTATACTTTTTAAAATCGAAAAATTTGGATCGTATATGAAATTTGTTTTTAAGGATCTGAGCAAGGTTCAAGTGAAGGAAGTGAGCAAAGCCATGAGGAAGAAACGATGGAAGAAATAGCGAAGAAAGATGATGATGAGAATGAATCAGATGATGAAACAACAAGAGGTCTTATGTTTTTTCCATTGTCGTTTGATTGATTTAATAAGATTATATGGAGTAATTTAACAGATGCATCATTAGTCCTTTTCGTGAGGTAATCGTTAACAAAGTTGTCCGACATTAGCTATGATTATTATCTGTATGAAACACATTGCATTAGAACGAGTGGTTCTGATGATTCGCAATTTTTCATAAATTATTATTGATTTTCAGGTTTGAAAGTTAATAATGCAAGTAGTAGTGAAGAGGAAAAGGAGGAAGATTCAGCATCAGAAGGTACAAAAAGTGATGATAATGATGATGATGATGATGATGGCGGCGGCAATGTGCATAATAGTAATGTGCTTGGAAGTGATAATAACGATAATAATGATGATGATGAGGCTTCCGGGAAAAGTGATTCTAGTAATGATGGTGAGGATGATAATGGTGATGATGATGATGATGATGGCGATGATGATGATTAGGCTCATTGTTAGCGCTGTATTAATTTTCATTTTTTGTTGAATTTATTTGAATGTTTGAAGGGTGGTAGTAAAAGTGAGAAATTCCCATTATGCTTTCTTTCTTTATTTTGAGATCCATCTTGCTTGAATGCGGTTTTTTTTTCCTTTTTTTTTATTCAAACTTGGAAACTGTTCATAGTGCTAATAAATTTTTAATTAGTTATTGCAAAATACTAGATATTTGAACTTGTAGTACGGATTTTTCTACAACTTCTTCATAATAAATGTTTACAAAATTCTATTTTCAATCTTAAAATCAATTGGCCGGCTTAAAGTTTAATTGAATAGTTGAAAGTTTATTAGAATTAATTTTTACATGTACTCCATTCCTAAAATACGAAATTTGTTTCTGCAAAATGTGAATGTTTTAAGTAATTGTAGCAAGTTTTTTGAATTTGGATTGCGAGCTTTGCATCATTTTAAAACCATTTTAAATTTGTGGAAATTTCGAAATTCCAGTTTTTGATTCGTTGAATTTTGTCAATAAAGATTTCAAAATCTGGAGTTGCCTGATATTCAACACTGACAAATCTTAAGTAAATAATCTATAGTTCCAAAACTTTGTAATTCATTGCTTCAAGCAATGCTGCATCGTGTGGCAACTTACAAAGTGTAGAAGATTTCGAGCTAACTTATAGTTGCAGTGGTAGGATTTTTTCGTCATTATTGAGAACTTTTACTAAAATTTTTAAATCAATGTTGGTTCTATCATGTAACATTTAACCGCTAAGTGGATTTCATTCTAACACATAAGCCAGCATTCGTAAATTTAATCGGTCCAAAAAAAATTTGTTTATTAAATCGACCCGAGGAAATGACTTTTCGCCATTAAATTCTTCTCTCCGACTTATCATAATAAGCACAATAACTTACTAAATGTTAATTATTTTATTTTCTGCTAAGTTTACCTCTCATTTGATATCAGCCTTGTCTAATTTTTAAATTTCTTATAATAATTTTGAAAGAGTCGTTCATCAATGTAATTCATTACATGAAACTGATGCAGTCGACACGATACCATTTGTTTCTGATAATATCTAAAGATAGCTAAGAAGAAAGGATTACTTTTTTCTAAATAGATTATAATCTGTATTCATGTTTAATGTTCTCTCTATTCAAATCAAAATAATTAGTCAATTAGTTCGATTAATAACATTTGAACATTATTCTTACCATCTAAACATTTTTATGGATAATTGCGTATTTTTGCCGTGATGAGAAGTTAGAAAGTATTTTTGAATTTGAGCAGCATTACTTGGTAATTAACGAATATTGGTGAATTTTGTTGGTTAATTCATAAATAATATGAAACAGTTGTTTTTCATACCCAAAAAGAAAATAATTTTTGTATAAGTAATAAAACCTTAATTAGTAATACAACTGCAACAGAAAGAATAAGCAATTAATAATAGTAATTGTTCTAAGATAAAAATGAGTGTAAGTTGAAGGATTTATGTTAACAATGGAATGAATCGGTTCAAACCTTAATTAACTTAATTATAAGAGATATATTATTCCATCCTTCGCGAAGGTTATTCGAATAACTTTCGCGTGAAATATATTAATTAAATGATTATCTATTACACAATAGGTTTTTTTGTTATAAACAAATTTAAATTATATAAATTTGAGTCCCAAAATTTAAAATATTATGTGAAAATAATTTAGGAATATTTCCCCATTCTATCATAGTTCTTTTATCAATGCATTTACTTCTTTATTTCATGAACTATTAATAATTTCCATTTTTTCCTAATTCTTTCTAATTTCCAGCAATTATTCAATTTAATTTCTGTTAACAATACTTGGATCAATGATTTGGGCTAATAAATATATGGATGAAATAGATGAGATAGGATATATCTGACGAAATGATGAATATACAACGCTTCAATTGTAATGACAACAGTAATAATCAGCAACAATAATGCAATTATTTCCTACTCATAAGTTTATGTCTGTCCATGTATTTATATATGTGTGTGTGTGCGTGGGTGTTCATTTGTCAACGTATCCGTCTATCTGCTTGTTTTGTCCATTCCTATGTTATCAACCTTCAAAATGAGGTTATTGACCAAAATAACTACCGTAAATTTATTTTAACTTATCATTTCTATTTATTTTATTTAATAAATCTTTTCTTTTTTCCATCGAATGATATGATAAGAAAAAAAAAAAAAATGAAAAAAAAGCAGATTTTCTTTTCTTTCCGTCTTTGCAGTTATCTGATATATTTTTCCTCGACTTCTACGCGTAAAAGGCAAAAAGTTAATTGTAGCTTATATTATATTTTTCATGTTAGGAACTTTTCTTTTGATATTTGCGTAAAATTGATCAATCTTTTTTGATGGTAAAATTGTCATTTGGTACTGAGTTTAATAACAAAAAGAGGTAATCACATCCAAATTGTAATTTAGTTGATTCATAAACATAAGTAGTAAAAGTTTTGCAAGTCTTAAAATGCTAATTGATTATGACGAATAAATGTAATGTATGTTACAGCTGTACATATGGTCGTGTAATAATTTACTTCCTTTAAATTCTAATATACTATAACAATCCTATAATGTTAATTTGATTTTTCTTCTTAACTGTTTAATTTCATTATCAAAGACTTTTTAAAAGGAATTCATAATAAAAATTTTATTTAATCGTTTGTTTTTTTAAATCCTCATTTTCACTGCAATAGTTATGAGGTAAAATAATTCACAGTAATTACAGAACTTTTTTTAAAGTAAAGTATGTCTTCAATTCCATTAAATCGGGACATGAAATTTACTAATAATAATGACATCCGGAAATATGCTATTAAAACCAATCCGGTAAATTAAATCGGAAGAATTATCTTCAACTTGTTTAGCTGTTAATGAAACTTTTATTTCGTAAAAAAAGCAGTTGAGAATTAATTAAAATTGTTAGGTATCCACCTAATTGAATGGGTTCACTGGTTGTCATGGCATTTTGATTCTGATGCAGGAACGATAGAAGGGCTATATGCAATTCATATATATTAGCTTTACTATCTATGGAGAGATATTTGATTTCCACATCTCTGTTTATTTTATTTTATTTGAAATTTAGCAAAATTTCATTTTATATTTTAGAAATTTAATTATGTCGCTCAGGCATATTGAATTGAATATTTTTGTCTTCGATTTTATACATTGTTATTTGTTAAACAAAAAATGATGCACAAACAAAACAAAATTTTTTTTCCTTTGATATTAAACATCAGCGGAGAGAAAAAAAGAAAAATTGTTGCATATATAAGTTTGACACTGTTATGCTAACAGTTAGTTCAATGTCAACAACTGAAGCTTCTTTATCAATAAGTGTTAATAGAAAAATGTTTTTAGTTTTTTCTTTTGCTAATTATTTAGGGGAATTATTTAGCATTTCCCATTTCATGAGCTATTAATGATCAGTTTTTTCTTCAAATTTAGCTTCCAATCATAATTCGAACTAATTTATTAATTTCTACATGAATCACCCCACATATTATTATTATTCGATAATAATGATAATATTGATAATCTCTATTATACATCTAATGAGAAACAATTCCGATCAAATTCATTAATAAATGAATGTACAGCAAGTATATATGATGTTAGATAATTAAAACACCCTTGAATACGTTAAAAATTAGCAAACCAAATATTGATTGAGTAATCAAATCCAATCAATCAGTCAATCTATACATATTTATATATGTATAGATGGTTAAATACATCATTGAAATCAAAAATTTTTCAGATATCAAACGGGATATTATTTTTCTTTTGAAAAATATGAGTCAACAAATAAGCAAATTTAGCAGAGTTAGTTAGTTGGTTAATTAGTTATCCGGTGATTTTATGATTCAATGAGCATATATCGATGCCGAATGGATCGTTAAATGTTGCCCGCCATCATCGTCATTGCTCATCATTGATACATACATTTTTACCATCGAGCTTTACTATCTTTCAACAATCTATTTATCAATCTATGCTCTTCCATAGCTTCCGTGAAACAAAGAATAAATTTATCATTTTGTATATAGAAGTTGAAAATATGGCGGGAAATATTTGGAGACATTAAAGTTCACTAAACAGTTAAAATTGTGAAATTTTCAAATTTTACCACTCATGCCAATTTTTTCATCCTCTTTCTCCCGGTATCGACGACAACTGTCAAATCTATTATTCAATGTACCAGCTGAGCAGCGCCACTAACCCATTATCCCATCATTCCTTTTCTGTGTATTTCATCAACCATTTCCTATTTTTTGATTATTTATTCATACTGTACATATTCTATTTTCTATCTTTACCATAATGACGATACATTTCTGTATATCGCCATGTTGACACAGCTGAATTTAGTTAATTATGATATATAATCATGATTATCATAATAATACATATCTGCATACCCTTATGTTGATATAGTATTCATACAATTGTTTTTAAACATTTGAATTAATCCGTAAACAATTTTTACTTGACAACAAAATGCATAAAACATATAAATCCTTTTACTTAATTAAAATCAAAACTAAACACTGTTACTCACTTTATGCTTAAATCAAATACTATCATTCAACTAAAATTAGAACGAAATTACATTCAATAATATTTTGAAATTAAAATTTCATTATGTTTTCATTTAAAAATTATTTCATATGTTTATGAATGGATTTTTATATTCCTAATATTGCATAAAACTTGTTGTAGTAAATAATGTGGAGAATGGTAACCTGTCCAGGTATAACGGAGGGAAACTTGTTCTTCAAAATTTACCCTCATCTCAAATCTCATCTTAAACCGCCAAACTCTTTATATCCAATGGATGTGTATGTGTATGTGTATGTGTGTGTGTGTGTGTGTGTGTGTGTATGTGTGTATGTGTGTGTATGTGTTTGTGTATGTATGTATGTGTGTTTTCACATCCAAATGACCATTGATCAGGTTAAAATTATGTATATATATATATATATATATGTATTTTAATGTTTGTTGTGCTTGTCCCTCTCTTTCTTTCCTTCCTGTCGGAATGTTGCTATGTTGATTGAATTCAACAGATTAAAACTTACTGGTTCTTAAAAAAAAAACAATAACAAAGTATTCATTTACTTACATTATAATTTATACTCCAATTATAGAATAATCACAATTATAATAGGTTATTTAATTAATTTACAAGTGATATGAAAATTATTCCACAAATTTCTTTTGCAAAT
This sequence comes from Dipetalonema caudispina, assembly GCA_013365325.1. Taxonomy (NCBI): domain Eukaryota; kingdom Metazoa; phylum Nematoda; class Chromadorea; order Rhabditida; family Onchocercidae; genus Dipetalonema; species Dipetalonema caudispina. Next base: position 1,213 of record JABVXV010000388.1, on the reverse strand, counting down.
TTAACAAATTTGATGCGATACAAAAATATTTCATTACAAAACTGTAACAAATTTTTATTCATTTACGAAATATTTTAATATATGAAAATTATTGTTGTTAATTGAAAACAATAGATTGATTCCGATTAAAATTAAATTTAGAAATCAACCAAAATATATATAATTGTCGGTTTAAATTTTCAAAAAAACATGAGTTACACCATGGAAAATTATAGTACAATTCATTGGTAGAATTATCCATTTGCATAATTTATTAAGTTCAGCTACTATTCATTATGTATCGGTCGATCTACGTATCATTCCATCCATTTCCTTTGAGGTTCCCTTTTTATTATTGTTACCAAATAACTATCTGTCATTGTGGATACCGTTTATGTTTATTTATTCGATTATTGCAAGCGTATCGAATATAAGGAACGAAAAATAGCTTATACTCAAAATCAATCCATCAAATTAACCAATGCAATTTCGTTTTATTCTATTTTTTTTTTTTATTTTTTGTTTGTTTGCTTCTTCAATTTCAATTAATTGTAAAAGAAAATCCATTCGAATATTTCTCTTTCGTTTTTTTCCATTCTCTCTTTCCATTGTGAAAAAGAAATTATATCGTAGAAAATGGCCTTATGTACATTTATTTGTTCGTTCTTTCCTTTGTTTACTTATTTATCCATCCATACATTTGCTTAATTTCGTGAATTTTAACAAATCTAAACAAAGTTAGCTAAGCAAATATGGTTTTAAGAGAATATTTATTTTTTTTGTTTTTGTTTTCTTAGTTTTTTCTTATCTTCTTTTTAAAAAAAATTGTTATGATAACAGGAATTCATTAGTTACTTCGATAACTTTCATTTAACACTGGAAGTAAAGTATCTAATAAATAGACTAATTTCAAATGGTAATCTTTTTCTCAATTTGTTTTTTTTTTAAAGGTTTGTGAATCTCAAGCAACAGGTGAAAACTGCCATTATTATCTATTGTTTATTATTACTATTATTATTACTATTACTATTATTATTATTACTACTACTATTATTATTATTACTACTACTATTACTATTTATTATTTGTTATTTATTATTTATTATTTATTATTTATTATTTATTATTATTATCATTATTATTATTATTATTATTATTATTATTATTATTATTATTATTATTATTATTATTATTATTATTATTATTATTATTATTATTATTATTATTATTATTA
>JABVXV010000387.1:0-53416 GCA_013365325.1 Dipetalonema caudispina | reverse complement strand
ATAATAATAATAATAATAATAATAATAATAATAATAATAATAATAATAATAATAATAATAATAATAATAATAACAATAATAATAATAATAACAATAATAATAATAATAATAATAATAATAACATTAATAGTAATTCATTACAGTTTTTAATTTAATAATAATAATAATAATTTCTTTGCAACATGAAATTTAGTTAACTTAAACAAATTGCGCCTATAGTTACTCAACAAATAAAAATGCCTAAACAATAACCAACAAGCGCATTTTTTTTTTACAATATGAAATTTGTAGCATATTTGGAAGTGGAAAATTTCCTATTCCTTTTCCCATCTCCAATTCCTTTTACTAATAACATTTTCTCCTTCTCACTTTTCATTGATTGACTATAAATTTTGAAGCATTATGTAAATTTATGCGTAACAAAAGATTTTGCTGTTGTAACATTTGAAATTCTTCGATATGCCATTAAGCTTCTTCCTTTCTTCACTCATTTCTCCATCAAATATCAATTCTCTTTTCTTCTTCACTCTTTTACTTTTTATCAAAACTTTTCCAACTTCTCGTCTATCCCAAAAATCTATCCCTTACCAATTTTTCAACTCTTTTCAATCATTCCGTTTAAATCGGATCAGTCTATCCGTTAACTTATCTCATCCTGATTATATTTCATTTTCAAACATTCTCTTTCAAACACTAACACTTCCATTCTGTCTCTCTCTCTACATATATATATATATATATATATATATATATATATATATATGATTAAATGCTATTAACTACTCTATGCTAATTTCAAACAATTTGATAGGAAGCTTAGATAAAGGAGAAAGTATTGCTTTACTGAAATTTCATTCAATTTAATTTATCTTCAAAAACATTGGTGTAGCTTTTTTTCTTTAAAAAAAAAAAAAATGCTTTTATATTATTCATTTTAGCGCATGCAATAAGAAATAAATTCTATAATAAGTAATTTCAAATTTGAGAATTTTTTCATTATTTCAATTATGCAATGTAATTCATTGTATAAATTTTTGCAAGTATTTGATAGGAAAAAAAAAAAGAAAAGAAATAATTGTAATTTTGTGGTGGAATAAAAAAATTTGAGTGAAAATTTGATAAATTTTCTTAACTTCATTTTTTGTTCTAACGAATAATTCCATGTATTACAATTGTAAACAATTTCTTTGTTTTCTTTTTTTCAATGAACTAAGAGAATTAAATAAATCGTAGGATTCTTTTTTTCTTTTTCTTTTTCGAAAGATTATTATTTTACCGTAATTGAATTAGATAATTTCGATTAATTTTAAGTAACAATAATTTTCCTCAACTTCCTTCTCTTTTTTTCTTTTTTTTTTTTTTTTTTTTTTTTTTTATGTTTGCAGACAATGTAATGTTTACTATTTGCAAACAATTTTATATTTATACTTTGTGTCTTAAAGTTAAGCATAAAAATTTTGTGGAAAAACTATTTTTTTTTTTTTTGTTTATTTATTGAATTTTTTTTAAAAAAATATTTTTAATAAAAAAAGAAAAAAAAAAAAAAAAAAAACAGCAGGAAACATTTATACATAATAACATAATATTCATTTATCAAACAAAGTTTAAATTTCCGGTTTGTATTTTTACACGAATATATCCGTAAAAATTGAAGTATTCAGTTTGTTTTATGATTCTATCATTCCTTCCATAACTTCTTCTTTTCCACTTTAACATTATAACTAAACTATTGGGAATATATGTCGTTAGTTACAAAAAAAAAAAAAAAAATTTCCGCTTAAAAAAAAAAAAAAGAAATAATGCTGTTAAAAACATGAAAATTTTGCAAATATTTCTACTTTGTTGTATTATGCTATGTTGTTCTTACGGATGAAATAAGAGATATGAAAAAGCTTGAAGTGTTGAAGATCAGAAAGTCTCATCCATCTATCCATCTGTCCATCAACTATCTATCTCACAAATTTTCATCGATCGGTTGGAAAAGAGTTTGATTTGAAGGTTTGTCATTTCATCCCTTTCGTCTTTTGCACCTCCCCATTTCATACCCTCATCTCTCTCCTTCAAATCTTTCTTCTAACCAACTTTTCTGTTATCAAGCTTTTAGCTCTGCTACCATCCATTAAAATATATATATATATATATATTTTAGCTTTTCATTCTCCATTCTCATACATTCACATATTTTCCATTTTGCTTACAACATTTTTAACACTTAACTTTTTCATTTCAAAATATTCTCCCTCATCATATTTCCATTCCATTTATTATAATCATTTCATGAAACATTTTTTTTTTTTTTTAATTTTAACAAATTTTAAATAATTTTTTTTTTTTTTTTTGACATTGTAGGAAAATTTTTATGCTTTTTTTTTTTTTATTTTTTTTTTTTTTTTTTTTTTTTTTTTTTATACTCTACGAATATTTATGCTAAAATTTCTCTACAATATTTTGTAAAGGAAAAAATAAACAGAAGTTTAACTAATATATGACAGTTGTTTACAGACGGCATATCCTTGGGTTTATTGCACTAAAACAACCCCTATCTTTTGGCAAAATATGAATTTCAATGATACAGAAAAAAAAAAAAAAAAAAAGAAAAAACGTAAAAAATTTTTTATACTTTAATAAATTTTAATTTAACAGTTTTTTTTTTCTGTAAAAATTATTTTTTAATTTCATTTGTTTCACTTAACTTCACTTCTACTTTCTTTTTTTTGTTGTTGTTGTTTTCTTAAATGAATCCAATTTTCCTCAAAATTTTTAACATTATGTTAATATGATTACCTTTTAATAATTTTATTGTAAAATTTCAAATACTTCATGAAAAAGTAATATTCAAATATATGAGTAGTCATATTGTTGTAATAAATGTATTATTAGTACAAATTTCAAGCACAAATATAGCTGTACTTCAAAATTTACTTTCGTTATAGAGAATATTTATTTGCTGATATAACATTTACTTGAATACTTAAAGGAATTTGTGGAAGATATTCGAAAGATGCCAAACGCGATTGTGAATAAATAAATAAGTAAATGAATAAACAAATATATATATATATATATTTAGGTCTTTAAAATTAATCAGGGAAAAGTGAAAGTATAAATGAGAAATATGTGATTAATAGTATTCGTTTAATTAAAAGAATTAAAGAATTATCGTTTTTATCAGATCATTCATAAATAATTGAAAAGCAACATTTTATTTGCATTGTAAAAGATAGCAATATTGATTGATTTATTAATTAATATGCTTGAAAAAGTTTTGAATAATAAATTATTCGTTGAAATTTCTTTTTAACACTTCTTGTTGATTCGTTTTTCTTTTTTTTTTTCCCAAAATTAGAAATGGTTCATATCATTTTCAAATAATAATATCATTTTCAGGCGTGTACTTTTTAAGAATTCAATGAGAATGAGAATCATTTTTGGCATTGTAAGCAAATTCCAATTTACTTTTCAAATTTCTATTACAACGAAAAATTTGAGGACAAAATAGGAAAAAAAAAAAGGCCAAAATGTGAATGAATGACTGTTTTGGGAATCCAAATGGAGAGGATAGATTTTTTCGCAAACTAGCCTACCCTTATTATTTATCATAGGCCTATCTTAAAGATAATATCATCTAGTTGAAGATAAAATCTCCTTAAAAGCTTAGTTATCTAAGCTTTAGCACTTTTTTATACCTTTTTTTTTGCGTAATTTTTTCATTCTTTTAATTGATTTTTTAAATAAAATGAACTATCAAAAATTTTTGCAATATTTTTCTCATTTATTTAAATTGACCAATCAAAACAAATCATCAAGTAAATTTTTATCAAATATTATAATTAACACTAACTCATCATTTTAAAAAACTCAAAATTGATTAAAAAAAAATGATGAATGAAATCGAAAGAGACAAAATATCTTATTTTCTTTGAATAGAAACCAAAAAATTATATTTCACTGACCGAAAAAAAAAAAAAGTAGCAGAAAAGATTCGTGAAGTACTTTCTGTTCAATAATTTTTAATCCAGTTTCATTTCCTTCCTTACTTTTTTTTTTTTTTTTCTTTCCTTTTCACTCTCTAAACAAATTCCACAAGCTGCTTCATTTAAACTTTAAAATATATACCAATATATTTCACAATTACATCATTCCTATCTATCATTCGTTTTCTTCATCTTTTTTTTTTTATCATTTATTTTTCGAATTTACTTCAAACATTTTTATATTTCTAAACTTTCTAAAAATTTCAAATTTGTCAAAAATTGAACAAAAAAAAAAAAAAAAGGAAGAGAAAGGAACTTTTTAAAAAATTTTAAATTTGTTGAAAAATCAGTGAAAAAGAAAAAAGGAAAGAAAGAAGGAAAGGAAAAAAAAAAAAGAAGGAAAGTTGGAATGAAAATTTATTTTACAAAAGAACTAAAAGTATTGTTTACTTCAGATTTCATTCATTTCAAAATATTTAACAAAAAATAGGTGTAATTAATGTTGTGCAAATATACTAAATTACCCCTCCAACACCCTATCAAATTAAAATTTCTGATATAATTTATTTGTCTTAACATGTATCTTTCATTTTGTTGTCCTATATAATATTATGTGTAAAATTTCCTCTATCTTATCATTCATTAATTATCAAATTACTTACTCTTTTCTTTTCTTTTTTTTTTTCTTACTATTTAAATTTCATTTATTTCATTGTTCCTCCTTTTTTTTTTTTTTTCATTTGTTTATAATATCAAAGGATTGCAAACATAATCACAAATTGTTTATTTACCTATATTAAAAAATAACTTTTAGGCCATTTATTTAAGATAAATTTTTCAATTACATATAAATTCTACAAGATTTAATTTAAACGTTATAAAAGTGAAATTTACGATAGTAACCTTTTAAATATTCAATAATAAATTTCGCAAATGTAATGTTGAAATTAACTGTTCGATCATTTATTTGAGAAAAATTTTTCGGATTCATATGGTATACTAAGTTAATATATTTAAGCATGATTGATTACGATAACAATCCATCAAATGTCTCGAATACATTCTTCAATAAAAATCATTTGATTAATCGAAACTTTTTATTCTCATTTGATTCCTAATAATTTCAACAAATTCTATCATAAAAAAATATCCAATTTTTTTTTCGAAATTTTGCTTAAAAAAACAAAAATCGATTCTTTTTTCTTTTCACCTTTCAATTTTTTCTTTTTTTTTTTTTTTTTTTTTTTTTTTTTTTTTGAAAATCACAAATGGATTATTTAATTTATTTGCTGTATTCCACAAATTGCATGTCATTTGTCTTAGAATTTAGTAAGAAAATGACATGAAGAGGGTGTAGAAGTGTGACAGAAGCGACAATGACGAAAAGAGAAGAGTAAAGATGAAAGAAGTGAAAACCCATCAAGAAGTATTAAAAATTCTCTTTTTGCTATCACATTTCTCTATTAATTATATTTGTATTCATAACAATATTTTCCAAATTCCTGAATTTATTCTAATATATCATAATTTACATTTTTTATGTTTTTTTTTCTTTTTTTTTTTTTTTCAACTAATTTCAATTCTTATCGAAAATATCGGAAAATGTTTGGAATGAAACAAGCAGTTGTAATAATAGTATTAAAAAAAAAAAAAAAAAAAAAAACAAAGGCTTGACTAAAAGCTTTACTTTCCTATAATTAACCCAAAAAAAAAAAAAGCCAAGGAAATATCATTCATTCGAAAGCCTAAAGCTAAGGAAAAAAAATATAAACCATTCGAAAAATTCATCCATCGTTACTACGATGATTCATTCTACTAATAAAAAAAAAAAAAGGATTTAAAAAAATAAATCAATAGATCAATCGAAAAAAAAAAAATCATTCATAATATTAGCTGCATTAATTGAATTTATGTTCAATTTTTGTCTTTTATATCCAAAATAAGTTGATTATTTTTGCATATTTGTTATTCGACGAAATTTCTATTTTCATTTTAAATTAAAAAAAAAAAAAAAAAAAAAAGAAAAAAAAAACGGTTACGTACTGACTGACAAATGTACCGTTATGACGAGTTCCAGCGAAGGCGAAATACTTCAAGCATGTCAAATTATTCGAGAACGATGGAAAATCGTATGTTTTTCATCATTGTTATTTTATAATTAAATAAAATTTAATTGCTATTTCATAAGTAAATAAGTTTCAATTTTAAAATTAAATCATTCCAAACAATTCATTTATCAGTCATATTTTTAATTGCTGAAAAAAATTTTTGACTTTTTTACTTTTCATAATAAGTTTAGTTTTCAGCTTATTCAAGAAAATATCTTATTATACTAAATGATTATTGATTGATGCATACAATAAAAACTTGTGAATATTTCTTCAATAATTTATTAATTATAAAATTTCAAAAAGTTTACATTCATTCTTGATAGTTAATTATGAATGTATATAATTGCAGAAGATGAAAATTGGTGGTGGCGGATTTGGCGAAATTTACGAAGCTATCGATTTGCAAAATCACAACGAAAGGGTAGCTATGAAAGTTGAATCGAGTAAAGCTACCAAACAAGTACTCAAAATGGAAGTTGCCGTACTAAGAAGGCTTCAAGGTTTTTTTTATTAATGAAATTTTTCCTAAATTCCAAATAAATTGGCAAATTTTCTAAAAGTTTGAAGTTCAGAAAAAAAAAAACTAAGAACTATTATGAGTAGATTCAATTTGTTATTTGAAAATAAGAACATATAGAATTATGACAAAGTTGAAAAAATTTTATGATATAAAACAATTGAAATAATTTTAATCATTTCCAATATATGCTATTTTTTCATCTCTCATATTTCAATTCAATTTCATATTAAATTTTTTAGGAAAACGACACGCATGCAAATTTTACGGGTGTGGGCGAAACGACAAATTTAATTATTTGGTAATGAGCTTACAAGGCAAAAATTTAGCCGATTTACGTCGTGAATCACCCAAGCAATCATTTTCATTGTCAACAGCAATCCGTATCGGATTACAAATTCTAAATGCTATCCGGGAAATACACTCAATCGGATTTTTACATCGTGATATCAAACCTGTTAATTTTTCTTTTTTTTTTTAACAAATTAAAATAAATTAACTAATATGTTTTAAATTTTTAAAAAAAGTTTCGTTTTTTTTTTTGGAAAATTGATATAATGCTTATTTTAAAGGATAATTGAACAATCTGTTCATAATGAAATTATTCAAAAATTTAAATAAATTACAGTTAACTGTTGCATGTAACTTTATGTACCGTTTATGTTTGCTACATCAATATTGATTGATCAAATTTTTAGTCAAATTTTGCAATGGGTCGAACAAATGCAACATGTAAAATGGTTTTTATGCTTGATTTTGGTCTTGCACGACAATATCTTAATGCAAAAGGTGAAATTCGAAGTCCAAGAAGTGCAGCTGGTTTTCGAGGTACCGTACGATATGCCGCTGTTTCGGCACATAAAAATAAGGTACGACTATTTTAATCTTCAATTCTGTTATTCAATATTTAAAAATAATATTTAAGTTTATAAGTAAATAAACTTGAAGGAAATTAGTGTGAAATAGCAATAGCGGAAATAAGGAATCAAAAAATCAAACTGCTGTTTTATTTTAATTTGAAATAGGTAAAATAAAATTTTTAGAGAATTTTAGAATTTACATCCGAAAAAAAAAAAACAGTGATACTTTATTTTGACTCTGTTATATGGAAAAGTTTTTCTATGATTAAATTCTGAAAATTTGATTCATACAAATTTTCCAATAATTTTGAAATAGTTTTTAGGAAATGGGACGACAAGATGATCTATGGTCATTGTTTTATATGTTAGTCGAATTTTTACAAGGTTCCTTACCGTGGAGGAAGATTAAGGTAAAAATTATATTTTCAATTCAAGAAAATCTTTCATCCTTATTAATTTCACAAATTTCTTTGTAATTTTGAATCGAATCGGGAATAAAACAAGTTATATGAGAAAAACCGGTAATACTTTTCCATGTTAAATAATATACAAGACGAAACAAATGATTGATGAATTCTTTAATTTCAAAATGAAAAAGAAATTACAGTTTAGTAGTTTCCGTTCTAAATTACAAATTTAAATTTCTAAATTACAAATTCAAATTTCACAAGGAAAGAGAGGGAATGATGAAAATATGTTATATCATTCAAAATCTCTTCCATTTTAAATAAACTAACTAAAAATGCATCATATTTAAATTGGAAGTTTTTTTTTTTTTCTTTCTTTTTTTTTAAAGTAATTCATTCTCTTTGCTATTTCCAATTCATCCATTCTTTTCCTTTACAGTTTTTCGTTCTTTTTTTTTTTCTCTCTTTTTTTTTTTTTTTAAACATAAATAATATCTTTTGTTGCACATTAATTCCAATAAAGTTTTCTATCTTTTTTCACTTTTTTTTTTCTTTTTCTCTAAACCAAATGTTAACTTTGAAGAAAAAAAAACATATCACTTCTTTTCATTTCAAAAATATTTAAAGTTAAAGTGTAGAAATTGTTCAGTTAAAAAAGAAAAAAAAAAAAAATACAGCGCTTGAAATAGTTTCATAAGCAATTCTTCATTTATCAGTTCTTCACTTTTTTTTTCTTCCAAAAATTTAAAGGAAAAAAATTTTTTTTTACGATAAAATTATCGGATAATTAATTCATTTATAAATAGACTGCTTCGTGAAAAAAAAATCGTACTTAAAAATTTATGCATGTATATCAGTGACAAATCGATTTGCTTCTGCTTACAATCATTAATTCGAATTAATTGAATTGAGTATTTCAGATTATCTGTTTAATATGAAATCAGCTAATTTTAGCAGAAAAAAAAAAATCAATCACTCATCTTAAAAAAACAAATTAAATCAGATAATTAATGCAAAGATAAGAAGGAATATAAAATCAGGGATGAGTAATGATGATGAAGAAGAAGAAGAAAAAGAAGGCGAGAAAAAAAAAAGAGGTAAAATGAGTAAAATAAAATTGATCCAATTTAACAATCTGTGAATAAGAAAAAGTTAGCTAATATAATACTAAGCTTTTAACAGTATAAGTAAGAGAAAGAACGAATGATATCATCTTATCCATTCATCATATATTATGAAGGAGAGAGAGAGAGAGAGAGAAGGAGAGAGAGAAAAAAAGAGTGAACAAATAAATTTTTATTACTTTCTAATCGCTTTATTTTATTTCTTTTTTCAATGAAATCAGATTCAATTTATTTAAATTTCACACATATATTAATCGGAATAGATTTTAAACAAGCGAAAAAAAAGAAATTGTTATCTATCAATTATTAAAATGATAGGGCTAATATTACTAAAATAGTTAAATGAGTGTTTTTTAAAATGATCGTAAAAAAAAACTTTGTAATATTGATTGTATCGATTACTTTAGAATAATTATTATTTCCTATTTTTAATGGATAACTTCCTCAAATATTAAATTAACCAATAAAAAAGATTTTTTTTTTCTTACAGTAATTAGTGCTAAAAATTGACGTTTTAAATTGCGGGCAAAGTGATTAAGTCGATCAAAATGAATGGGAAGAGATAATCTCATAGAGCAGATGTTACTTGCATAATAATAAGCTTATTTAAGCATTAAATTTCCTTTTTCCTTTTTTTTTCTTTTTTTTTTTTCTTTTCCACAATTAAAAATGACTTTTGATGGAAAGGCCTATTTATAAAATTGTTATTATGAGAGAATCATTTTATTGATAATATTATTAGTAATTTAAATTAGTGGATAGGGATATTCTGAAATATTTAATTTTAATGAATAATCTGAAATGATTTGTTGAGGTAGCATTAAAAAAAATCTTTTACCAAATGATGATAACAAATAACATTATGGAATTTTAATAATTGAAAATGAAGCTAAAAAAGAATATGAAAATATGTTAAATTATAATAAACAAAAATAAACATTTGTTATCAACTAATTTATTAATTAAGTTGTTTAAATTGATAAGTTAATTAAATTATTGTTGTAAATAGATGAAGGAATATTTCAGGATAAAGATGAAGTAGGTCGAATGAAGGAAGAAATGAATTTAAACGTATTGTTAGATGGTTGTCCTAGAGAATTACATGATTTTGCGGGATACCTGAAAACACTCGGTTATCCGGATGAACCCAGTTACGGATTGCTGGAAAATAATTTGCGGAATATTGTTATCCGGTAGAAGTTTGAAATAATTTTATGCCCTCTTTTCTTATTAAAATTTAAATATAACTAGCAAGTAATTAGTTTTTTCGATAGCTATATTTTATGTTTCAGGCATGGTATAGGTGCTGACGAACCGTATGATTGGGAAATTAATTATGAAAATCTTGGTCCAAAAGTTCGCTTGAATGGTTCGTTATTATCATTTGCTGATATAATTCAGTTCCGGAAATTCGCATTTACAATTTTTTTTTTACTTGAACTGTTTGAAAAAAAAATATAGCAATTATTTTTAAGACTTTAAATTCATTTTTTTATTTGGGAAATTTTAAAAATCCGAAAAAAATTGGTAATGTCTGAATTTCGAAGATTTGATTTTTTCCTTTCGAATTAATTAATTAATTATTTTGAAATACATGCTGTATATGTATTGGGAAAAACGAATTTTTTATAATACTATTGTAGAGAAATGATTTTTCTAAGATATAAATCTAAAAAAAAATTAGTAGTATCTGAAAGGTTAAGCTGTTTTCAGGTACAATTCCAACACGAAATCGTTCACATACAACTGCATTAAAAGATCGTTTACTCGAGGACAAGAATAGGTAAAACAGTTTCCGGTTCATCTTCTAATGCAAAATTTATCAGATGCTAAGAGATATTTTCATACTTCTCAATAAACTTATCAACAAAATTCATAAATGCATAATTATCTTATCATAATCCTTTTTCTTTTTGTTTTATAATTTTTCCCTTATCTTATCAGATAGCATATTTATAGTCTTAATAAAATGATCTATGAGATAAACTGTTGAAAAATTATTCTACACTTAAGTTTAGCTAACTGCTAAATTCGTATGTTTTGATCGATTACGTTCTATCTTTTATTATCATATTCATCAAATTACAACATTTCTTCAATATTTTTCATTAAAAACTTTCCAATATTAATTTCAAATATTTAAAATGTCATTCTTGTCGGATTTAAGAAAAAAAAAAAAAAAAGAGTATTTCAATATTACTCAACAAAGATTATCAAATGTTACTAGAAGATGATTGATTATATTTAAAACTAATACCAACTGATTGCTTTGAGTCTGTTTTCATAAATCTTTTAATAGTTACATCAATCATTCATGGATTGCATATGTCACATTTAGAAGCATTTTTGAGTAAAATTTATGTTTAAATGCGACATAACCAGATAAGCAAAAATTTTCAAGATATTTAACTTCAGAGGATTAGACACTCAAGCACCAATTACAATGGGTGAAGAGGAAGATGACCATGATCATACTGGTCATCATGTCAAACATTCTTCAACTGCAGAAAAAGACACGCATGATAAACCGAAATATAAACGGCAGGAATTCATGAGGTATGCAAAATTTTGAATTTAAAATTTATTCTTTAAATAATCAAAAAGAAAAAAAAAACAATTCATACAATTGAAATAATTTTTTATCATCTTTTAAATATTTAAAAAATTTATTTAAAAACTGAAAAAAAAAAAAACGTCAACTGTTTCTTAAATTATTGCAAATTCTCTTGTTAAATCTTCCACTATATCATTCCTCTCAGTTTTTCCGTACTTTACGCTTGATACCCGTTTTTTTTTTCAGGTTTACTTAAATTATATTCTAATACGGTGTGTGTTAAAAAAAATGAAAAAAATGCATAAAAAAAAAAACCTACCTGTGGTTGATCTTTGATCACACACCATATTTTTGTTTTTTTTTTTTTGATTTTTTTTTTTAGGCCAAAATATGGTGCTGTAAATTTCGATGTAATAGATGCGGTAAATGCAAGGTTAGCTGCCGCAGCATCGACTAGTGGTACAGCCGATATATTCAGTAAGCTACGCATTGAAACATCACTTGAAAATGAAGAAAAGAAGAATGGTGATGTTGAGGTTTCTTTTCTTTACAACATTCGAATTTCTTATTTACTACAAAGTCGTAACATAATGCTCACCCAATGAATAGATAATATTGATTGGAAAAATAATTTGCACATACATATATATATATATCAATGGTAAAATGAGTAAAGATTGTTTGAGATGGTTTAATTTGATTGAAAATGATAAATTAATTTGTTGCAATAATCCCTGCATTATTTGCAGGTAACATTTCAAATACCGCTTAATATCCCGAAAACGATCGGATGCCAAGAGAGACCGAATCGAGCACATCAAAAACGACATAAAACAGTACCACCTAATACCATTGAGAAAAGCTCAAAGAGCAATCGTTCATTAACGGTAGTTATTGCACTATTCATTTTTAAAATTTTCAGAAAATTGGAAAAAAAAAAATTTGAAATAAATTGAAAAAATAAATTTATTTAGGATATTCTTAATATCCAATTATATTACATGTCGATATTATACCAGAATCCTAAATGTAGCAAAGTTATAAAATGAAAGATATACATATATATCAGTATCTTTCATTTTATATCTGAATTAAGAAAATACCGCATTTGATTGATAAGTATTCCATAAGTATCCATTCAATCCATTCTAGCGATCATTCAGTTCGCTTCGACACAGCAAGGTTTTTTCATCAATTTTTGAGTGCGTTTCTACTTTTTTCTTTTCTTTTCTTTTTATTTTTTCTTTGATCAAAATTTTATTTTATTTTTTGTCAAATTTAATGAAAAAAAAAAAGTCCCGAAATCTTTCTCAAAGCATTTTATAGTTTCTCTATCGCTTTGATATGAATTTAGAATGAAATAGCATTGTGGTTGATTTTGTTATGTGTTTGCTAAAATTATCATTTTTTCCTGTAATTTTTTTTCTTTTTTTTTTTTTTTTTGCAATTTTAATATTATAAAAAGAAAAAATCTCTGCAAGGGTTTTTATTTTATTTTAATTATAAAATTATGAATGTAAGTTTTAATGAATTATTAATAGTAACTTCAAGTCTAATTTCATCGTTTATTATTCATTCGAGCATGAGAATTATTTTTTCAAGCAGTAATGCTTGATTTATCTCACATATCAATATTGTTGGGAATATTTTTTCCAATACCTAATAAATTTTAATCATCAACTGATTGACCTATGACCCATATTAGCTATATATTGCCTACTAATCATATAGTTTTCATGCCGGAATAATGGAATCTATTTGATTACTTTTTTTAAACTTTTTTTTTTTTTTTATATATCACCTAATAGCAAGATGAATTTTTTTTTTTAAATTTATTTTTGATGATACTAATCTTGCCCACTACTACAGTTCACTAATATCATCAACAATACTATCTACCAATTAATCCAATTATTTAATGTCACAACAACATTATTAGCTCTTCTAAGCATAGAACAAAGTTTAAAAAAAAAAGCATCAATAAATATTGCTTTCTTAAAAATCATTTTTCCAAATTAATTTTTCTTTTCTTTTATTTATGCTATTTATTAATTTAATTGAAAATTTTTTTTTAGCTTTAATTTTTTTTTTTTTCAAATAATTAGAGGATATTTTCTGGAAATCTTTGGAGTAATTTTTTTTAAAAGAAATTTTTAAATTTTGTAAAAATTCTTTTTATAGCTTTCGAGCGGGAAACGATATAGCAAAAAAATAAATGATGCACCATCAGTGGTTGAGCAAACATATGCGCAAGCGGATTCAGAAACCGGTATTAGTAGTCATCTGAAAGCACCAACAATTATCAGTCGGTGGCATGGTATGTTTTCTGTATTTGTATATATGTTTGTCAGGAATAATTATTATTTCATTAATAAATGATTTCATATTAATTAACAGAAATAGAGAAAGAAGTAAATAAAAAGTAAAAAAAAGAAAGGAAAAAAGTAACTCGGAGATTAGGTATTATAAATCATAGATGGGAAATCAAATATTATTATTTGTAAGTATTTCGATTCTTCGATTTAGAGAAATTTCTTTAGTTTTTCCAATAGTATATAATATAATTGGTAATTATTTCACGATAATTTTTATAGTGATATATTTCCATAGAATAATTATCAATTATATTAGAATTTTATCATGGTTGTAGAAGAAACATTTAACCCTAGAAATTCTTAATTCAATTCCGATTAATGCGAATGATATCTAAATTTCATTCCGGTTGATGCGTCGAATGATGATAGAAAATTGGAAAGAAGAAAGATATGGATAATCTCTTGTTCATAATTTAATAATAACAAAATGAAATTATTTATGGGTGCATATAATGAGACTAAAAGATTGAAAAAAATGCTTGTTTCGGTCATTCCGGAATGGCTCCTCTCAATTTCCGTTACCTACTAATTTATTCATCATTACATTGTTTACAATATTATTTCTAATATTTTTTTACTTTCCAATTCATTAAGAAAATGTTCTATCAATATGTATTTTTACTCTTTTTTTTTTTTTTTCACCAAAAAATCATTCAAATTTGCCTTTTTTTTTTGATTTTAAGAAACATTTTATTTTAAAATTTTACATTTCTCTTCCATTCTATTTATTTTCTGCAAATGTATATTTACTTGTTTATTTGTTTGTTTAATTTTTTTCAGGCTCATTCGATGAATCATTTGGTGATGGTGAAGCAGCAACAAATGTTGACTGTTTACGGATGGAAAAATCTGATAATAATGGAAGTAAAAATTTACCGCTGACTGGAAGGCATAATTCAACAGCTATATCATCATTTTGTATGTTGATATTTCATTTCATTTTTTTTTTTTTTTTTTTTTTGATACATTTGAAATTTAAATTATTTTTCGAATTTAGCTTAAAATTTGAAATTCTAATTTTAAATTAACTTCAAAATGTTACTTACTTCAAAAAGGAAAAAATGACGAAAATTTATTTAGAAAAAACAGATCAGATATTTTTTTTTCTTTTGAAATTGAAATTTAAAAATTTCCAATATTTTATATTTTACTCCTCCTATTATAGCACGATCAAATGTACATACTACTGATGTTAAAAATGGCAAACAAACAACACCGGTTTCCTCAAATTCTAACCTACCTTCATATAATGTTCGTTTATTTACAACAATATCAACACCAGAACCAATGCTACCAACGGTAACAACTTCGGTACCATCACAAATAGCTGTTACTCCTCCTGTTGCTCGAACATTATTTACCACACCTCCTCAAACTACCACATTAACAAAAACAACCTTTCAACCATTGTTACATGCAATGGCACCAACCACTTCAACTGTGCAATCAGCATCCGCTTCATTAATGATGCATTTCAAAAATCTTGTAAATGTAAGTTTATTATGGAATCAATAATATCATTTAGGTCGTTTCAACGACACATTTAGATTCAGAATTAATATCATTCAGAATATAACTTCAATAAATCCAGCAATAATATCATCCGAAAGTAACAGATCCATCATTGTGATAACGAAATATTATATTTTTATATCTAACAATTTTTTTTATCATTTTATCATTTGGTGATTAAGTTAGATGATATTCCGTCTTTGTTGAATTTAATAAAACTATCAAATATTTGTTCGTATCATAAATAAATTTCATTATTTATGTTATCTTGCAGACATTTAATTCATTTACCAATAATAGTGGTGCTATTGGTAAAAATTGCTCATCATCATCCAATATTTCCCATCGTCCAGAAGGATCGAAATATTCTTCATTGGATAATAATGCATTACAACATCGACGTTCTACTATACAATTTTGCAATGATAATAATGTTGATAGTATTAAGAACAATGAAATTGCTACAAATTTGAATGATTTAAAGGTTATATTTTATTATAAGTAATAAAATTCGAAAGAATAAATTATCGAATCATAACAGATTTTGTTATAATAATATTTTCAGTATTTATTTGCTTATTTTTAACTTCTTTTTTTTCTTATTTCTTATCATAAAATGTTAAGAAATAAAAGGATTTTAATAGAATTGTTTATTGTTTTCCTAATTTGCTATTTCAGATAAGTACTAAGAATAATAGCAATAATAATAACACTGATCAGGAAAAAGAATTACGTAGACAACGACGTTTACGGAGGCGATCTGTATGCCAGGAAATGTTTCCAACTAAAGAGGTTATCATTTTCAAGTGTATTTTTTGAGGGAAATTTAGTTAGATTAAAAAATTTGATAAGAATAATACCATCATCTATGCTATCACTAACTTTTTTTAATAGTTATTTTGTTCAGTTAACGCGGAAAAATTCGATGGGAGATCCTGAAACAAGTGGACAAACCGGAAACATTGATGGAACAGTAAGGGCAATTAAAAAAAGTACCAGTGAAAAACATTTTTTAAATAATGGTATCGAACTGGCATCATCGTCGAATGGAAGAAATCAAGTTATGGAAGATGCTAAATGGCATATTCTGAACTTGAGGTTATTTAATTTTAATTGCAATTTTCTTATTATTTAATTCCTAATTAGAAGTTTAAATTTGAACTATACAGCAAAATTCAAAATGATCATATCTTCTTTGCTGTTGTATTATTTATCTATTCCTTGCATTACCTTATATTTCTACATTAAACGTTCTCTTTTATTAATCACTATATCATTCCTGATTCCTTAGATAAATTTAAAAAATATTTGAAACATAAATTTGTCATTGACATAAATTTCCTTTTTTTTGGATGGTTAACTAAAGAATGTTTTTCTTTATCATTTAAATAAAATATAATAAATTTAAACATTCATCGATGATTTTAAGATGACAAAGATATTGGATAGATTTATTATCTCTGTTCAAATAATTTCATTTTTTCAAATTCATTTTTTACAATCATTTATTTGCTAATAAACGTAATGATATTTTAGACGGAAAAGATATCAATTTCTTGGATTAACACCATCACCACCACGTACAGCAATGCAATCATGAAAATTTAATTCGACAGATATGCTACTTCTGATATTCTCATATTGAAATATCAACTATTGCCTTTTCCGTTTCTATGTATAAATTTCCTTTTTAGGTATTTGGATGATCTGCTAATAAATATGATTATTCGTTAATTAAAGATTAAATAATATTTTTCAGGAATTCCGAATTTATCTAATATTTATAAATGAATAACCATACAATTGCACTTCTCTTTTTTCTCTTAATATCATTTAAAAGCTATTGTTTAATTGATATTTAATTATCGATAAAAAAAAAAAAAAAAATGAGAAATATAATTGAAAAATTCTTACAAAAATAATTATTGATTTCAGGCTGTATATTCTATAAATATTTCATTGATTCAATTTTAATATTTATAATAATTCTTTCTTTCTTTTTTTTTTTCTAATTATTTTTTTTTTTTTTTCTTCTGAAAGGATAAATTTACTCAACAAAGATGAAGAAAAAAAATTTTTCAATTTCAAATCTTTTTAGTGCAATTGTTAAAATGCTCAAATGCATTTTTTGTCTGCTCATACAATATGATATAATATGTATCATATTATCTTTTTACTGTTTATTTGAAATTGATATGCATTAACGAATTTTTTTGATACTGCTTTTTATAATCATAATTTATTATGATTAATAAATGATAAAAATCAGGTGAAAATGATCATCCATTGATAACTATTCCCCATTTTTTTTTTTTTTTTTTTCCTAATCATTTGTTTGCAATATTTCGATGTGTATTATCATAATCTCTCTTCTTTTTTCTAGTTTGTTCCTGTACAAATATCATGAAATGATCTTTGACCTATACGATATAGTAATTTTTTTTCATCACAAAAATGGATATCATTATTTAACATAATGATAATTAATTATAAAAAATGAAACAACGATGATGAACTATCTGATGAATATAAAAGCATTAAAACAATTTAATCAATATAATTTATTGTTTGTTAAACAATTTTGAAACAATAAAATAGTTTCAGCAGTTTTTTTAAATTACATTAAAAAATAAACAAATTGAAATTATATGCGTTATAATAAACAAAGCTGTTCACACTACAACTCACTTTTATAATATAAACATTGGAAGATTGAATTGGGAGAGAACAAAATTAAAATTTAGAGAAAAAAAGAAACTTGTCGAATTAAGGAAAAAAAAACGATGAATTTTATTTATGATTTAAAAAGATTATTATTACACTAAAGTTTAATTGTCTGTGAATAACGTTTTTTTTTTTTCCCGCACATTAAAACTTATGTACAATTTTTATTAATAAAACTAACGAATTCAAGAAATTTTTAAATTACATTCTTTTTTACATTTTCAATTTTTAGATATAAATTATATATGTGAATAACATTGGCTTATAAATTGGCCAAAGCTTACGGTCAAATATTATCCTTAGCTTATAAAGTGATCAAAGCTTATGATTAAATTTTATGAATCGGTGACATTCACCTTATCTGATTGTCATAATTTGAAATCATTCATTCCTTATTCATTTTTCAAGTCATTTCATAATTCAATCATAATTTAATAACGTTGAATATAAGATTATAAATCCAATTTGTTACATTTGTCATGAATTTAACGTTGATAACTTTGAACAATAATGTAACTTTGTAACATTACTATTAGAATACAACTTTATCGTAGCTGCACAAAGTTGATCGATAAGATTGGCGATTAGTATCGTCCATGCACGACAGGAACCAGGAAAACTACGAACGCAATTCTGAATTATACAACAAAAATTATCAATTTGATTTTATAATCTTACTCATATCAAAATATCTTAAATTAAAAATTTAGTGGAAAAAGTGAATTTTTCCTAAATTTTGGAATAAATTTTGTAAAATAGAGAAATAATTGAAGTTTTTATTTCATCTAATTTACAAATAATTTAACATTCATACGTCGAAATGTAAATTTCATATAATCATTTCAATAATATGTAGAAGAATAAAAAAAAAAAAAAAACAAGAAAATAGCACATTTTAAATTATGAAATGTTAATTATTATTTTTTTAGTTTTTTTTTCTTTTTTTTTAGTAGAAATAATTTATTGTGAATCCGTGTCATATTTCCCAGCATACGATTTACAATAACATCAAATTTTAGTTTTTTCCAATTTTCAAGAAAAATAAATTTTAAACTCATCTTCGAAATTTCATGGCTTGACAAGATTTCAAAAAAGAAAATAAATTCAATTCTTCGGTTGAAATTTAACAAAAAGTTAAAAATTCAGATCACCTGTACAACCAATACATCAAACTAATTCTTCACCCAGATGTTCCCAAAGCTTTCATTGAAAACCATATTTTGTTAAATTAAAATGACATAAACCTAAAACAAAATTAATGGAATTATTATTACATATAATTTCCTGTTTTATAATAGCTATTTTAAATTTTGCTCTTTTTTTTCTTCATTCAATCATAAATTAATTTGATAAATTAAAATTAAACCAATTTTATTAATATGTTTTCGGATATTATCAGATTCCATATCGAACGATTGAATAATTTGACTAATTAATGATATGAAAAGCTATGAATGATCATGCCATGTTGCAGTTATACGAATGTTCCGTTATAGCATTAACAAATGCTGCATTGTAAAATATATCACGAAGTGCTTTGCTTTTCTGCAAATTTTGAAGAAAAAAAAAAAGGAGAGAAAAAAAAAAAACGAAAATTTACAAACAAACTATAATAACACTTTAAATATATTATAACCCAAAAAAAAAAAAAAAAAAAAAAAAAAAAAATGGAAAATTTTATTAAATTACAAATCTAATTTTTTGCTTTTAGTCTAATTTTTTGCAAAAAATTTGGCAAAGAAAGATGAAAAAAGAAAAAAAAAAGGCAATAATATTTTATAAGTGCTTCGTTTAGATGACTGAAAACTTCTGTCATGATAGCACTGATACCACAACATGTGGAATGTGATGTTTTACAATAATTTACTCCATGTTACTTTTAAAGCAAGAGTTTGTTGATAAATTAAGCCCCATTTATTAGTCTGAAATATTAGGAATAAAAGAAAATGATGAAAACTTGAATATTGAGAATTAAATTTACATGCATATAATAGAGAGAATTTAAATATTTAAAAATGAAATTTATCAATTATTTGATTCTGTGAGTGTATTTTGTTTACATAAAATGGTTAATATCATTTTTCCTTAAACTTCTGATTTATTTGAAGAATAAAACGGTTGAAATTGTTGAATTCATAATACTCCGGTGTAATGAAGATTGGATATGGTTCCGTAATGAATTGCTTGAAATGCGGAAACGGAAAGTTGATTACGATTTCCTTCCTACCATAACGAATGTGACATGATGATATCATTTACTAATTTAACGGATGTGGAAGTTTTTTGTGATGTTGAATTATTTCTTCGGATTTTTTGTGACTTTTCGGATTTTTTCTATAAAATAGGCATAACAAAACCACTAAATAATGATCAAAATCTTTGCTATGAACCTTCAAAAAATTACGAATAACATTTCAATTTTAAACAGCAATTATTTTCCATCCTTCTTCGTAAATTACAAAAATTTCCCAAAATTTTAATTTATAATTGGCCAATATTAAAGTTAACAGAATAAAATGCATTCGATGTTAGAAAATAATAAATTTTGAATAAATTATTTACAATTTCAAGAAAATTTTGTTTTAAAATTTCGCTCTAGAGATAAAAAAAAAACCATGGTATTGATTAAATTTATTTATGAAATATTGCATATTATTAAAATTTATACCTTATCATTAATAATGCTTTGTCTAGCCTTGTTAGTAAATCGAGCAGCAACAATCATCCAAAAATTATTAATGCACAACAAAATTTTATTAAAATATGCTGAAATAGTTGAGATTAATAATTTAATTTTAATAATATAAAAATCCGAAACATTCGATCATTTCATTGAAGAAACAATTTTTGAATGGATAATTTCATCCTGAATAACAGTACCTTTTCTTTGGTTCTAAAAAGAGGAAATATTATTTTGAAGTTCAAAAAAGGTCAATTGTCATACAACCTTATTTGCGATAAGCAATACTATGTGTAATAATTCGCAAATCTTTCTGGATAATTAAGAATTCTTCCAAAGTTACTAATATTCGACAAAAAAAGAAAAAAAAAAGCAAAATAACTTTTCTTGGTTACATCATTACAAATATTTGTAAAATAATCGAAATTAAATTTCAATATATCTTTACTAACTGAAATAAGGCATATGATAGTTATCCTATAAGAGTTATATCGAATTACTATACATTAAAAAATTTTCTTGAACAATAAGTTTGTTTTAACCAAAATTTCCTTTAAAAATGCTAATTTTTATCATTTAAGATATTGCATAGTTAACAAATAAAAATCGATGGTTAAAATTATTGAAGTGAAATTTTTTAAAAATTGATAAAGTTTAAAAACTTTTATCAATTACTTTCTCAAAAAAATTGAAAATTTTTTCTCGGATCTTAGGAAAAAAGTACATTCATGAAAAATCTTTTTTATTTGCATAAATTAGCTTATTAATTCCTTCTTTTTTTTTATAATTACAAATGAATGCTTCATTAAATGATTAATTCGCCTCAACAAAAATGTTCGACATAAATTGTATGTAAAGATAATTTTAAACTTCAAGAATTTTTGCAAAAAAAAAAAAAAAAAAAAAATTGATATGAATTTAAAAGAGGGAAAAAAAAAAACAAAAAAGAAAGAAGAAGAAAATGTAGTCATAATTGCTTTAATACTTTATGGTTTTTATTCATTGGAAAAATGTATTTCATTTCAGATATTCCATTCATTCATTTATCTTCCCTTTGTTACTGTTTTAGAAACGAGTTTCCAACGAAAATCTTTTTATTCAATATTGAAATTTCAGGGCAAATTTAACGAAAATGGACAATTCGATAGGCTTATCTTATCATAAAATTGAATCATTGGAATTTTAGTTAAATTTAAACAGAAAAGTGCAATATATGAGAGAGAGAGAGATTTGATTAAAATAAAAAGAAAGAAATGAGATGTAAAAGAGTTGGAAAATACGAGAGGTTTAATAGATTGAACGAAAAATTGGGATCATCAAAATAAGGCGCTTTTATTCATCATCTAAACATCGCTCGTCGTATCACTGATAGTAACTTTTTAACATTCATTTTAAACATGCAAATATGTCATGTTAAATATGTTTGATTAAAAATTTCATTGCAAAATTTAGAATCAAATAATTCATCAAATTAACACATAATGATAATCAAATGTGGAACTATGTGCAGTAATTTGATATTGTAGAAGTGTAGAAATATGGAAATCTTTTAATATTTTTAATAGAATTCCAATTCATTCAATTGTATGATTTTTCATAGATGCATCAAAAGTTCTCTTTTAATATTAAAGTTCATAAAAAATGAAAATATATTGATGGTGAATAATTTTTTGACAAATTTAAACGTATTAAATATAAAAAAGTATTGATGGGAAGGTGAAAGTATTCTGCATTTTTCAAAATTTCATAATTTCATTTGATTAAAATTTCCAAATAACAGAAAAGTCGAATCAAAACTTTTTTGCTTTCCATTAAGTTGCATATATTTCCATTTATCAAGAAAAACAAAACAGCGTTTTCTGCAATATTGTGTTAAAATTTTAGCATTAAAAAAACACAACAAAATTTTCAAATTTGCATGCATGCAAATTTGATAGAATATTTCAAATTCAAACAGAAAAAACCTTAAAAATGAAACAGTTTTATAGCTATATTTATTGAAAAACAAAAAAAAAAAGCACCAAATTATCGGTTTCATATTGCCGTGAAAATAAATTCAAAGTTGGAATTGAAATTTAAAAAAATAAAAAAATGGCTTGTGATATTTGCTAGTAATAGAAATTAATAACAAATTTCAGCAAAATATTTTGTATTTTCTTTTTTACATATACTCAGTGTTCTTCCCACAAGAAATCATTATTAATTTATTTGCCTATTCAAATTTAATTCACACTTAATATCTTATTAAACAAACATTGTTACCAGTATTTCTATTCTAATATGTAATTTTTTTAAAATAAATATTTAAATTAAACATTATACAAATTATCACATCAGAAATTAATCCAATGCAAGTAACACAATCATATTTTGATATGATTAAAATTGTAATTTTCTTCTCCTAAAGTTATTAATTATGTTTGATATTTTCATTCAACTACAACTATTTCACAAGTTCACCCAAATCTTAAGAAAAGAAAAACCAAAAAAAAAAGAAAGGAAAGAAAAAACTCGCCTAGCTTATTTAATTTTCAATTTGCTTCAACTTACACTAAACAGTTCTTTGCCAGAAAATCATTACTTGAAAGCTTACTTTTTCTTATTTCGTTTATCTTTCCATCTCTTATCCTCCCACTCTCTCTCTCTCTCTCTCTCTTTTGACTTAGTAAAGTTTGTGAAATATTTTGTTTACGATAGTGCGAGAATTTCAATTTTAAAGAAAATAGGTTATAAGAAGGAAATTGTAGGAAAAAGATGTGAATAAAAATACTTTCAACAATTTTATGATGAAATTCAAAAGAAAAAAAAAAAGCAAAAAATTGTTCAATTCGATTGAAAAACTATCAGCAAATTCGTATCCTCGAATATATCATAATGTTTACTTATCATTGAGATCATTTGTAGTTTCGATTAAAAATTAAAGTTGATAGTTTCATTGTGATAATATTACCATATTCAAATATTATTGATTAAAAATTCAGGAATATCAGTCTTCAAATCAGTTTCTGATACCATATTATCATAATGTTTAGATATTTTACTATCCATTCAAATTAGCATAATTTAGAAAAATTACTTCTTATTTAACTCATTGATTTTTAATTATTCCACAAGAAAAATACTTTTAAAGGATGCTTTTAAAATTTTGTTTGAGACGGAAAAAAAAAACAAACTTAGAAATTATTTTTACAATCATCCAATTTCTCTCCTTTTTTTTTCGCTTTTTTGAAGGGAAAAGTGAAAATTTGCTTTATGAGAAAGTAATTCTAATAAGTTTTGCAAAAAAAAAAAAATTTTATTGGATAATTTTGTCAAACTATTTAAGCAATAAAACCTTACCCATATTTTACTAATAAAGACTAAATTCCCAAAAATTAGGCTAGTTTAAATAACTCTAAGCCAACCTATCCTAGCTATATTAAAATAGCTAAAAAGCCAAGAGTATTCTTTCTATGAAAAATAATTGAAAATTGCAATAAATTCACTTTGCAAAAATTTTGTTGCTGTAATTATAACAATTCAGAAAATTTATTTCATTTTGTTCATTTTAAGAAAATGTACTGAAAATTTTATAAGTGATTTTATTATCTTCTACATTCTCTTGAATCAATTATCCTATCAATTTTGCTGCTAAATTTCAACTTTCTTATATTTAATTTTTAACACACTGTTAATTATTGTTGCTATAATTAATTATTTTGCTTTCGTTTTTTTTTTTTTTCCTTTTTCTTCTTCAGAACATTTTTTGTATTTTCCACTTAAATTAATAACAAATTATATTGTTGTCTTATTAATTAATATGAAATTGATAGAGTACTAAGTGTTAATTAAAATTTAGGATTTAATTATAAGAAGAAAGAACATTTTTCTTATCCATTGAAGATTTTTTGCCTTTTCGATCATTTTTTTTTTTTCGCTCTTTCCCTCCAGCTCTCTGTAGAGAGAAGGTTCTCTCCACAATTGTCTTCATATGCAAATCCATCGGAAGTTTGTGCAGAAGAGAAGATCAAAATTTCATGAGGATAAGTTAGTTACATATAATATCATGAAATACAATTAATAATTAATCATTGTATAGATCTCATTTTGATGTGACACACACAAAAAGAAAACAATTGAATTTGTTAATATCAAACAATAATAATTGCACTAATTTTACAACAAATTAACATGCATTTTTCAACAATTTACAAAAGAATTTTTTTTTTTTTTTCTTTTTTGTCCTTTTTAAAATTAGTTAATTTTCATATTTGATAGAGAGTAAATAGGAGTAGGAGGAGAAGGAGGTAAAATAAGACGATGAATTAACAGCAATAGTAATATTCAGGTCAACAACATCCATGACAAGAAAATATACAACACGGTAAATGATGCCAACAATAATCGAATGAAAAGGATGTTGGCATTAATTTTGATCAACAAAACAATCGGAAAAAGAGAGAGTCAGGCAAAATCTGGAAAATAAATCTTTTATACTATTATTCTCTTTTCTTCATCTATTAAAAATTCCTCATTTCATTTCGAAAAATTTTGCCATTTATTTGTGAAAAGGATATGAAAAAGGTGATGAGGAATGAATGGGTGGAGTTATTGTTACATAATATCATCAAAAAGGTGGGTAAATACTACAACAAACTCCTACTATAACTGATTATTGTTGTTACAGTAGTTGTAGTAATAGCAACAACCAGCAATAGTAGTAGCAGTAATAAAGTGAAGTGAGTAAATCTGTATTCAACAATGATGATAATATTGCATCATGCATTCAACGACTATAATCGACCATATTTTTTGGCTAATATTATTGGTTGCTGTATATTGCTAACTGTAATACATGAAACGATTGCAATTCAAGAAACAGTACCAGCTGTTCGAGTGGTACGATTTCAGGTGGATTATCCAAATGCATCAATTGAAAATATTCAAAAAGTACCAAAATGGAATGCAATTATGCGTAATAGCGTCCTTGCTTCTTTACGTTTCATCAATAAACATTGGTTAATTTGTGGTGGTTCAAAATCCGAAAAGTAAGTCTTTTGAAAGATTATTTTTGAAATTGTTTATCTTAAAATATTTAGATTAAATTTTACTATTACTTCCTATATTCATATATATCTTATAGAATATTTGGCTCATATTAAGCTATTACTCATATATTAATGTGTTAGCAATATATTTTTCATTTTATTTTCGTTACCTTATAATTAATCGTGTATATTTCCTTAAGTTATCCCATTAGATAGTTAGCATTTTTAAAATATTTGTTAAATCTAATTATGTTGAACTATTCCCCATTGATCATTTAAGTAGTAGTGATATTAATATCGAAATTTTAAAAATATTTCATCGCCTCTTATCATTACATTTTTTCCAGTAAACTAATGATTTAGTTATTTATGGCTATGACTAAATTTACTGGTCAAAGTTTAATTCGAATCTTTTCTGAAAATCATTTCATCCGGTTCAATTCAAAAAATTATTTACAAGAGGATAGAGAGAAGAGTAAATTTACAATTAGCATACTTTCAAATCCCATTCTCCCTCTATTTTCTTCATTCTTTTGCCCATCATTTCAAATTAGGTTCAATCATTGTTTTATGATATATTTTTAATAAATGAATGGTAAAATTATTAATTTTTTTAAACTAATAGCATTTTACAATCATAAATTTTGCTGTACAAATTCTTGAAGCAATAGAAAAGATGGAAATTTTAAATTATGCATGATATTTTTCAATTTAATTTTGACATCAAATATCAAAATTTTGCCCTTTCATTATGATAGCCATTTCATGAAATAAAGCGACACAAACGTACTTTTGCTAAAATTTCTACTATTTCATTTTGGAACTATTTCACAAATTCTTTCAAAAATGCTCATTCATTAATCATTTCTCCAAAAATGACATCCATTTTTTTTTTTTTTTTTTACTTTTCTTCTTTACATCCTGATCTCTTCGACCGTATCATTGTTGAAATCTTTGATGCAATCCTGTTTACTAACAGTAACAGATGTTAAAAAGTTTAGAAATGTTTGCTTATTTTTTTTAGAAAGAAAAAAGAAATCTTTTTTTTGGTGGGGTCAAAAAAATTTGATGAATAAAAAGAAAGCACTTAAATGAATTGCATTCATTTTGCTTTTTTCAAAAAAAGAAAAGGGAAAAAAATCGTCGATTTTATTAATTAATTAACATCACATTATCGTAAAAGGAATAGTATTAAGCAAATGGAAAGAGGAAGAAATTTTAAACAAATTCCAATTTCGTATTGTTTGCTTTAACAATGAACCAACAAAAAAAGAAAAAAAAAAAGAGAAAAAAAACAAATGGACAATGCACAGTCATTGTTAAAATAATGATCAAATTTTTGTGAAATTCCTCGAAATCTTTTTCTCTATCTTGTAAAAGAAGGTGGAAAGAGAGAGAA
This sequence comes from Dipetalonema caudispina, assembly GCA_013365325.1. NCBI lineage: Eukaryota > Metazoa > Nematoda > Chromadorea > Rhabditida > Onchocercidae > Dipetalonema > Dipetalonema caudispina. The sequence continues at coordinate 26,152 of JABVXV010000387.1, read as the reverse complement.
AGAAGGAAAACAAAAGTAAACAAAGAAAATGAACGAATTAGTTAATTCTGAAACTGAATCCGATTTCCGAAATATATTAAAATGTTTTCACATACCAAGTGAAACTGTTATTTATTGGATATGTTTTTTTTTATTCTTGCAAAAAAAAAAAAAGTTGAAGGCAAAAATTAATTTTAGATTTTTACATTCGAAATGAGAGCTTTTGAAATGGTATGGCAGTAATTTAATTATGCTATCATTAAAATAAAGGTTACTGTATAGTCATATGGTTATGACTGTACCGTAAATGAATGTTATCATACGGTTATACGGTGTAGTTCTTTCATACTTCCCGGTACTTCCCGGTGTTTCCATTTCCTTGAACGATATTATAGCTGTAATAGTCATTGTCTATGAATCTATGAAGGATTAACTAGTTAAACAGTAATATCATTAAATTAAAAATCACTTCCTTTTTTTTTTTTTTTGTTTTTGTTTAACCCATCATTGATAGTTTATATAAGTAAATACTAATTTAACAAACAGCTAATCATTGACGATTCATCGAAGAGAGGAGATAGAGAGAGAAAAAAAAAATAGATTAAATCCAAATATTTTAGGATAAGTTTTAAAATTTGTCGAAAATCGAACCAATGATTTTATAAATTTCCATAAAAAAAAAAAAAAAAAAAAAGAAGTACACAAATTCTTGATAACGGCAAACAGTGATACTCAATGGAAATATAATCAAAATAAGGAAGCTTGGGAAAATTTTTTTAATTAAAAAGGGAAAGAGAAAGAGGAAGGAAGAGTAAAAAAAAAAAAGAAAGACAAACAAAATAAACGAAATTTGATGTTTACGGAAAATTCACTTCCATTCCTTTACTTACCGACAACTAATTCGCAATTTTATATCGCTAATAAAATATTAATAAAATATTTTGTTTTAGCTTTAGAAAGCGATTAATTTAGAAGAGCAGAAGAGATTCAAAAGGTGTTGGAAAATGAGAAGAAAAACAATTGAACATGCTTTATTTTCAAATTTAACCTTAGTCTTCATTAATTAATGATGTTAAATTTAGCAATATCATCAGAATGAATCTTTTTTGATATTCCAAAAAAAGAAAAGGGGGCCTAATTTTTTTGTTTTTTTTAAACGAATTGTAGTTTTAATTCATCAAAACATTGAAAAACGAAAATTTTTATTCAATATTTAAAATTTTTCATAATGATAATGCTAATTTCAAGAGAATTCTCTTATTAATTAGAGAAGAAAAAAGATATCGCCAAGTAAACACTGTATTTTATCTTATATCGGGCAGTAATATTAAGCTATGCAGTCGTTGATAAGTTAATTAATTAATTCATTTAATTATCTAAAAACTCAAAATGATCGTGCAAACAACACGTACATCCTGTGTGATCAACTAATGTTAGACTCGAAAACTATCTACAGAATATAATTCCTCACTAATTAAGAAATCATTGAAATATTTTTTAAAATTTGAATTTTCCACTTCTAAATAATTTGAATTTGCACTTGTAATATATGATTTTAAAGAGAAAATTTTCCAGTTTTAAATTCGTTGAATAAAGTTTTCTTGTTTTCTCATTTTTTTTTCTTTTCGTTTCGGCTTTCCAGCCAAAAAATCCCATTAAATGAGTTTATTATTTGTTGTAATTGAGGTCTTATCCTAAATATCATGTCGAATGATTTTTTTAATGAGTCAATTTACTTCAATTTACGAGGCCTTTCAGCAATCGCACAAATATTCTTCTTCTGCTGGTTTTTTGAGATTTAATTTTCCGACGAATTTAGAAAGATATTTTAGGGATGAATTAGTTCCATAAACTCATTTAAATAATTCATCTATTTTATTAAAGAAATAAAATTTATAAAATACAATCTGCTTGGAAAATTAAACTTTCGATAATTACTTTTGCCGATAAAAAAACATCAATTTGCGATAGAATTTTGTTAATTTCAAAACATATTAACATTTAGTACAGTTAATCTGTTTAGTAAAGTGCTCGAAAATGCTTTCAAAATTTAGGTCAGCGTAGCTTAAAGTGTAAAATAAAATAGGAAAATTGTTGATTTCACTTGAAATTTAACAACTTACTAAATCGTTAATTTTTTTTTCACATATTTTAAAAAAGAACCAAGCAAATCTTTTGTCTACTCTTTTTCGAATTAACTTTCACAAAATCCCATCGCACGTTAGAATGCAAATATTAAATCTTCGTTAGAATTTCTGAAATTTCGATTTGTTAAAATGGTTGAAATTGATTCGACACGTCTCATACAATTAGAAGAAAAACTTCAAATCATCTTTTACAAGTCCCATCACCGTCATTATTTTGCAACACGAATTAATGTCATTTATAGGATATTACCTATTTAATTAAATTTGATTCAATTTTTGGATTTTCAAAAATTTCAATATTCCACCTCTTCTCCATTTCAATCTCTTTTTTAATTTTCCTTGTCTGATAAAGAAAGAAAAAAATGAAAATAAAAAAAGAATTTGTGTTTCTGCTCTGTGCAGTAAACTCAACACATCCTAATTGAACTCCAAATATCACGGACGTTTAAAAATAGAATGAAACGATTGACAAAATTCGTTTTTCTCCAGAATTCCCTTTTTTTCTCGTCCATTCCGAAGAACACAACGAGATCCTTAAAAACCTGACAATTTAATTTGGTTGTAATAGTTTGACCTGCTATAATTAGGGTTAAATTACCAACAATCAATCTTCGTAGACAAAAAAAAAAAAAAAAAGAGGAAAAAAACAAACAAATAATTCGTGATAGATGACTTAAATAACTTTTGAGAATTCAACTGGTTTCAATCGATATCGATACGAACTCATACTAAATCCAACCATTATTATCAACTTTTTTCTCTCTCTCTCTTTTTCTCTCTTTATCTCTCCCTCTCTCTGGGAAGAAATTTATATTTACACAAAATATTATATTGCAGAACTTATAACTATATTACTTATTTTTTTCTTTATGTTAAAATTCTATGCATGTAATAATTAAATCATCCAATCATTACGACCATAATGCAATAATCAAATATTTAATCATTGTGAAATGAATAAAAGGAATATATTGCAAATCAAAAAGTGAAATGCAAACTTTTGAAGTAAAGCAAACGGAAAAGTGAAATTTCTGAATATCATATGGTTATCAATTTATTCATTAAAATAATATTAATTATCAATTGACAGTATTTTTCTTTGAAAAAAAAAGTCAAACATTACATGAATGATTTACCATTCTATTCCATCCGTTTATGATCAATGTCAAAAATGGATGATGTTATTTCAGGAAAGCGAATGATTGCGGTAAAGTACAAGTGACCGGAGAAATTGTACAGCCAAAATATTATCGAATCAATGCGACATTCATTTCCGAAAGGTTAACGCTAATTTCAAAACGAAGAAAAAGAAAAATTAAATTATTTCCCAACTTCATTTTGAATCATTTTTTGGATTGAGAATGAAAAATTTTCAAATCAATCGTTTCTTTTCTGAAACAAATTAATTCCAGCAGTAATTTTCCAACTAAAATTTGATAATTACATTTGATGAAACTGTTCAATATAACTCATAACAGCTTGAAAAATTTTCATTCATTCACATTTATTCATTAAATTTATCAATGTGAAGAAGAGAAGTGAAAATTTGAAAATTTTTTAAATTTCAGAGATCCGATTCGAAATGTTAAAGTTGATGCAACATCAACAGTTTATGCAGTTGTACAAATTGGTCTACGTGGTGGCATTTTTCAATATACGAATGCATTGAAAATACTTGGAAAGCCATCGCAAATATTAACCTTTGATGAAGCATTCTTCTGCTATCGGGGCTCAACCCTTATCGATCAGGATAAATGCAGTAAGGATGATTTCCCGAGTAATTCACGAGCTGCTGCTACATCATCATCCCCAGCTAAATCTCAGGATATGAAACCATCTGTTGCTATCCCTTTATCCTCATTATCAAATTCTTCCTCACAATTTCCTATCACTACTGTTTCTCCCATATCTTCAAATACTGATAGCGAAAATCATGATCAGACGAAAAAAATGCAATAGGAAAAAATTAACTTAATTTGCATGAATGATCATCGGATCAATAGTGAACCATTTTCAACGCTCATTCATTTCTTTAACTTATACATTTTTTTTCACATTAAATAATAGCTTAGACGCGAAACTTCCTTCTAATTTAAAATTAAAAATGAAATTTTGTTTTTTTTTTTTCTGGAAATTGTTGATTTCTTTCATGAAATATGATCATTTTTAACAAATTGATAGATAAATTAACAATCATTTCGTACTATTATTTGTATGCAACTATAACGGGACTTACTAATACATTATGTTCAACAACATTATCTGATCACTGATTACTGATCACTAATATTTCTTCCCAAAGCAAAAAAAAAAAAAAAGTTAGATTGAATTAAAGAACTGTCGTTATTGTTCATCCTAAGTTTTTAAAATTTATTTCTAAACAATTTAAGTGAATTTTAAGAAATTAAAAGGAAGAACATTTAACGCTGTTCAATAAAGCATTCTGATCATTAAGAATTTATCTCCTTTTTTTTTTTCTTACTTGTACAATCTTTTTTTTTGCATATTGAAATAATAAAAGCTATCGAAAGAGTGCCTTGAAATAACAATATTGGTGGATATTTTTTTCTTTTTTTTTTTTTTTTTTTTTTGTTTTAACAACAACACAACTTTCTAACTTAATTTCTCACTTACATTCACTTCCTTAATTAGTTAATTACACGCAAACGATTAATTAATTAGCAATGATAATTAATTGACTCGCACAATATTACAACATAAAATATTAAGCGTACATGCGAGTAATTAATTGATTAGCAAATAATATTTGTGAAAAAAAAAAAAAAAAAATTACGATGAATGATGAAATGATAAATTATTTAAATTATACATATGTTTGATTAGAAATATATCAATTGAATGAAATCGAAATGTACTCGAATAACAAAGAAAATATTATACAATTTTACCGGATCCGGCAAATACATGTATATTTTCTAATTCATTTTTATTTGAAAATTAATTGTGATGCATGATAAAAATGCTTGATAAATTTGCTTGAAAAATTATATCATTCCAAACATTTTTATAGTATAATAATTTCTTCGTTTTTTTTTTTTTTTTTTTTTTGTTTATGCAAATTGCATGATAATATGGGATAAGGATAATAGCCAACACTATTGCATTTCATCTACAATTAAACACGGTCATTCACAATTAAGAACAAATAAGAATAAAAAATTGTTAATTGATATGATTGGTTGATTCCTGATTAGTTTAGCTTTTCAAAAAAATCAATTGATAAATTTAGCTTCCTTGTCAAAATTAATCAAAAGTCAAAACAAAAAATGCATTTCCTATCATACTTTTTTTCTGATAATTTCATGGTTGATCATACAGCTGCAAATATTTGCAATCTAAAAATTGTTCGAATCGTCTCCTGAAACAACCCGAAGGTATTTTTTTTTTTTTTTTTTATTTGATCACAATTCTTTCCCTCATTCTGAATCTAACAATTCGTTCACTTCAAACTCGCATTGAACTGGCCTATTAAATGTTGAAATTATTAGCATTAGATATGCACATATTAACCTAATATTTGCATGATTTTATTGGGCATAAAATAACCCTGAAAAATAGCAAAGTTAATTTTTAAATTGATGAAAATGAAAAAAGAAATCAAACAAATCAATTAGTAGTTGCATAAGGAAAAGTTACCCAAATTATTACCTTTAAAATTATTTTATATGCAATCATCAATTATTACATGTTAAAATTTAAAATGGAACAAATAATTTTGAATATTATCTGGGAAAAATTTGAAATTATTTGCATATGAAAATTTATACCGATTAATTTCACAATTGCTACTATCATATGCAATAATACTTTTTGATTGATGCTAATATATTCGGTATTTTTCTGCTGCATTGAAGTATACTTTCGGGATATCTCGCTGAATATCCATTCAATGATAGCGATACTGATTGTTTACACCTCATGATGATATCATCCATTATCTGCTTTATCATTCAACAAATTACAGTTAATCAATATAAGTTGCATTAGCAACAATCTTCCACTGATAATAACATCAATCATGATAATAATTGTAACATTTTCAAACTATACTACATTGATAAAAAGCTAATCATTGTGTAAGAAAAAAAATGAAAAAAAAAAAAAAGAAAAAAAGAAAAATGACAATACATCCTCCAATATTTTAACCAATTATTTGTAATTAACATAAATGAAGCATGAGATTTTAATAACAAATTGCTATGATAGAAAATGATACTAACAGTGATAATGATAATTAGCAAAATAATAAAAAGCTATGCTGGTAATATTATTTGATTATAACGATTACAAATAATGTAATGATAATGATAACAGTTTATTCTAGCCAATTTTTAACTAGCTAATAAGAAATTAATGAAATGATTTTAGTTAGAGATTTTAAACTTCAAAATTTTTGGTAAAAAAAAAAAAAAAAAACAATAAGATGAAAGCATAAACGATTAATGTTCTAATAGTTAAAATAAATAAAATTGTTAACAATTTCAAAAATTTGTTTTTATTATTTATAATAATGATAATTTTCCTAATCATGTTAGTGCTATCTTCAACATAGCAACAAGATGACAATTATCCTACTACAAACATTTAATATTTATCAGTTGATTAAATGTCATGAACCACTTTTATCCGTAGTACTCTGCGAGCCTGGTCATTATCACAGCCTCCTATCAAAGAAATGCGAACATTGTCCTCGTGGATACTATCAACATCGATCCGGTAGACCACGATGTCAAAAATGTCCTCAAGGATATACAACATTAAATATTGGTTCTCTTAATGCTACCTCATGTGTTGGTTTGTATTCGTTCTATTCATTGGAAATGTCAAAGTTCAGTTACAATTTTTTTTTTTTTTTTATTATTGATATATTTATATATTTGAAATTAACGACGATTAAATTTAATCGTTTGCAGTAGAATGCATTGCTGGCTATTTTTTCAACGAAATAAGTGGTAAATGTGAACCATGTGGTTATTTAGCCTATCAGCCAAATCCAGGCTCAACAAACTGTTTACCATGTCCAAAAAATACCGTCACTCTTAATATTAATTCAACTTTAATTGATCAATGTATTGGTAAAAATTTTTATCGACACTTACAAAAGGAACAGATGCATATCAAAATAGTAATTATGCATTAATTAGTCAATCCAGCATTTGTAAACAAAATATCTGTTCATTTTAAGCTATTAGATTTGAAGTATTTATAGGAAATTATTAAAATTTCAAAAAAATTATGAAATGAATTATAATCAATCAATCATCTATTGGTTACAATCCGATCATAAACTAACCTGCTTTCTTTTTTGTTTTTTTACTTCAGGAAATTGTCCAGCCGGAGAGGAACATACATCTGACGGTAGTTGTGTTCCATGTCAGCGTGGATTTTTTAAGGAACCAAATGATGTACTCTGCCGACCTTGTGATCCGGCATATATTACTGAATCAGTTGGTTCAATAAGCGAAAAATCTTGCACATTACGTTTGTCTTAATTACTTAGTCATTTCCTTCTTCATCATATCATATTGAGAATTTATTCATCATTGAAACGGAATTTATTGTTACTTTTAAAAAATTAATAATACAGAATTATAATTAATAATGTAATTTCATAAAACGAATAAATAATATAGAATTTTTTTTAACATAAAATTTCATTACATGATGTAATAATTATTCCGAAATTTATATCATTCCATAGCTTGAGCATTACTGATAGCTTAATAACGATACTTCCGGAATCCATTCAATTTGATAATTCCAGCAAGCTGTCAACAAGGATACTACTTAAATTGGCATTATAAGCAATGTTTGAATTGTAGTTATGGCTATTATCAGGATGAAATTGGTTCCACTTCATGTAAACGATGTCCATCTGGTACTACAACAAGAATTCTTGGTAATTATTTTGTATAGAATATTAATGAAACCAAAAAAATTGAAATATAAGCAAAGAATAAAATGAAATTAAATTAATTAAACTTAGAATCTACCATTTTCTTTTTTCTTTTTCATTTTTAGGTGCTACATCAATCGAAACTTGTGTTTCAACAAATCAATGTGCAAGCGGTGAACATGGATGTCATTGGTTAGCAGCATGTATCGATTTACCTGATATAGAAAATAAGCCAACGTATAGTTGTCGATGTCAACCAGGCTTTGTTGGGAATGGATTTACCTGTACAGGTTTGTTTAACATTTAATAATTCAACAATAATTGCATAAGAAAGCAAAGAAGTAAAATAATTTACTCACTTAATGACATTCGATAATTATTATTTCTTCGTAAATTGAACCATTGATCAAATTAAATCCAATATAATTTAAGTATTAATTCCATGTATAATAATATCCAATATATGATCAAATGGTCAACTAAACTTTTATCAGCAGCAGATTTACCTTATTGATGATGGAACAGTTAATGAACAAATTTAATCTTTTCAATTTTACAAATAACATAAATTTACAATTATGACATCATTACATATAAACGTAACGATATCATAATTATGCTAATTTACGCCAACAAAAAATAACATATAAACAAAAATAAATATAATCCTATTTTAATATATCAATAAGATTTCTTTTTTTTTCTTTAATTTCAGATATTTGCTTGAATTTATGCTATAATGATGCGGAATGTATAAAGACGTCACGTGGTGAACCGCGATGTATCTGTAAGCCAGGCTATCGAGGATTACGTTGTGAAATCAAAAAATAAATTATCATAATTATAAGATATCAATAATTTATTCTGATGATTACACAATTGAATAATTTATTTTGCAGTAATTAAAATTTATTTTTATAATTTATTGTTTTATTATTTCTACCTTTTTTTTTTTTTTATTCTGCTTTTTTCTTGAAATTAAAACGATTGGGGATTTAAATAAATTAGTAGTGATATGCTTATGCTAATTCGAATTTTTCAATGTAAAATATTGCAGAAAATGAATTAAAAAAAAGGATTAAAGAAGTAATTGATTAATAAATTTAGTTATGATATAAATGAATTATCATTGAACAATTATTCTATCATAAATTTTATCAAATTTTTGCAGTAATATTTCATTAATTTAAATAATTTTATCTCTTTCTACGTGATGGGAGGAGAGAGGAGGAGGAAAAAAAAGATGAAACAAAGCTTTCTTTTTTATATTAGATGTTTAAACGAATGAAATATTAATTTATTTGCTATTAAATTTCGAATGAACCTATCATTATGTGAATAGCATATGCATAGTTAATATATTTGTATTGAATTGGAATAATTTTTCTTGGGATATTTATTCAAATTTTCAACATAGTTAAAATTTGTCAAAAATATCTAAATGTGACTAATATAATGATGATACTTGGAACATTATTTCATTTTGTTTAAATCATTTCATGCAATTTTTTTCATTTCATAAATTCGTATTTTAATCAGGTTTATTTCATTGATGGTATCAATGATTGATTATTTACTTGGTTGACAATGCTTCAATAACTCAATAAATCTTGAAGGAATAAATTTGTTCGGATCAAACATGCATACTGTATCAATAATTATCACAAAGAATATTTTATCGCTTTTTCTTCCTTCGAGGAATTTAAATTAGAAAGTATGAAAGAAAAATAATTGAACTATGAAACAGATTAATTAATTATCTTCAAACATCAAAGAAGAATAATTGAACTATAGGAATGGATTAATTAATTATCTTCAAATAATTATGGCTGCTTTTTTTTTTCCCAATTATCATTTTATCAATAACGATGAAAACAATTGTTATTTCCAACTTATTTTTTCTAACCTAAATTGTTGGAATTACCTTTCCTTTGCAATTTTTTAGTCCTTTTTTTCTTCATATTTTTGAGCTATTTACTGTCTAAAAGTATTTAATTTACAACGATGCTATCAAATTTTGAGCATAATAATATCATTTTGGTAGAAGATATCAAAATGAAATGTTGCAAAGACGAATTCATCAAAGTTTAGTTATATTTCTTTTTCTTTCGATAAAAATTTCTAATGCATTTGGAAAAATGAAAAAATAAATTTCTTAATTGCATTTTGAATAGTATTGAAATATTTTAATCACTCTGAGACGAGAAGTAAATATTTTTGTGTTACCCATAACAAAAAAAAAAAAAAAAAAAAAAAAGGAAAAATTACATTAAAGCATGAAATTTCAACCAAAAGATACATCAAAATGTTCAGAGGGAAATCTGAAAGGGATAAATTCAATGAAGTGACCAGTCAAATTTCGCTTTATGAATATAAGCTAACCGTTAAATTGACGTTTCACCAGTTTGTTGAAGTTTTTAAAGAAAGCTATCGTAATAAATAATCATTTATTACTCATACATTTTTTTTTTCCCAATACAGCCAAAAGATGGATGATATTTTTCTCGTTTAAAAAAATAATGTTAATTAAATTGTTTAGAAATGTTTATTTGGATGTAATATTTCCTTACAAAATTATTTAATGCTACAAATATTTTTAAATTTAACTTTTATTCGGCTAATACTGAAATTATTGAATTCATCATTGAAGAAATGGCAAAAAAAATAATTAATTCTAATTATTTTATCCTTGTTAATATTTAAAAAAAAATAAATAAATTATTTTTTTTCAAAATTTGCAAGAAAAATTGTTTGTCATAAAATACAACCTATCCATGAGATCAACACAAAAAACCGGCATAAATAGCATTTGTTAACTAAAGATCAAACAGCGATGTTCAACAAAGTTAACTGTTGAAAAACCTTTCTTTTTCCAAAAAAAAGAAAAAAAAAATTTTTGAGGAAAATATTTAAAAATTGTTGTATTTTTTGCTTAAAAATATTTCATTCATTTTCAAAAAAAAAAAAAAAAAAATGTTTTGTTGAACTTTGTTGCACAAAAAAGAACAATGTTATTGGATGAAATAATTTATGCCTGATTAGTATTATTCAACTTTGATATTGGATATTTGTCGTTGGTGGTTGGCAACTCACCCGTAGTGCCAAACTTTTTTGATAGAAATCTTCTGCTGGATCGGTACTAAATGTGCTAATTGTTGACCTAAAATTTGCACTAAAAAAAAAAAAAAAAGATTATTAAAATTTTAATTAGAAATTTTTCTATTTTATTATCTGGAACTAATTTTTAAATAATTCCATGATTAACCAAAAAAAAAAGAAAAGAGAAAAAGCTAGAAAAGAAAAAAACAAAAGAGACAATCTTACGTAGCCATTGGTGCGCCAAAAGTATGAGCACTTGATACAGCTCCATAAGCAGAAGCTGCAGGATAGGTCATCGGATGAGCTACAGGATATGGTTGATACCTAAAATTAGTATAAATAAATATTTAAAGTTAATAATTAAGAAATGAACTTAACAAGGAATGCGTATATTCAGTGATAATCAGTTTATCTAATCAAATTATTTAAAAATGAATTATGTTGAATAAATTATCTTTGAAGTAAGTTGTAGTATTTTTATGATTGAAAAAAAAAAAATGAATCATTGAAAGATTATTGGCTTTAAATTTATAATTTTCATTTTAACCTTCAACTAAATAATAATTAATTATTGTACATTTGTAAAAAGGTAGTGATTGAAATGATATGAAATAGTCTGAATTATCGATTAGTTTTAAAATTAGCATTACTATCCATTTTTGTTTTTAACCTATCTTTTTAAAATTTTTCAAATTTCCAATCTTTCACCCATTAAGGTGTAATAGATTCATTTTCTTAACATAAAATTAAATTTTATACCAGAAAGGATCAGCAGCAGCACGAGCAGACATAGCGGCAGTGGATGGATACATTGGTGTTCGCATGATTTGTCCTGCGGCACTTTGCGATGGAAATACTGTTTGTGGTACTAAAGCTTTTGATAGCTGCTTTTCCTGTTTACGATGTTTTGCACGCCTATTTTGAAACCAAACCTGACAATAATATCAAATATTTTTCATAAATTTCATTTTCATCATTATAGGATTCTCTTATAATTATATAATTTTTTTTTTTTAATTTTTTAATTTTTATTCTCTTCCCAAATTATTATTTCATTATAAGTAACTGAATAAGTTTAGTTATTTGTGGTATGCAAATTATGATTAACATAAATGCGTTAAAATATTATGAAATTCATAAAATTTACGCCATTTTAAACTTATCCCATTGTTTTACAAATATGGTAATGAATGTACGATACGGTATCTATTCCTCAAAGAATGAAATACAATTTCTACGATAGTGGTATTGTCATAAAATCAATACGATTAGCAGTAAATTGATTGAATAAAATGATTTCACAATTAGTAAAACATTATAAGTATCATCCGGAAGATTATTCTCATCCGTAAACGAATATTATAGATCAATTATTAAAATAATTTGTTGCATTATTTTCATCATTATGAAATATAAACTCGAAATATTTGATAAATTCATCTGTTACTTTATTATTACTTAGGGATACATTTAATAATTCTAATCGAACTGCTTGCTTCATAATACTTTTCTTGAATTGCCTTACAATTTCACTTGGTGGTAGAAGGGAAAGTGGAAGTTAATTTAATTTTGAATACATTCGTTACAGGAAGAAAGATAGAAAGAGAGAAAGAGGAAAAAAGGGAAAGAAAGAAAGAAAGAAAGAAAGAAAGAGTGAAATGGAAGAAAATAGAAAAGGAATCTTTTGCAATCTATCATATTCTGCTTGAATTGAACTAAAGCATTTTACTTGAAGCCTTATTTGTTAAGCTATATTGCATATTTGATCGAAATCTTCCTTGATGATGATGATAAATGTGGCAAAAAAAAAAAAAAAAAAAAATGAAAAGAAGAAAAAGAGAAAGAGAGGGAGAGAGAGAGGGAGAGAGGAAGAAAGAGAGAGGGAAAGATGAAAAAGTTGCTCGGAAATGGAAAATGCTCAATTTGTATAGCAGAGAATAGAGCGGAGTCACAATTAATATGCATTCAACGAATGATGAAAATGTGTAGCTTTGTTCCTCATCTTTTCAATCAGATTACGGTAATAGCTAGGCTCTAGCAGTAAGTTCAATATTCGAGCTTTGGTCTTATTCAAGCCAATTGGCCAATTTTATTTATAATTTGTTCGACAAAAATATATATTATAATTATTCTTCATCAAATGTTAACTTTTCATCTTTTTTTTTTCTCTCTCTCTCTCTCTCTTTGCAACAATTACATTCACTAAAATTTGTTAGATTTTTAAACATTTCAATAAATCATGAAGAGGAAAATTTAAATTTCAATCCTTGTAATATTTTGTTGCAATAAAACAGACAATATAAAATTGTTAAAAGTGGTAAATTTCACACTGTAAAATTATTTCACAAAGAAAAAAAAAAGTTAAAAAAGGCAAAAAAAAAAAAGAAAAATTCAGTCATTTTTTTTTTTCTCCTTAAAGATATTGTTTGATACAAAATGTAATTTATTAATTTCTTTTTCAAAATTTTTCAGTTTTAATTAAATTGGATTTTTTTACCTTCAAAATTTTGAAATTATTTGAAAATAAGAAAAAATTTCAGGGATGAAAAAAGCTGCGGGAAAAAAAAAATTGTAACGAAAGGAGAAAATTTCAATGAAATAAGAAAATAATTTAATTTATTGAGTGCCAATAACTTGATCAAGTGGATTGGGAGAGAAAGATAGTCCCAATGGGAAATGGAAAATGATCGAAAAACTTTCCACTTCATTTTCATAGTTTCTCAAATATTTCCCACATATACACATTTATCAATTATATGATTGATAGAAATATGTTTTAATTAAATTTTAACATTTTAAAATTTACTCATTAAATAAACAATTAATTCTTCTCTTTTGTTTCCTTTATTTCAATAACAATCAATAAATAATATTTAAAAAAAAAGGAAAAAAAAGCGAATTTAATATTTTAATAACATTTGGAAGAAAGAGAAAAATTGATCAAAATTTTCAAATTTTACTATTATTGAATTTTATCAATTTTATTTTTATTTGCTTTGTTTTTTCCCCTTTTTCTTTTGTCAAAAATTGTATTTTATTTAGTACCATAAAAAAAAAACTTAACAGTTATAATTCTAATCATATTTGCATACTAAAATAATCACAAAGCATTGTGAGAGAATGAGGAATATGATGTTTATTTGAATATTTTTTTTTTTTTTGTTACTATATTTAATTTAAATTTTATTCAAATCTATTATACTTTTATTAATAAATTATGAAATTTTGCTCTTGCAATTTAAAATGTAAAATTGTTGGAAATTTTTTACTCTCACAAATATTTCTTCCCTCATTTAATATGTATAAATGTGGTAAAAGTAAAATTGAACCAATAGTTAAAGTAGTCAAATTATTCATGAAAGATAGTGCCAAGTAGTCATATTCAAATTTGATGTACAGATGGTATAATTCGGTGATGTTGTTCCTGTAGTAATAAGTGGAAAAGAGGTGAAACAAGGATAGTATGATCAGGATAACTGGAAAGGGTAAGAAGAGGTGAAAAGAGGAGAGGTTTGAAGATATCCTGCTGGGTATATAAGTTCGCATCAGTGGCCTACAGCTAATTGCATGAAATAAGCTTAGTGAAGAGCTGATAATTATTGGTTTCAAGTGGTACAGAATGTCAACCATATCTCATTGACTAAACCCATCCGGTTTATCTTCTAACGAAATCATACCTTTTTCTAACCCATTCCTCTTTATTTCTTTACCTATTTCTCTATTTATCCTTACCTTCAATGAATCAATTGAATGTAAACAAAAATTACGCATACAGATGTTATTTATTGAAAGCTTACGAAAGAATTTCAGGTCAATAGCTATAATGACCTATAATGACCTTTTCATTGTATAATCTATCTTTTTTTTTCTTTTTTTTTTTTTTCTTTTCAACGGGTAAGAAAGATTTAATTAACAGAGGAGATAAAGAAAGCATTAATTTGGAAAATTTGGAATTAACCAGTTGTTACATGGTAAAAACGGTATTCATTACTGATTATGATATAGTACTCAATGAAGCATAATCTTCTTTGTTAACAATTTCTTATCGAAAATTTTTGAAATTTTGATGATAATATCAAAACGGAAACGTTTCTAATAAAATAATAACTGTAATAATTCAACAATTCAAATGTAGCATCTTAATATCATCTTAGCTCAATAGTAATTTGATCTAAAGGAGATTTGTATTAGAACAATGATACTATCCTTTTTTTACCTCTCTCCCTTCCTCTTTCTCTCCTCTCCTCACACTTCTTTTTTGCAATATTAACAGTGATATTTGATATAAATATTCAAATCTCTTACAGTAATACATTTTCATCATCTTCGTTTATTACAACATAACAAAATAATCATTTAATAAAATATAAAAACTTTGTATTATTTCCATCATTAAAACTTATAAAATATTATTAAATTGAAATAAAAAACTTATCCACTATGATTAATTCAGATTATTTTCGACACTGAATAAAAATTTTTGTTGATTAAAATATTATGAATTCTGAAATTTTTACCTGAATTCGTGCTTCATTTAACTTTGTGATCCTAGCAAGTTCCTCACGAACATAAATATCTGGATAGTGGGATTTTTGAAATGCAGCATCAAGCTCTGCTAGCTGTTCCTGCGTAAATGTCGTCCGATGTCGTCTTCGTACGCTGCAAATAGTAAAAAACTAATTTTTATTAATTTTGAAATACAAATATTAAATTAATAAAATTGTATAAGAATTAGAAGAAAAAGTAGCATAATCAATTTCCTTTCATCAAAATAAAGCAAATAATATTATCATCACAATTCAAAATTTTGCTGCAAAATTTATCCTATTAAAGTGACCGTAATCCTCTTACTACATTGTTGCATGATGTATTCATCAAAAAAAGAAAAATATCAAATTTTAAAATAATTTTAAGGGTTAAAATTTCTGGATTGAAAAAAAAGAGTTGCAGAATGGGTAGAAATGTTACCTGGCAGGTATTTGCGAACCACCTGAAAGAGCGCTTGCAAAGACAGACGATGCACTGCAACTACTGCTTTCGGCTTTAATTTTTTTGAATGCACCGTCTACAAAATTATTAAAATTAAAAAAAAAAAGCCTACAAAATATTCAAAATTTTGCAAAATTTTGCTAATCTTTTTCAAAAATTTTCAATTGAAAAATTTAAATTGAATTTTTGAGGGATTTTCTTTAATGGCAGATGTTTTAACCAGTCTGAACACGAAGGATTAACTCTATCAATTGATGCTTAGCATCTTTTAATCAAATATATAAACTCATCCTAAATTAGGAACAGATGATAAAAGCTGAGAATTTTTTCTTTCTTTTTGAAATTTTTTAAAAATTAAAAAATTTTACCAGAAGAATCACCGATTGGTCGTAAACTGTTGGATACAGAAGCATCAAGCGGTGGATAATACGGGAAATCGGTAAGTGCATGCGCTAAATCTTTACCCTTCAATTGCTCCTGAAACTGCAAACTAACAAGGTATGTTGCAGTTGTTGAGAGCATGCTGCAAAATTGTTTTAACAGATTCTGAAATAAATACTTTGCGGGGAAGTCTTACGATTAATTACACTAAGCGATACAAATCGCTATCGTTATCCCTTATAAATTTTCCAACAAATCTGATTGAAGAATAAAGTTGTAAAATAACAATAATTAGTTAATTTATTTCTTATGCGTTTTTTTTTTTTTCTTGAAAATTTTTTTTAACCTTAGTAGTTAATTTTATTTAAACTGAAATATTATGAGAAATTATCAAATGAACGATTTGAATTTTAATTTCAACAATGATCATTTCTAATGAAGTAATCATTCCATATTAGGATAGAAAATCGTTTAATTGATAGTTTTGGGATGATTTATTACGATAACACTCATCTCTCATTGATCAGTTAATCTGTTAACAGTTAATAAAATTACAAAGGAAAAACTATCAAAAAGATATTGAAAGATTACTTTTTGAATACTTATAAACAGAAGTTTACCAAAAAAAAAAATTAGATAGTACTGGTAGGAAAAAGAATCATTTTTGAGTAAAAATTAAAAAGAAAAAAAAAATTAAATTCTCTTTAAATTTCTATTTTACTAATATAACTACCTGTAACTTATTATTAAATTATGTATATTTTAATTTAAAAAATGATCAAGAATGTCATAATATGATCATTTCAAAAAAAAATCATTCCTTAACCTTTTAAACCTTCATCTTTTGAGGATGAGAAGGAAGAAATGAATGAATGAATCGGAATGGATAGAGGAAGACTCATACGGTGTATGTCCAAATTAAATTTTCCATAATTACTTTAGAAATAAACAAAAACCAAAACATGAAGAGAAGTTTGACAGTGAATGACAACATGACACGATTATAATACGTATACGAAACATGGCAAATAAGAAAAGATTCTATTGGATGAACAATTAAGCTCACATTTTTCTCTTTTAAAGCTTAATGCTCAAACAAATTATGATAAATTAGTGTATCCAAGCTGTCATTTTGCGGTAGTAGTAAAGTGCTATTCAAATATTCAAATACCTTCATTCATTCAATGATCAACATTTCGAGCAGTTTCCTACAGCATTTTACTTCTTAATATTGAAATTTTGTTATTATTATTATTATTATACATTTTCTTGATTCCTTCTTTATCATATGCAAATATTAAAGTGATTGTTGTTAAATTAGGTTTGATTTACTTAAAAACTGAATTTTTACTCCTTTTATAGGCTTAAATTATAATAAAAAAAAAAAAATAACTATTTTGCTGTGATTTATCATAATGTTCAAATTAAATTTTATTCTATTTGATCAAATAAATGAATAATTGATTTAATATTGATCAAATGATTAATTCATGGTTGAATATTTATTGTTGCTTGTATAAAATTCTTTATTTATATGCAAAATATATTGAGAAAAGCATCGATAACGTTGAAAAAATTTAAGTTGTTGAATTCATTTAATTTAAACTTGCTCATACTTGCTTAATTTTCAAGTTTAGGAAAAGAATTTGGAAATAAGCAAAATATATATTATACGATAGGTTGATATTATATGATAATATTTACATATGTAATTTTTTCCTATTTTAAATAAACTTTTAGCTATCATTGGATGGATAACATGTACGTTGATATGCAAATGAGCATATGTTATTACTGTAATTTATATCAAAATCAGTTTTACCATTTAGAAGATTAGATTAAGCAAAGATATAAGGTTATTCATAACTTGATTGAAATAAATTTTTAAGGATAAAAATTTCAACTTAACATTTTCGTCCATCTAGTTAATCATGTACTAACACTTTATCAACACATAATTGACATCATTATTATGATTGATAACAAAATTTTCAAAGTAACATTATAATATTCATTCATATATTTTTATCAGATTAGGATTATAATGGATTGAAAAGAAAGAATGAAAAACTAAAAATGTTATGAAATTATTTCGAAATCATTAAAAATGCAAATCTCTTGAGCATAAATATCCAATCCTATAATTGATAAAATAATTAGTTTAAATGAAATAATGAAAAAAATGATACCTGTGTGATAGCGGAAACAGCGGCAACGGTGCTATTTGCACCATTAAGGATCGTTGTCGATGTGGTATTTAATCCTTCACTAGTCATCGACCAGTTTAACAAAAAAAAAAAAAAAAAAAAAAAGGAGGAGGCAAGTAGTTTAGTGAATTATACTTTACTTAGTTAGTGGTTTGTAAGAGTCCACAGATTTAATTTGTAAATGTTGTTAGCTTGCGGTTTTCTTTTTTGTTGCTAATATTATCTGGCTGATGATGTTGATGATTGATGGGATGGATGACGGTAATGATGACGTAACTGATGTTACGTTAAAACAAATTTGATAATGAAGATTGAAATGATGATAATTATGATGATAATGAATGATGATGATGATGTTGATGATGTTGATGATGTTGATAATGACGATGATGATGATATTATATAATTACAGTAAATAAATTTTGGGACAAGTGGAATGATGATAGGGGGATTAAATTGGTTTTCTGCCTTCGAACACGACGATCACAGTGATATACACATCATGCATAGAGATATGCACCACTTAACACTCCTCACAAAGCCTGTAATACTTTCAGGCCTATACGGACACAGAAGCCAGGGAGAAAATGGCCTTAAAAGCTATTATCAACTAAAGGGAATAGGAGGTGAACGGCTAGGTTGAAGGGGTAGAAAAAGGAGGGGGGGTGATATGGGGGGGAAGGGGGAGGAGGAGAGAGGTTAGAAGGTTGAAAAGAAGGGGGGCTAATACGAATGATATTAGTTATGCCTTACAAAGCTATTTACATTTTTCTTTCTTTCTTCTCCTCCTCCTCCTCGTTTTCTCTTTCTTTTCTTTCTCTTCTTTTTCTTATAATAATTCCCTTTCTTTCTTCAATTCTTAAATTTACGAATGCCTAAGACTACTACCGACTACCTCAGCTGACAACATGAATTATAGCTTTATTGAATTTACTAACCTCTACCTATTCTTACTTTTCGGGATTACGGTATCCCCCGTTTTGCTATATCTTTCTGCTAACCTCTTTCATTTCTCAATTCTTTTTCCATAGGCTATCTGGCCAAGTTTTGTAAGTTCTAACTAACCATCCCATCAACATCTATCATCATAGCTTTCCTGTGTTATCGAAGCAGCAACTAGCTTGATTGCTTTAGCTTGCTAGCACTTCTATGGGCTTGCTTCTACGAAATGATTTGATTATAGGCTTGATGAATTGGTAAGAAAATAAGGGATAGAATAGAGAAAAAAGAAAGAGAGAAAGAGAGAAGGGGAAAGGAAAAAAAAAAAAGGTAAAATTTTACTGCCTATGCATAATATTAACTCTTTCATCCTTAACATTGATCTTTAATAGGTAATAGATTTTCATTGAACTCTAAAGTTTGAAACTTACTAGCTAATAAATCTATCAAAAATATATTCAAAAATACTATTAAAAATTTTGAACATATTTAAAAAAAAAAAAAAAACACTAAGAATCTTTGATAAGTGTATCATTGAACAACTAATTCCTTATTTAAGTGATTATTCAATGATCACATAGATCAAGTTGATTTTATTGATAATATATCAATGATAGTGAAAATCACTTCCTTTCAATAAAATGTATGAATAGAGCAATTAATTTTATTCGAACTGAATCCAATCTACATGACAATTCAATTTCAACACAAATTAACCATTGGTGCTAAAATACGTTCTTTCTTTTTGAGAAAATTTTTCGTTAATAATTATCAAATAATTTCACTTTAAACGAAAAATGAAAGCTTATTTTGATTGCTTTGAATCTTTTGATTTTTTTTTTTTTCCTTCTCAACTTTAAGATATTTATCTTTTTATGTTTTAATATTATTTAAACATTATAAGGAAAGAAGGAAATATTGAATTTCACATGAAAAAGTTATTATAAGGCAGAATTTAAACTTTTCCTATGCTTTTCATTTATATTTGAGTAATATCTACCATTTGAATAAATTGCGATGAATTCATTAATTGCTATGAGTAATTAATTCACTCCTTTCAAATCTTTTTGAAGTTTCAAAATACATTGATCATTTGTGATTATTGCTGTTGAACAAGCTTTTAAACTCTAATGAAGGATAATGTTTGAAATTATTAATTGTTTAAAATATTTCGCATATTACATG
Source organism: Dipetalonema caudispina (assembly GCA_013365325.1). Taxonomy (NCBI): domain Eukaryota; kingdom Metazoa; phylum Nematoda; class Chromadorea; order Rhabditida; family Onchocercidae; genus Dipetalonema; species Dipetalonema caudispina. The sequence continues at coordinate 5,309 of JABVXV010000387.1, read as the reverse complement.
TTGTGTTAATTTTCTGTCATTTCTTTCTGTTTAATTTAATCTTTGATTATTCTTAAAAATATTTGCAATAATTCATTTCTATTCAAATGTTCTTAATTAAATGATACAACGATAACTTATTCATCTGAAGGGATAATTTATTTTCCTATCAAATTATCAATATGCTTTATCAATTATTAAAAGGATTTACGGGGATAAAAAAAAAACTAAATTATTTCTACTCAGCTAATATTTTCCTTTGTTTGATACATTTATGCAAATAAAACAAAGCAAAAAAAAAAAAAAAAATTCGAATATAATTTTATGGAAAGAAATTTTATGGATTTATTGGATAAGTGAAAATGCACTTCATTTCTTCTATCAATTAGTATCAAAGTATCAAAATTGTTCGATAATTTAATTTCTACCCTTGAAATGATTTCTGAACTGTATTGAAGTTGAGTTTAAATTATACGCAGAAGTATATTTGATAATTTATATACCTTTCTGATTTAAATGTAAGTACGAGGGATCATTTTAGGCATATTTCAACAATGAATATAGTGCAATTCAGAGAAATTCAAATTTAAAATTATTTCTTCACTTATGAATTTCAGTGTAGTAAATGCGCTGAATGTAAGATTGGCTATTTTTTTTTAGCTTTTATGAAATTTGATATCATTGCTAATTGATGCATTATATGGAATGAGTGATTTGGTCAAATTTAAAATTTAATCAATAAAAGTTTTTTTAAAGAATACCATGATTGATTTAAGTAAAATTTCAAAATTTAGCGTACGTTCCACTTTATAAAGCATCAAACAAGCTAATGGACATATTATTTTATGTTTCTGAAAATTAAAAGAATAATTAAATAATATTTATTTGATTAAATTTTTATGAAAATTTTCAGTCACAAAAATGAACAAGAAGAAGGAAAGAAAAAAACAAATTCGAATTATAATTAATTTCAAATTAACAAATACGAGTATCTCAGATGATGATGATCCAATATCGATGCAATTGTAAGCATTTCAAAAATTTGCCCATTATGAATGCAATGATGAATTTAAAAGTTTGTAATAACGTCAGAAAAATATACATGATCACATCAGTAAGTTTAGAAAGATATGCAAATAAAGTGAAATTGCTGTTAATTTTACCACTACAACTTTCTGTTTTCCTATTTGGAGTGAAAAATAAAGAGATAGATGGAGAGAGAGAGAGGGAGAGGGAGAGAGAGAAAAAGAGAGAGGGATTGATCGAGCTAATGAAAGATTAATTTAGCTAGTAATATTGAAATATTTGAGAAAATATCAATAATCAAGGTGATAAACAAATTTTATTTCAACAAATATCACATCTGTTGTAGTGTAAACTAAATGAATGTCATTGCATTGGAATACTTTCATACTATATCATCCATAGTTTATCTGAAATTATGGTACTATTTAACAAAACAGTAATAACTGTTCATCATTTTAATTATTCATTATTATTGAACTGGAATCTTTTAGATTAACTGTAATCATTCAAATTATTTTCGGAATCTTTTAGACATATTGCAATCATTCCAATTATTCATTATTATTTTCGAAAAATTTTTTGGAAAGTTTTACGAACAATTCATCAATCAATCAATCAATCAATCAATCAAACAAGGAGACATTATTGATGCCTTCAACATCTATGAATGTTTCATCTTTTTAATCATATTTTTCAATACAAACAATCATTTGTGTAAAATGTATGGATTAGCTGGCAAATTTCAAAAACGTCGTGAATCTGATTTAGAACAAGGTTTATCATTTTAACAAAAATGCTTGCAAATTTTAGCAATAAAATTTGCAAACATTTCATTCATTTTTTCCAATTTCGTAATTATAAAATTTGTATTTAAGTATAAAAATTATTTTTGATAATGGTAAATAATTATTTAGAATTTCTAATAAATGAGCACAAAATAAATCGATTTCATATAAGTAACAAAATTTGTATTAAGTTTAATTTCTCGTTGAGTGTAAATTATGTTTTGTGATATTATTTTACATATTAACTTTTCTTGCTCTATTAGGAATGAAGAGGAAAAGTTGTAATTTTTTTTTTTTTTTTAGAATCTAATTTAACAACTAATCCCAAAAATGGCTTTCAAGAATTAAAACAAAAAATAAGTGTAGGATATATAAATAATTCAAAATGGTCTTCTGATTGGAAGAAGAATAGATCGAAAGTTTCACCAGGACATCCTGTAACATTTGAAGCAACAAACAGGTACTAATACTTCTTCGTTTTCAAATTTTAAACTAATATTTCCAATTTTTCATGCTATTTTTAAAATTACAATAGTATATGAATTAGTGACATAGTTAGAATAAAGCTTTGATTCATTCTTTCCTCTTCGATCGGCATATTACGATCAGTTGAATTGGCTAGCTAAAGTTATTATAGCATCTTGTGCTTCATATGAAATTGATTTCTTGAAGTTTTTTTAAGTTCAATTTTAATTTTTTTTTTAAAATTCAATAACTTCTGTTAACTGCTACTAAAATACAATTCCATATAAAATTCTATTAATCTTTATAATAGTATATCTATGCAAATCGATGTTATTTCACAAAAAAAAAATCCGGTATCGGACGGATCAATTGTGAATTTATTGTGGATATATGATATAAGCGATAGGAAAAGAGAAAGAAAAAAAAAAAAAGATAAATATTAAGATTAGCAAAAAGTAATGATACGCTTCATTGATTGGGTCAGTCAATAGTGAATATAAGAATGAATTTTAATTCTATTTGATATTATGAATTTACAAATGCAAAAATTTTTGTTGACATTTCTTCATCACTCACAATATCTCATCCATATATGAAAATCGGTCACTTTTGATATTTAGTGCATTACTAATCATTAATATTTCATACAAAATGGGGTAAGTTTTGTATATTTTAAAAATTTTGAAATTTTAAATAATATTTAAAAAATTGCTTAAGTAACATAAATTTTTACTAATTAATTAATTATTGCAGCAATAGGAGACGACTTCTATGCATGCTTATTACTGTATCATCATTACTCATTTTACTCATTATTGCTCTCATAACGGCATATGCCATGAATGGTAAGTGATTCATTTTGATATTTTATGTGAACAATAAAACCAATTGAATAAATACAATAAGAGATTTGAGTATAATTAACGAATGATAATATTTTATACAGCATATCTGATGATTATGAGTTAAATTTTCCGACTTTGTCTTAAGGATTTAACGAATTAGACGTGAAATTGAATGCAACTGCTTATAAGACATGAGATGACAAGTGACCTAAACTGTCTTAAAGATTCAATGAATAGTCCGTGAAATTGAATTTGATCGCATGTAAGACCGTGAAATGACTAATGATCTAAGTATGATATATCAACTATCAAATACTTCCTGTAACAATAATTGGTAATTGTAAAAATTAGGATAGTTTAATTAAATTAATGATGGTTAAAGATAGCTAAACATAAAAGTTTTTAATGAAATTCTTCCAGTGATCATTTTCAAATTTCCATCATCATCCAAAACACAACAGCCATATCCATTCGTCACTACAACTTCATTACCCAATTTTACCATTCAACCTTTCCCACCACTATTTCCCACTCCATTGCCACCATATAAGCCAATCATTACAACACTGCCACATCCAACAGATCGACTTCAAAAGCGAACATTTCTTTGTCAGATGTATATATTAAATCAAGCTAATGAGGCTTATGCAAATAATAATCGCTTCGAGTATCGTCAAGCATCGCAAATGATTCAGAATGCAGTACGTTGAATTCTATCTTAGAATCTATTTTATTTTGAAGAAAATTCCAATGATTACCCAAATTACCTTCATTACTTTTTTAATTGTTGCAATGTTTTACGTCATCCGGTAATGATATTTCAACATATTCTGAACAGAGGATCATTTTCAGATCTTATAAAAAGAATATATTTTTATCAAGCTTTTCACTCTTCCATTCGTAAATTATTTAAGCTACCAACAAGTATGTTACAATATTCCCTTAATCATTAGCATTAGAATCAACAGCTTCGTTGAATATTTGTGAAAGCCTCATTTATGATTTAAAAAATAATAATTAAAATTTAAAAATTTCAAATAAATTTTATTTCAGATATATAGTCAACTTAAGCAGTCACCGTTACGACCATACTTGGAAAATGTTTATGTATGGTATTTATATAACAGGTAAAATTAAAATAAATCTATCCTATAAAATAAACTATTAGTAACAATAACAAATAAATATTTGTTTCTTATTTAATTTACATATATTAACATTTCTTTCGTTCTTTTTTTTTTTTTTTTTTGTTCCAGTGGGCCACATCTTGCCGTAGAATTTTCTATCATATTGCTTCTTCCATTGCGTACAAATATTGGTTTAACATCGGTAAAAAATGTTCTCGTCAGTGTATTACCAGAAATTGAAGAACAGTTGAATGGTACAAATATCGACAGAAATAGCATTTCGGTACAGTATCTTTCTAATTAATTCATTTCTTTTTGTTTCTTCATTAATATTTCATATATAAATTTACTGTTTTGAATTTTTCATGTAAATTATTTATCGAAATTGTGACAGTATTTATTGAAAGTAACAAGAATTGTAAAATGATAAAAGATTTCGAAATTAATCTAATCTGATTGCAAAATAAAAATAGTGAACATTTAATTGAATGGATGAAAACAAATTGAGAGAAGAAGGATCAAACGGGGAAAGTTAAATTGAAAAAAGTTAGAAGAAATAAATGATTTTAGTCGAAAGAAAGAAATCAATTATACTTAGTACTTTTCACGAGCATTTTTTTTTTTTTTTCTTGAAAAATCGTTTGCTTTTTTTTTGATTATCTCATTTTTATTACTATGATATAATATTGATTAGTATATCATTCTATCATTTGAACAAATTTGGCAAACTTTTAATTTCCTGAAATCCAACAATGATAACTATAATATTTACATTCTTCTAAAATGAACTATAGAGAAAAAGTGCACAAAATGAATTGGAAAAAAAAATGAAAATTTGAGAGCTTAAATATGTCATCATGCATCGGTCATCAAATAGAATTATTATTATTATCATTATAATAATTATTATTTTTATTATCATTATTGTTATTGTTATTATTAGTATTATTATTATTATTATTATTATTATTACTATTATTATTATTGTTATTATTATTATTATTATTATTATTATTATTATTATTATTATTATTATTATTATTATTATTATTATTATTATTATTATTATTATTATTATTATT
>JABVXV010000386.1:0-53604 GCA_013365325.1 Dipetalonema caudispina | reverse complement strand
ATAATAATAATAATAATAATAATAATAATAATAATAATAATAATAATAATAATAATAATAATAATAATAATAATAATAATAATAATAATAATAATAATAATAATAATAGTAATAATAATAACCATGCCCTCCCTTACGATACTTTTGAAACTTTAGTAAAACTTCATTTTCAAAATTATTGAAACTTAAAATTCTTATACTACTGCAACAAGCATATAATCAAACAATTTGAAAGCAAAATGAAAAAAGCTAGCTAAACAAATAAAAGTGGCAGACAAAATTTTTAAAAAAAAAGTAGACAATGGATAAAAGTAATTTATGTAAATTTGAGGTTACGAGAAGTTTTTTGTGATTGAATATGCTTTTGAGTTTTGCATCAAATTTAACTAATTTTTAAATCATTTCTCTTAAATCAAAATTTCTTGTATGCACTCGTTTAGCTGTTGAGCGTTCGGTTTTTGCGATTTCCTCCAATGCTTCTTCGACGTTTTTCATCACTATATTGAACTGTAATAATTAAATATGATTTAAATAATTAAGGTGGAAGTGAATATTTTATTTACTACTTAATGTTGCTTTCATGATATTGTAGCAGAGTGATTAAATTGATCATTACTTTTTTATTTTTCGTCTTAACAGCCAAACCACTGCACGCATTGGCTACTGCATCAGCGGGTGTCATACCAGTGGCTTTGAAATTTGAAATCATCGATTCAACAGCTTTTACTATTGCTACCACATCCGATTTGCTTTGTTCGCAGAAAGTAATCGAACGGGTAACATCACCTGGAAACCTGAAATTAAGTAAGTGTTGCTTTTTTCCTCGGCTTTGACGTTATTGACTGAAGCTTTACGTATCAATACTTAATTATTACAACTAATGCCTCATGTGTTAGTCTGATTTGATAACTACAGCAATAATAATAATGATTAATAATAATAATTAATAATAATAATTGATAATAATAATAATTAATAATAATAATAATAACAATAATAATGATGGTAATGGTAGTAATAATAATAATATTAATAATAGTGATAATAATAATAGTATAGAGAGCATTTATGAGTTTATGTTAATTTTGGTAAAGCAAAAAAAAAAAGCATATCAATAATAAGTTCTTGAAAGTCAATATCACGGAACTTTAAAAGTTTGTGAAGTAGATTTTCAAAAATTTTTTGGAATTTCCAAATTTTTTCACTTAATAAGTTTTCAGATTTAATTATCGATAGCTTCTATTTTTCAACTAATACTTGGTGACTAAACAATTTTGCTTATTCTGTGGTAATGTAAATCTTCCTTCCTTGCATTATATTATATGCATATTAGAGTAATCAAAACATTTATTGAGAATTAAAACACTAATAATTCTAGTTTTAAGTTACACCGATCAATACATATTTGACAATGTATTTAAGTTAGAATCGTATTTCTAAAACAGTTTCAAACTAAAACGAACTCTGTTTGTTTTGCCATGTCCAACTTTACCATTACATTTTGCTTCAATCGTCGAAGCATTTTTGATGTCGAAGCGTTGGATGAAAATGAACTTAACCGTGCAGTAGAAAAAAAAAAGTTAAAAATAAACATAATCCAACTCATTCTTAGCTTTTATACCTTCCAATTAACATATATTGCGTATATTTAACCATAAATTTAAGTGTTTGCAAAGTTTCTGTTAAACTCGAATTTCTCTAACTTCATTACGTTATCTTCTGTAAAGTTTAAAAATATAATGCATTTCGAAAATGTTACTGTAGTAGAAACAAGCTGAAATTTCTACCAATTTATTTTGCGAACTCAAACTTAAAAAAGGGATAATTTTCCATCCAACAAGCATATTTCAGTAAAAAAAAAAAGAAAAAAATTTCATACATTAATCAACTTTCAGTTCTATTACGCGCGATACGCACTTACTGTTCATTGAAGATGCCGAAATTGTTTTCAGCAATCATATACTTATCACCTCCCACAATGTTGCTGAAATTTCCATTGATTGGATAGAATGAATGATTTTTGCCTCGAAAGACAACTAACCAATTTAAACTCTGAGAACCGCTGCGGTATAGGAAATAACTGATAATAAGTACTTGATATATGGTTGAAAAGTACAGTTATATTAATAATTCTTGATACATCAAATAGTTTAACAATATAATAAGCGATCACTGCAACTCTTTAAATCTACAGGATGCTTTCATCAGTATCGATACTGTATATCGGACAAATTACTGTAAATAGTACCGCCATTACTTTTATTTATAGTCTATTCTAATACTATATTAAATGTATTGAGAATAAAATTTACATAAATCTTCAAATATCATTTTTTGAAAGGAAAGGAGGAAAAAAAGCAATGTTTGTCATTAATTAATGCTAGGAAATTTAAAAGGATGAGTCGAACAATTTTTTCTTGAATTAACTAGAATTTTATAAAGATTTTGATAAGTTTTTTTTTCACTCATTGAAATTTTGATTTTATGCTTTATTTTTTAATAAACTTTTCATTTTCAAAAAAATTTTATCTCTCAATATTGTTTACTTAAGAAAACAATTTCTTTCCTCATCACATTCTTCTTTTACCTTAGGTAAAATGATCTATCTCAAAGTGATTATGAAAAAATGTGATGAGATGAGTTATTCATAGTAAACAAATAAATAAATCATTTTGTTGCATATTAATAGAAGCTTATGATAATTACAATAATTAATTATACACATTGCGTAATTTGTTCTTCCTTATTCCGTGTTCTTTAACAGCGCTTCCACTATTATTGCTACTACTGTTGCTAATGGAACCATTAATTAACTCTAATATTTACTACAAAATTTATTGTTGTAACTTATTAGCGTATTTATTAGTTTGAAATTAGAAATAAACAATGAAATTATTGAACAACAACGGTAATCATTTTCTATAATCCTTGCATTACATATATGGAAAAATACAGAAACAATAATTATCTGTATCGTAAAGTTAATATTATTATGTTAGAATCATTTAAGTCATCTGCTATTTTTACTCATTAAAATCATTCTTTCATTTTTCAAAAACGTTTTTTAAATGGAAGTAATCAAATAAAGAAAAAATTTATCTAAAGATTTTTTTCTTTAAAATTCGAACAAATTTAAAAAAAAAAGAGACCATATTCTTATACATTTGAACATGAATAGAAATATGAAATTTGCTATTCGGAGTAAATAGATATCGCTCGGTATTTGAAATTTTTCAAATTTGTTTCAGTTTAGGAAATTTGAGTCGTAAAAAAAGTTTCTACAATTTTTGCAATTTTTTTATCTTTATTTTCTACTGTTACTTATCAAATTTATCGTTCCTTTTGTGTTGAATGAATTCGATTCTTTTGAAAAATGATTAAAATACATTCTTTTTTACATTAGTATTTTAGTTTTTCTTCTTGTAATTAAAAAAAATTCCCTTATTTTAACTCTCCCTTAATTAAAAAAAATTCCCTTATTTTAACCCTCTCTTCCATTAGCCAATGTTCGAATTTTCAACTGCCTCTAACTTGGGCTAATATCTATTATTAGTTCAATTAAAACAATCATTATTATTTGAATTGAAATAGCTCTTAACACCTTTTGATTATACATCTAAATGATTCGAAATCACTCTGAAATTATATTCTTTTAAAAGACTTATTAATTTACTCATATTTGCCTTATCATTTCCATCTGAATACTTTTTCCGGTATATTTCAGGATTATTTATCCATACATTTTCTTTCTCGCATTTTTCTTATACACTATCTGAAATTAATAATGCAAAAAGGAAGAAAAAATTTTTAATACTGTAAAGCAGAATTTCCCACAGTTGTCATATTTCTCATTCATTGCCATTAATAATGGAATATTTATTTATTTACACTTTTGGCTAAGAATCTTTCAATGGACATTGTCAAATGTTAATCTATCCTATGCAAATATACAAACTGAGTTTTAATAATGCAAAATTCATCTACAACAACTACGATCGATTCGATCCATTTCAACTTCTACAACATTTTGGTTAGTAGCGGAAAATGCGTTTATATTAATTAATCTATGCAATATATTTTCATTTCCATTTATACATACACGTACGTCATTTACGCTGAATATCTTGCATAAATGTATGAATGATTGTTACAAGCATTGCCATTGAAAGAATAAAAAGAATTTTCGTGGAAATTAAGGAAGAAATTTTTATTAACATTCATATTATTTATTACTTTCAAAAATATCATTCCTAACGGCAAGAAATTATATAATTAAAAAGGAAAAAGCCGACAACAAGTGAAAGCTTCAAAAAATGACATTGGTTATTTTTCATGAATCATGACCTTTAACCTTTTACTCTTGTATCATACGAAAGCTATTTAAATTGATTAAAGAGATAAAAAGAGTTGCAAAAAAAAAAGAAAGACAGAAGAAGAGAAAATTCAAAAAAATTACGCAATATTTTTCTGAAAAATTTGATAAAATAAATTATTTTATTGAAAAACACACAACAAAGTTTACAATATGAAATAAACTTTGATACGATGTTAACATCAATTTTGCATATGAGTAAATTTTTTTTCCTTTTTTCTGATAAAGAGAAATAATATCCTGATTTAATGTTAATAAATACGGTTTTTTGATATCCATATTAACGGATACGGTTTTTTTTTTCCTCGTATTTCAGTATGTCCGTAAATATGAGAATAAGTTAGCGTGACTGCTAATATGTATATTTCATATCATAGCCATAAATTACCTTCGTCAATTTCGTTTCATCATATTTTAGACTAATGTATTGTGTTAAATATTTCGCATTCCTCACAAATTTTTATTCTTTTTCTTTTTTGCTTTTTTTTTTAATCTTTAAGTTATCACTTCATTGGAATTTTCAGTTCTGAATTTGAAGATTTGAAATGATTTAATATTTATCGTATAATTAATTTATCATCTATTTTGGCAAATATTAAGAAATATTGAAAAGCAAACAAAATTTTAAATAACATGGATAAATACACAGTGGGGAAAATTAATAATGGAAGATCATCCGATGAGCCAAACTTTGAAAGGAAATTAGAAAATTGTATAGTTAATAAAATTATTGTTAGAAATGAGATAGAATTAAATTACATTGAATTCTTTACTATTATATGGATGGTTAAGATTTGAAATTGTGTTTAAAATGTCCTAGCTTGGCTATCGGATCAAGTTTTGAGATCAATGCACATTAAAGAAGTAAGTGACTAAGCCGCTCAAGTTAGTTGATACGTAGTATAACTAATTTGTATCAGTGATAATTTGACCAATAAGTAAATAGAAAAGAAGTAAATACATTTTATATTGAAAAATGTGAAGAACTTAGATGAAAACTTCTAACAACATTTCTATAATTTACATTAAATTTAAAAAAATTATGGAAGAAAAAAAAAGTATTATATAATCAGTTCAACCGATTAGCAATAGATTGATGACAAATAATAAGAAGTGATGATATTCAAGAAAATGGACATAGATGACCACTTAGCTAACTTCACATGTACATAAATGAAGCATAGGCCCTGAATGGACAACAACAAAAGGTCACCTGAAGTGTTAATATTTGATAAGAAATTTCTAAACAATACAATGTTAAGAATTGATCAAATTCTAATGTTAGCAAAATTTTACAAATTTCAAAGAATAATAATGCTCTTCGAACTTAATTTAATAACCCTTAAAATACATATATACATATGTTCATCATTTAATTACCAAATAATAAAAAAAAAAGATTGAAATAGTAATATGATAACGGTAAAAAATCATATCAATAACAAACAACATTTTAGATTAAAAAACATAAATTGATAAATAATAATTCAAATTTAACATATTTTTGTTTTGTATAATGCAATAGGATATAATAATGAGCATTTCAAGTTTTCAAAAACAAAATGAAGAAATAATTTTTCTCTTTTTTTTTTTTTTTTAAAAAAAAAAGATAAACTTATACAGTAATAATCTTCCTGTCAGTTTCTTTCTTCAAATAGCCAATATCTTTAGAATCAAGCGTTTCCCTAAATTCACCATTTACCAATGGATCATTGGATGAATTTCTGGAATGACACATTCTTCGACAACATGCGCAACCGCAACGAATACAGCAGCAACAGGTAATTAGCAACAAACCGCATAATATCTGGAATACCTAAGTAGGAAGCATCACTGTCTGAGCATTATGTATAAATAGAAGTTAATTGTTTCAATTAATTATTTAAATTTTATTTTAGAATATATAAGATGATACATTTCATCATATTTTAGGTTCATAGAATGCATGCAGTATATTTGTAGGTTTAAAGGGATTTTTGTATAATTTTTATCTAAATTATATTTGAGGAAAAATCTGAATAAATTTAAGCAAAATTTAATCTTTTCTTTTTAGTTCATCATTTTTTTCCATTTATCATTATGAGAATTACAATATTTTTAATTATTAATATTTATTTATTTAAAAAATAAACGAACCAATGCAGCAGCTAAAATAAATGGAATAATTCCGGTAGTGCTAATATTTATAAATGCTGAAACAACGGGTGCTTTACGTTGCATGCAAATAAACTGTCGTCGTTCATCGACGTCATTTCGGATCACGTATGTTGTACCACATGGTATTTCACAAGCGCTTTCGCAATCAGTCAAATTATCATAATGATAAATTTCTGTAAGTTAAGAATTTTGATTAAGTAGCTAATTAATTGATAGGATGAAGTCATCAGTTTAATTTCATTCATTAAAAAAATTGGATGAATTCGGTAATATCTTATGAACCTTTTTTTGCGGCCTTTTTATAATAAGTAATGCTTGCTAAATAATGCATCACTCTTAATTAATTAGTTTGTTGTTAATTTTATTTCGAGACTTATTCAAAATTTTTATTGTTTTCAAATGCATTACATTGGATTATAAAACAATAAACTTAGTGATTATAAATCATTAACTTCATATTCCATTTCTTCCTATTTCTTACAAAAAAGTAAAATATTTAATTAAAATTACATAACTTACTCATAATTCGATGCATTCCATCACGTTCACGTGTTAAGCCATCTCTGTTAGTTAGCCTTCGAAGATAAGACGATGATGACGATAATGATGATGATGCTAATGATGGATGTTGAAAATCGTAACGATCAGCTAATATAGTTATAATCAGAGAGAAAAGCCACCAATGTAAGCATAACTGTCGTTGGTAGTACATCTAAAATTTGAAGATTGCAATAAATCAGTCAAAAAAAGGAAAAAAAAGAAAAAGATATTTTGAAATGATAAAGAAAATACGCTTATTTTTCAAAATAAATAGCATAAAAATTATTGGTATGAAATCAAATTTTAAAATAGAAGCAATAAATAATCAGTCGTAAAACGAATGAGAAATAATTTCGAAAAAAATATTTGATAGAAAATTCAAAAAAGATTTTTTAAATAACATTATACAGTAATTATAATTCAATATTGATACAATCAAATTTATCGCAATAAAAAAGATTTCTGGGAATTATTAAATTTCAAAAAGTTAAAGACTTAGCAATTAAAATTCAATGGATAAAGTTTGAAAATAATTAAATTCCTTTCTTCCTTCTCATAAATATATGCAACTTATACATTCAACCGTTTACTATCCGTCAATCTATATGAAGTAATAAAACTAAAGTCTACAACTGACGAGGACAATAGTAAGCTCAACAATCGAACAAAATTTCTATTTTTTTTTTTTTCGATCGACAATTTTCCTTTCACCGGAAAAAGAAAAAAATGTTTATATTTTGCAGGAAAGATTCCGTCACTGATATTAGCATCAATAATATGATGATAATGGTCATTATCATTATTATTACCATTATCATTGTTATCGCTGCTATTAACCTTTCTACTACTATTGTTACTACTATTTATTATTACTATTGTCTTTATCATTGTTTTCATTATCATTATCATTATTTTTATTGTTATTGCTGTTATTGTTATTATTATTAGCGTTATTATTATCATATAAATTATCTCTAAAATTACTATTGTTATTACTATTATTAATATTGTTGCTATCGTTGTTATGTAATTATAAATTGATGATCGGAAAAAAAAAAATTATATTGAGGTATTCTTTAAGTAATTTCATTTCATTTACTTGAATGGATTAATTTTTTACAAGGATTTTTTATTTGAAAATATTGATGCAATAAAATAATGTTTAAAAATATTGAATAAAAAATATTGCAATATGAAAGCAATAAACTGGCAGTTTAAAATTCTCTTCAATTGAATTAAAATAATAAATTTTCTTCCTTTTACCTGATACTATCTTAAATGCATTACATAAATGATTATATTTTCCATTTTAAATTATTAAACTATTTCCAGTTATCCTTACTTACATTATTAGTAGCTTTTGTAGAATTGACAACATTAAAAGCTTATAAATGAATCTTTCTGAAAACATTTTGCAATATTATTCGATAGATCGTTTTGTCCAATTCAACTTACATCGATCTGATTGTTAGCTTATCCAGAAATTATTTCAAAAAATTATTTTATCCATAAAATTAATGCCCATAAAAAAAACACTCACCAGTTCTTTTTCCCTCTTTCTTTGCTAAATAATATCTAATGGGTATTATCAATTAAAAAAATATGTTTGAATTGAAAAGAAAAAAGAAAAGAAAAAAACAAGGGATATATATCTGTCATGAAATTAAAAATATTAGTGAAATAATTTACTAAATATTTTTCATCACCCTTTTCAGGCTAAAATATATATGACAACAATTGGAATTGAATCACAAAACTAAAACTTCCCACAATTTTATTTTTCTTTTATTCATTTTAATATCAAAAAAAAAAAATTCATTCATTCATTTATACTCTTTAATAGGAACATATTAGAAATGACTGAGAAAGGAATGAAGTGATAAAATTAATTAATCACAGATTTACACAAACAACAGAAATACAAACATCAGTCATTTTAATTTGTAATCTTAGATAAAAGAAATTGGTAGACGAAAAAGATGAAAACAGCATGATACCGCGGAAATACGACTCAGCGGGAATATGACACCGCGAAAGTAACTCCTACCCGAAAAAGCAAATATTTGATGAATAATTATAATTATAAATGGTAGTAAGCATCATTATCTTTTCTCTTTTCTAATACATCAGAATGCCAATTTCACAGCAGAATTATTATTCGTGTTAGTTCAGATCAAAATTTCGCTATTTTGTTTACTTTTAAGACTAAAGGTTAATTTTAAATATTTGTTACCAGTAATAAAATAATGGAAGTATTATTTCAATCAAGAATTTATTTTAATTGCAGTGATGAATTCTAAAATATATTAAATAAAAGTTGGAAATTATAACCTATTTAAGCCAATAAGTACAATATAATTGGCTTAATATTTGAAATTTTCAAAATTTAATGTACAAAAGAAAAAAATATGCTAAAATTTGAAATTGATGCAAGAAAAAAGAGAGATAACATCCATTCTATCATTTAGAAAAGAATAAATCAACAAGAAAATGACATTTGAATTTTAATACAATGTTTTGAATATGCTTAAAGAATTTGACTTTAATAATATTACGACTTGATACCTCCACGATTACATGTTGAAGTATATCTCAAATATCATGCATTATTATAATATCAAATGAATAGATCACGAAATTTGAACGGTGTATCCTGAATTTTAACATACTTACATCAAAATAGTATAATCTGGATTTCGAGTGTAGTTATATCATCACACCGGTACAACCGAAATTTAAACATAATAGCATCAAGCCGATGTATCCCGAATTTCAAGCATAACTACATCAAAATGGTATATCTTAAATTTTAAATTTAGCTATTTCCTATGGGTATATTTTGAATCTCTCATTTCTAACCCATAAAACTCATATCGTCCCATGTATCATCTAATTCAAAGCATCTGATATATATATATGCATGTGTGCATCATCTTGCTCAAGGCCAACCTGAAATTGATGGCTTCCTTTTCCGGCATATCCATCGACAATAAGCGGCATTAACAAACTGATGCAATTGTGATTGCCGATGAAATCATATCGTAAAAATACATTACCAACGAAATAAAAATTTAAAAAATGGTTTCAAAAGAAAAGAAAAAAAAAAGAAAATGCCATATTTGGTTCGCTATGATTGTTCCTTTTCTTTAAATCCGGAAGGTATAATGTGACAGGTTATGCTTTAAAAAAAAAAAAAAAAAAAAGAAAAAAAGAATGCGAAGAGTATAGAGCCAACGATATAAGAAATAATAATAATACCATTTGTGAATAACAAACTGTAAAAATGAGCTAAGTTGCCAAGAGCCATAAACTACCAGATGCTAAATTGCCAAGAGCCATAAACTATCAGATGAAACAATTGATGAATGTATGAATGATTAAAGTATTGAAGTATAATTTCTGGTGGTAAAAACATTACGATAACAATAACATAAATGGCCATTTGATCGATTAATCAAATTCTTTTTTTTTTTTTTTACTTTCATATTCATAAATTAAACTTATTACTATGCTAAAATTATTTTTAATAAATTTTTTCGAAACGTTTTTTTATAAATCCAAAAAATTCAATTCATTTAAAAACTAAAAAATCTAATGAAAATTTAATATATTTTTTCCTTATAAATCTAAAAAATATAATATAATTTCATTTTTTTTTTTTTGTTTTTTGAATTTGAAATATTTGAATAGTGATGAAATTCAAACAATTGGTAATATATGAGAATATTCCGTTTAAATTAGGAATAGTCTAATCAGGAAAGATGGACGAATATGAGAATTCCGATTTG
Organism: Dipetalonema caudispina; assembly: GCA_013365325.1. NCBI lineage: Eukaryota > Metazoa > Nematoda > Chromadorea > Rhabditida > Onchocercidae > Dipetalonema > Dipetalonema caudispina. The sequence continues at coordinate 42,747 of JABVXV010000386.1, read as the reverse complement.
ATAATAATAGTCCGTCAAAAAAAAAACAAATAGGAACTGAACAGATTTAATCGAAGAAAGACTGAAAGAAAGGTGATGACGAATGAATGGATCATTACAAATAGGTTGTCGAGCTATTTACTTTCCCTTTTCCGGGGTCGTAAAACCATCATAATACGTTCAGGAAATATCTATCATTCATCATTTTTGCTGTCTAATTCTCCACAAAATCCTATAACTGTTAATCTTTTTCTCCTTCTTTAAATCAAATATAGCAACAAAAGTCGGTAAAGATATTATGTAAATAAATGGGTTATTTGAGTTATAGCTAAATGAACAAACATAAAAGTACCAACACGGGTCAATGATAATAAAAGTTATTTAAGGAGTGGATAAAAGAAGAAAGGTAAAGAGAAATACTAAGTAATTGTCACAAGTTCTGTCATTTTTCTTTTCTAATGGTAATATTAAACTTATTCTTAAATCTTTTATCCATTTCAATGATCCCTTTCATCATCAATCATTTTTGAGAACCCAATCCAATCTTCTTACTCTCCCTCTCTCTCTCTCTCTCTTTCTTTCTCTTTCTGTTTTTTTTTTCTCTCTGATATTCGAATAACTGTTAGCGTAAATTACTTTATTAGAATAAAAAAAAAAAAAATGGTAATGATAAAGAGGAAACAAAATGTTAATTGCTCCCAAATTCTTACTAAATTTTTTGAATTGACAAAAAACTTCCTAAAAATAAAATATCAATTTTTGCAAGTTTTAACGTCCCCCTCGTTTTTTTCGTCAAAATTAAATGAACTTTTTAGGCTATTATTGGAGAAAAATTAAATTTCTGGGCTAAAAATTATAACAGCCAACAAAACAAAACACTAAGCAATTATAGGATATAATAAAAGATCAGAAACCAATCTTTTGGAATTGAATATCATTTAATAATAATAATAATTATTATTATTATTATTAAGGCACAATGATCCTACGAATTTTGATCAATTATGGAAAAATAATTAATAATTAACACAAAAACCAACAAAAACTCATGGCAGTGCATATTTGAATTAGACTTATTATAATATATATTTCAAAAATGAGATGAATCAATCGTTAGGAATAAATATTAAGTTTTTCAACACAAAAAAGGTCAATGAAACATTGTTAAGCGAAGGAATATATTTTTGGAATAATCATTGACCTTACACTTTAGATTTTATCTTATCGGTGCATCATTGAAATAGCTATTTGAAAATTCCGAAATTATATCGCAAACAAATAAAGCCTAAAATTTTCCACATACATTTGTGATTACAGCAAATATACATTAAGTGAATTTTCTCAGCATCTATTTCTTATCTTTTTTTTCCCTCTCTCTCTTTCTCACATATAAATTCGTTAATTAATGAATGATTCATATCCGATTAAAGGTCAAAAGATTTCAACAACGAGCATTTACAATGGTTGAATTTTGTCCAATTTATTGAATTTGGCAAAAATCATAGTTAAATTTCAAACAACCACTTATAAGTTCATGAATTATTGAAGGTTGTTGAAATAAAAATTTGAAGAATAAGATCAGTCATGTAAGTTAGTACCGCTGTCTTAAGCTACTGTATTTAAAAAAAAAGAACTTCTCAAGGAGAAGTCAAGTGCTACATTATCAAATCAAGTGTAATAAATAGGTCAAGGGTCATTAATTGAAATTAAAAGGCGCCGCAATACTCAAATCCGCTAATCCTAGTATTTTAACTCATCCATTTCAAAAAACTAATATCGCAGAGCTAATGATTATTATTCTCTTAGGAAGTGAATTACAAAACTAAAAATTGGAAAATTTAAAACATTGCCAAAAAAATTTAATTATCTTTGGATTACGATTATAACATCGAAAGTATGAATTAATCCTCAACTTCATTGACTTTCCATAATTTCTAGAAATGGGAAAATGATATGACGATATTCAATATGAAGTATAAGAATTACACTACAAACGAATACCATGGTAATGATGTATATCGCATAAAAAATCAGCTCGTTCAGTTTAATTTTTAATTTATTCAAAAATGATTTGCAAAATTTTTCTTCAACTTCAGTTTAAGTTTAATTCCAACTAAACTTATAGTTTTTAAAATTTAAATCAAAACTCTTGTTAATATGCTTTAAACAGCCTGATGTTTGTCAACAAAAATTTTAGTAAAAGAGTTGTAAACTTTTAAATTTTCGAATGTTGCCATTATTTTACGAAATGCTTACTGATTATTCAGGTTGAAATTTTAAATAGATGAAAGATGTGGTAGTCAAATTGGAAAACTAAGGAAATAATAAACATATTTTCTATTATTTTGTCTTTATAGTTATTATTATTATTATTTTGTTGCTATAATAATAATCATTATTATTTCATTATTACCATGTCTACTATTATTTATTTCATTATGCTTATTATTTGTTTACGGTAATTCATAGATATTTTGAAATTGAGTAAAATTATCAGGTAGAAAAATAGGAAAGTTGCTTTCTCAAGGTAAGTTTCATCAGTAAAGGTCAGCACTGCAATCGTATAACTTTATCATGCGATTTGGAAGTAAATACTGAATATAACCTGTAACATGTGGTCTTCGAATCTATCAAAATTGGATGAAATTGTTGTAAAATAAAAAGTAAATGATAATGGTATTTTTACTTTTGCATCTTCAGTTAACATTTTCTGAAAAATTTAGACAGAAAAAATAATTTTAAGGATATAAATGATGTCATGTATAGTGTAATGGAAATAGTGATGAGTGATAATTTGTATAAATTAGCAATAAAAATTGTAGGAGAGGAAGAAATGGTGAAAAAACTTAACAAAGACAATGTAAATTTAATGAGATGAAATAATGAAATTGCCTTATTTTTTGCGAAAGATAATTAGAAAATGTTTCCCTGACATTTGGTAATTCATTTGTATAAATTCTAAATTTAATTTAGAATTTATCCAATTCCTTTCCAAGTATTAAAAGAGCATTTTTCATTTAAATTTGTATTGTACTGATAGTGTATATTAATAATGTTAGGCAAAAATTTGAATTCTTTCTGAACTAAATTATTAACAAATAAACAACTAATTGTATGAGCAAATGTTAACTTCAACAACAATAAACCATTTAAAAATGAATAATAAATAAGTATGTACAATAAATGAAAAACACAACATATATCATCAATTGTTATGACAATAATTTGTAAATAATAATAACCATCCTATCAATAATCGATTGAATCGAAGAATTTCTTGGTAGAAAATGATTCGATCATAATTAATGTCTTGTCTCAGCAATGGTTGTATATTATTACCTTATCCAATCAGTAAAGGGAAATTTAATATAAAAAATTAAATTCAAGAAGAGAAATGATTTTAATAGGCATTTGATTTTTATTAATTTACATTTCTACTGCATCGAAAGCAAAGGAAATTTTTTCTGTGTCTCTTCTGGATTTATTCAAAAATAAAAATAAAAAAAAAAAAAAAATGGTCAACTTTTGGCTTATTTCCTTTCTTTCTTTTGAAGGCTTTTTTCAATGGAATAAACAACCACAGTAAATCAATGTCTTTTGTTGTCGTAGCATAAAATTTAAAAAGTTTGAAGAATTTTTTTCCCTCTTTTCTTTTTCGTTCTCTCTCAAAAAAAAAAAAAAAAATTGATAAGAGAAAAAAATCTGAAAAGTTCACATCAAATTTTTACTAAAATCAAACATGAAAATTGTTGTTGCAATTTTTAAAGTGATATTTTCAATAAGTAAATTTTGCAATCTCATAAAATTTTAAAAATATTTGTATTTCAACTTTAATGAATGCGTTTATAAGAAAAAACAAAATTTTTAAAAGTTATTTAAATAAAATGATTTCAAAACTTTCGAAAATTTAACAAATTGCTGGTGTTTTTATACATGATGTTAATTATCCCACTTTAATTAAAGTATTCAAATTACTTTCCGAACTAATTAATGCAACAAAAGTTATTGGTACTACAATTCGATGAATTTAAAAAGTTAAATCATAAATCATACATTATCAACAATGATAATTAGATATAGGCCTTCTCATACTTATTGCATGATTGACAGGAAATGTTCGCGATGCCGGAATCAAATTTCAATTATTTCCCGAACGAAGTCATTAAAAACATAATTTCCGTATTTCTTATTCAATTTCATTTCATTCACCTGATTAATAAATTTAATATATTTATTGTTGAAAGAAAAAACATTTTTTGTTTTCATATATTCAGTAGTTTTTTTTTGTTTTTAAAAATGTTTAGAAAAAAAAGTGTTGATGGTAAAAGTTTTAATACCGAAAAGCAAAAGGAAAAAAAGAGATTGAATTTTTCAAATATGATGGGAAATATCGAAGAATTTAATTAAAGCAAATAATTATTCGTTAAAAATAAATTTCGTTTTTCTTTTTTTTTTCTCTTTTTTTGCAGTAAATAAAAGAATGGAAGCGATAAAGGAAAATGGTATATTCATTCATTCTAATCATTTTACTCAGATATTTTCTTCCTCAACCTTTTTTTTGCAGTATTAGATAAGTAATCCAAAAATGGACAAGTAAAATTTCCATATAAATATTTTGTTATATGTGTAGATGAAATAAAATATCTTTGACAGGATTGATTTCAAAAAAAAGAAACGAAAAGATAATGGTTGTTGGAAGAAGTCTATTAAATTTTAAGTATGAAAAATTAGCGGTAAAAAGAAAGAAGAAAAAGAATAATTATTTCAAATAAAATATACTTGCATCAAAATAGGCCAAAAATGTATTTTCTTAAATGTGATTCAATTTTTTTTTAATCAAAAATTCAATTTAAAATATAACATTTAAGTGCATTTTTCCAATTATTACAGACATATAGGTATGCATTAATCAACTAATAATTACAGGTAAAATTGAAGGCGAAGAAATAAATAAAAGAGAAATTTTATCATGATCAATAAGTGCAAGAAAGTGAATTTTTGAGCAATAAATAGGAAAAATTTGTTAAAATGAAGAAAGCCTTTTGAATACCAATTGGTTTAGTAAAATGAAAAGATTATAAAAAAAAAAAAAAAAAAAAAAAATAAAAAAGTTCAAACAAAAGAATGTTGTGCCAGGAATTCGAAATGGAATAGGAAAAAGCAAGAATTGGAAACTAAAACGTAAATTGTTGAAATTTTTTTCTGAAAAAAAAAAAACGAATACAAATTTGAAATTCAAAATGAAGAAAGGAAAGGATACTAATATGTGACAAACGATTTTGTAATCTATAAATAAATTAATTGGTAGAATAATTCAATAAATATGATTGTTTTATGCAGGAAAAACTGAGATTGGATAATTCATTTCGTTATTTTACATACGCAGGCGCACAAAATTTCCATCATGACTTTGATAAACGATTTTGAAGCAAAGTTCAATTAAGTGAAACTTTTGACCAAACAAAGTTTAATTATGCGAAAATTGACTGAACAAAGTTTAATTAACCGAAAGTTTATCAAAGAAAATCTAATTAGGCGAAAGTTGAAAAAGTTTTGAGCGATAATAATTTACCCGTGCTATTGAAGTTGATAATGGATGGAAATATGATGAATAGAATAGTAAGTGGATGACAATGGTCTTATCTTTATGGTACCATCAAAATAATTTCCATCAAATTGTAAATAAAACCAAGTTGAATTATGATGCATCGATCTAATTTACACATTTTGCATTTATACTAAAATTAGCATAAATAAATGTGACAGATATTACAATTACTGTATTGTTGTATTTTAACAATAGTAGAAAGTATAACCTTCACAATAATATCTTTAAGATCTGCACTTATCCTATCCTTCAAACATCACTTATGCATACATTTTAATGGTCAACATTTGGTTATGTACTTGAAATAAAAATATGTAGCAATCAATAAATATATTCAAATTATAAAGGGATTTTAGAAATTTTATTTAAAAATTATAAGATAAATTAAGCTGCTCAACGAGAATTATTAAATATTTTGACATGAAAAGTTCAAAATGTTGTACCATAACTTATTACATTAATTTATGTATCAAATTCGATTCTACACTTGTTACCTAAGTTGTACGTTTTCTCGTAATTCCATTTATATATTTCTTTACGACTTGTTGCAAAATCAAATTAATGATATGCTTAAATAATAATAATAATCTATTAACTATTATAAAATTTAAAACATTCCATTTTTAATATTTCAAATAAAATTATAAAAGATTAGCTATTATTTCTGCTGATGGATTTCAGATTAAATTTCATGCATATATTTAAAAATATTGTTGAATTGTAAAAATGAACTTTCGAAAAAGCTAATTGCAAATTTTTATTATAATATTTTATTATAATGTATAGCATCGTTGGAATGATAATGGCTTGTTATTAAGAATAAAAAAAGAAAAGAAAAAATGAAAGAAGGAATTATTTGGGTTATAAAATGTATTATAAGATGGGTTGGATACGCATAGTACCATGCAGATAACGATTATGGTGTGTCGTAAATGACACATTTGAGGATAACCACAAGTAATGGGTTCATTTTTGTTACCAAGAGGTCAAGGAAAGAACATATTTTACATATTAATAGGTGACTGACTGTTATTGCTTAGCATGAGAGAAGAAATAAGATTTGATATTAAAAAATTAATTGAAAAAATAAACAAACAAACAAATAAATTCTTCGAAAAATACTTAATATTTGGGAGTAACAGTAATATATGACAATTTTATATTTATTATTTCTAATTTTAATGTATTGCAGTTATATTAGTATTACTAACTCATTTTCTTTAATTTTTCTTTTTTGGCTTTCACATATTTAATAATTTAATTTTCCTGATTAATATGCATGCTATTCCGATATAATATTTTTAAATGATTGATTATTTAATGTAAGAAAAAAGGAAGAAATTTTTCACAATTTATTCTAAAGATTGTGGAATTTTTTTTTTTTTTTTTTTTGCTTTTCCTTTTTCTTGTTTATATTGTGTTTAATTAATATCAAATGAATGTCATTAATTGTAAGTGTTGCAATTTATCGTTAAATATTCTTCATCAATGTTGAAAGTGATATCATTGATAGAAAAAATAAAGGTGAAAAAAAGCAAGCAGTAGCAATTCAAATAGTAGTTAATAAATGGTAATAATGATATCAAAAAATGAAAAAATTAATTAGTCTAATAAAAGCATAAATGGTAGATAAGAACTATATAATGAGCTTAAAAAAAAAAAAAAAATTATTTGATAGAATTTTAAATGGCATAAATGGCACTAAAATATATTCCATGCAATAATATCATTGATATAATATTGAAAATTTTCATATATTACTGTTTTAACAAACAAACAGAATACTATGATAGTTTTCTTTTTTTAAAATAAAAGTTAAGTTTTTTTTTTTCCTTCATTATTCTTATTAGCATAGCATACAATTAAGTATTTTGTTGTTGTAACTAAACAATTAATTTTATTAAAATAATAATACAATAATAAGAGACTCTTTTATCATTGAATTTTTTTTATTCATCCATTTAGAGATGATGATGATGATGATGAATGTTATAGATGATAGTAATAATGATGATGATAATGATGATGATGAATGATGAATGATGAATCGAGAATTATTAAGATAAAATTCACAGCCATAAAGTCTTATCATTCAATGCAATCCCATAAATCTATTAGACACAATTAATGATCAGAGATAGGTAGGTAAGTGTGGGACACATTGATGGTAATTTCTATCAAAAGTTCCCATCTTCCACAAAAAAAAAAAAAAAAAAAAGAAAAGTAAATGGCTGACCTAAGACTTTTACGTTTCACTGACCATATACATTTAATGGTCAATCAGAGATGAATAGAGGAAATGCAAAAAAATTACACCTATTTAATCAAGAGAATAAAAAAAAATTTATTGCAAAAGTCGAACAGTAATTAATTTATTTTAACCGATTAATAATTTCTGTAATCGTAATTATAATTATTATAATTATAACTGCTATATTATGCTTTATTGTTGTACATTATAAATAATCGTTATTTCATGAAAGTACCCGATATATGGAAAGATTTAAAAAAGAAAAATAGAATCTATTAGAAAGAAAATCAATAATATAGAAGCATTAATAATTAGCTAAAGGTAAATTAAAAAAGTATTGATTTTTAAAAGTTATTGTTAAATTTAAAATAATACAATATTTGTTTAAGACAAAAAAAAAAAAAAAAAAATCGATAATCGTTGCTTTTATACATAAAAATGAAAAAAAATCAATATTATTCATTCGTAATCATTGTATAGATTGATAATTTGAATGAACATTTTAATGATAGCAACAGTTTTTAGGAAGAATGACATTTAAAAACGATAAAATCGTTTTTATTTTATGTAATTGAACAGTTACTTCTTTTTTTTTTCTTTTGTTTTAGTGAATTATAAAAAAAAATTGAAAAGATTATGTGAAACAAATTAATTATTGATTTAACATTCAAATCATTTAAATATCAATTTCATCAAATATTATTTGTGATATTATTAACAGAGAGATCAAAAAAAAAAAAGAACAAAAGAAGCCAAGCACTTAAAATGTTAGTTGAGCTAAATGAACTTTTATTGATGAGAGAAAAAATAGAATGAAAGAGATGTTAAGCTAAACAAGTATTTCTCTTCTTTTTTTTTTCTTTTTTTTTTCTTTTTTGTTTTTGTTGGCAATTTGTTAAGTAATGATGAAATTTGCGGAGCAGAAAAATTGTGAGGATTATAAATTGTACGAGAGGGATTTAAACTTTAAACTTCCATTTAACAAAAAAACTAAAAGTTATTCCATTCATTATGAGTATCGAAATTGAAACTTCCATCATTTATTTTTCACTTTTTTAAATGGTAAAAGCAAAAAATTTCGAAATAGGAGGAAAAAAAAGTTAGCCAAAATTGAAAAGAAAAAAAAAAAAATGAGATTTTAAAGATCGGCGATAAATATGAAACAATGCATTTGTTTCATACTTTTCCATTTAACAAATTTTAATTATTTATCTAGAAATATCTGTGGAAATTATAAATTCATCGATTTATTAAAAAAGGGTTCGGGTACATCTTATAAAACTAATAAGCATTTTTATAGCAACATTAACAACATTACGACTATAATAGAACCCGAAAAAAAAAAGTATCAACCAAATGTAGTAATAGGTAATAGGTGAGGCTTAATTAATTCTTTTATTAGTTGAACAAAAAGCAGTCAGAGTATTAAATAAGGTTTCCAATATAATGGTAATTAAAACTATAATTATGAGATTAAAATTCAAAGAGATAATTTTGAAATTTTAAAAACTTTTTCTTCAGAAAAAAAAAAGTAGATTAGAAATACGAAAGTATACAGAAATGTTCAAATCAATATTTCAAGATTTTCATCTTATTCATGGATAAACATATTGCATGAAATTTTGCAATTGATTCTCATGTCATATAAGGTCATAAAGCATGTAAAAAAAGGGGTCAAGGAAACATGGAATGGCTAAAATATCACACTTTAATAACATTTTTAAAGTTATGCAATTCAATTTAATAGATAATTAAATTACACAACATAATTTAGTAAACAACTGAATTACGCAATATACTTTAGTAAAAAAATTTCTGCAGGAACGAATTCGTATGGGAAGAATTTTTATTAAAAGTTCAAAAAAATATATTATCTTGGAAAGATGAAAGGATGAGGAAGTATTTCGGAGAGGAAAAAATTGAGGGAGAAAATTGTTATTGGCATATTTTAACATAATAATGTGTAAACATAAGTATTAAAGTTTTGCATAAACAATGGTGAAAGTTTTTTTTTGCAATGGAATAAATGAACAGAAGGATAATAAAATGGACAAGAAATGAATTTTAAAATTTGAAAAATAATTCATATTTATTATCAATCATTTCGTTTTCTTTCCAATATGAATTAAAATGACCAATAGTTGGTAAATATGGGTCATCATTTCGAATTAGCTCATTATATTGATGGCTACTTTTCGGCTTTTTTTTTTTTCCATCCTACTTAACGACAATTTGGCGCCAATTGTAATGATTGACGAATGAAAAGTAAATGGCTCCTGTCTGAGCCAAATAATAATAAAAATGTATGAATAATTTAGGAATGATAATGATGATGATGATGATGATAATGATGATGATGATGATGATGATGATTAAGTTTGAAGAGGTTTTTGGGAGGGAAGCTTGTGCAATTGGAAAGAAAAGAGAGAGAGAGAGAAAAAAAAGGAAGGGATTAGATAAGCCTTTGCATGCCCACTTGTAAAAATTCTTTGATTAATTTTTAAGCAAATGAATGAAAATTTCATCCATGAAATATATAAAAAATACATTCACAAATATATTTTGAAATTTATTTCTGATAGTTACATTAATCGTATGTATACGTCACATTTCACGTAAGAGTTACATTGGATTAATTGTTAAGGAAATATTACGTAAGGAATTATTTCAACGAATTTATATAAAAAATTACAATAGTATATTTAATGGTAAAAATATTATGATGATATGATTGTTCAAAAAAAGACAATATATTTCTTCATCATTTTTCTTCTTTTCTTTTTTTTTATTTTTTTTCAAAATTGGGAAATGAATATTTCAAAAATGAAGTTGGAAAAAGAAAATTTAGTTGTATAAATCCATTGGGGCTTTTAGAAACATTAGTCTACTTCTGTTTCCGGTTTTTTTTTTAAGAAGAAAAAAAGATTTCAGTATTTTTCATATTTTAGAAATATTGTTCATTATATTTTTTTTTTAAAAATATAACATTTTAAAGTTATAATGCTGAAATTTTAAATGTCATATCATTTTTTTTTTAGTATATTTAATGGTAAAATAAAGAAAAACAAATTCTAAGGGAGCTAATTCATTGTGGAAAAAATAAGAATTTGTATAATTTCGGGATGAAATTTTTTGTGGGAGAGAAAAAATGGTAAAATTAGATTAAAGTAGCATAGGCAAGAGTAATCTTTGGTTAACCAATTTTAGATTTTTTGGAGAGATACCAAAGTAAGAGGAAAAATTTCAGCAAATTGAAAAAGTTTCGTTAATTTAAGACCTATGGAAAATTTTTAATTCAGATTGAGAGATATGAAGTTTACTGGAATTAAATTAGACTGATTAAATTGAATGAGAAACAATATAAGCTATAATTCTCGCTTGGAAAATAATTTAATTTGATCTCGAGTAATGCTTGCATTAAAAAAAAAAGAGAAATGAACATAATGAGAGATTTTAAATTACTTAGAGAAATGAAGCATCATTTTTTATTTCAAGGCAACAAAATATTTTTGTCATTTGAACTTTTGATTTAAGCTATCATATCAGAACGAAAGTATTATGACGGCCAAATAGTTTATCTGAAAAATAATATTAGTAATGAATAACTGATATATGAAATGTATGAAGTGAACATTGTTTTCAGTCAGAGATAAAGCTAGATCTAAGCCAAATTATGCATCATTGTTGATACAGAAAAAAATTACCGATTATCCACTTCCTTGTCGTATTAAAGCATAATTGGTTTCATAGTAGTAGTGATAAAGTCAACAAATAAAGTTTGTAGCGGAGATCAAAGGTCAGATAATTAATCGAACTGTATTTTTCCTCCTTTCCATTTTTCCAATTTTATTGAAATTAATTTCATCATTTTTCAGATTTAGAATTTACTTATAATATGAATGAGCAATTGTTGAAGATTCATCGTTTTATTTGATGATGATCTTACCTATTTACTTTACTCACTTTTCTTATTTTCATTAATGAACCCTATCGTTTCTGATTTCAATATTTTATGAGAAATAAATGATACAAAGATAAATTAAATTTAGTGAAAAACGAGATTTATATTACTAAAAATTACTTTTTAATTAAGCGGCGGCTAATTTGCAACTAATTAAGTTGAATAATTTGGCCAACCACAAAGGCTTAACAATACTATTCAAATTGGGCTTCCTCATTTTTTGTATATTAAAATTACCTTATATATTCGAGATGGAAATTTGAAATTTATTAGCACAAAGTTAAGTCTAAAACATTAGTTTTTTCCTTTTTTTTTCTGTTTCAAGCATATTTTGCAGTGTAATTTCGAATATGATCAAATTTTGCAAATTATCTAACAATTCTAATAAACTTTTTCTTTGTTTGAAAAAGTAATTATATCGAAAAGATGAAGAAAAGAACGATAATTATAAATCGAATGAAAGTAATTTTTAACTTTAATTTAAATATGCTAATGATGTGTGATATTATCAATTTCCACATGAATTCTGTTGATTTATATTTTGTAAAATAAATATCAGAAGATATAAGGAAACAAATACAGATAACGGCAACGGCAGATCAGATATTAGCAATCATTAAATTCAAAATAAAATGGATTACCACGTATATTTTAATGATTTATATTTAGTTCCAAGAGGTATACTTATTGTATTCATCGTTTTACGATAATTAGTTGGTGCCATGGATGAAATGAAAAAGGATAACCGACGATAGGTGACCAGTCCCATTAACAGGAAAAGGTAATGATGGTAAAAAGATAAAAGATGAAACATTCAACCGTATAAATATACCTATCCATCGTTGACAACTCCAATCCTCCGGAAAAATAACCTCAATTTTTGGTTTGGATTGTTAATTATTGTTTAACTTCAAATTAAGCCGGCATCATTCGTTTGAGGGATGGAAAAAATAATTCCCGAATAATGTCAACAACATTATCAGACTTCCTTTAAACCGTTGCAAATATATCTTTTTTACTATTATTAATCGATAATAAAAGTTATTTATACTAATTAGCGTATCATTTAATTGTTTTCAGCTTCAATTTTGCATTAATTTCGTGAAGAAAATAATAAAAATGGTTTAAAAAAATTTAATTCAGATAATTTTAACCCTAGTTTATTCATTAATTATTAGTTATAATATCTTGGTTGATAATAGTTATTATTCGACCAACAGTTTGTGATTTAATTAGGACATTTAAATAATTATAAAATTAAATTTTTATTGCACATAATATCGTCTAAAACTGAAACAGCCGAATTTTCAAAAATAAATGAATGCTTCCAATTTTCGGTATTGAAAAATAGTTCAAATTTCATGGCGTTAGTTTGATTTAAAAATGAAAGTAGACAAATCCATGAGATTTTAAAAATTTATGCCAAAAATCATTGGCATGAATTATAGTTTATTTATTGTTAAAGGAAAGAAAAACTATGTTACAGTGAAATTTAGCACATTTGTTACAAGGAATAAAATTCTGATTAAATTTTATAGTGTTTTGCAGAATCGGAAAATTTTTAAATAATTTTCAAATGGTTATATTTATTAGCTAGCTTTTAAGTGCACAATAAAATGGGGATGATAGAGGAAAAATTATTGATGGCACAATTGTTCCTTCAAATATGTTTTTTTATGAGAAGAATTTTCGATGATACGATGATACGTTGTATCATAAAAATTCTCTTTCTTTCGTATTCATATCGAATTACAATTTCCTTCCACATAAGCATCAGTTAAAATCATTTTCATATCGCTTCCACCAATATATTTCCATCACTTTTATCAAACTATGACAAAAATAGCTTAATCTAAAAGAAATTTCTAAAAAAATCAAAAAAAATTGAAAAATTATAAGAATACCATTATATAAATCGATAAATGTGATTTAACTGCAATTAATTTAAACACAATATCAAATCAAACTTGAAAAAGAAGAAAAGAAAACTAAATTAAGATTTATTATTACTTTTCAACTCTTAATTATTAAAATAATTGTCACATGCATATTTATAAAAATTAACTGACACATACTTATTTCTTATAATAATTATTTGCTAATTTATCACTGCTACCAATTTTATTATCATTCTAGATTAGACAAAGATCAGAGGAAAATAAAAAATATTTTATTTTATTAGTAATTCAGTTCTATCCTACAAAAGCACAAGATATTATATGGAAAAATGATAATGAAATGTATGTGTAACAAAGATCAGTAAGGTTAAAGTAAACTTGTGGGGTATATTAATTTGATAGGTTTTATTCAATTCTGACTATTTGATAAATATCCAACGGGCATTTGGAACGTTTGACAGACCAGATAAATTTCAAATTACTATTTAAAATTGAAAACAAAAAGTTGCCGTCGAAGATTTGCAAGAATTGAACTTATTCAGAAATATTTTTTTTTTTTTTTGATTATATACTTCATTTGATCTGGCACTAAATCTCTTAAAGAAGTTACAAAAAGATGACAAAGGTCATCATTTTTCCAGAATGATATATGACGTAAATCAATGGTATTTCAAACATGTATCACGTAATTTTTTTATTCTACGATGATGCTTAGGCGTACATACGTTGTGTCAAAATGTAAATAAATTGAATTGGATTGAGAATTGTCGTAGGAATGAATTATTCATAATTAAACAGATATGGTTTATCACAATACGTTTGATCAACGGCGATCCAAGAAAAAATCTTTTATAATTGTAAAAATAGGCCCAGAAAGAAAAGGGCAGATCAGATAGCTAGATTTGACAATAATCATTTCCCCGTAGTACCGAGATATCCTACTATATCCTACATTTGAATGAAACCTGAATAAGAAAAAAGATACCATATAATCTCAAATTTGCCTCTCTGCTTCATTTCATATTTTGATCCATCAATTTATTAATATCGACGTATCGATTTATGATCGTGTCAGCCTATTTTTTCATTTATTCGTTTCAGTAAAATTTTCATAGAGAAGAATATAATTGAAATTTCGATAATGAAGACATTATGCCACATAAATATATTTATGACAGATAGAGAAATAACATCGAAGATTCGTTTAAGTTAAACATTGGTACTTTCGCAATACAGCTATTTGAATTTACATCAATAATTTTGATTATCACCTTATGATCATTTTGGCTATTATTAGCTTATAACTATTTTAATTGTTATTATCTTTTAATTATTTTATCTATTATCGCTTTGTGATTATTTTAATTACACTGGTTGATTATAAATTACACCAGTATATTAGTTCATGAATACTTTAATTGTCATTAACTTGCAATTATTTCACTTATTATTATCTGTTAAATACTTTAACTATTATCAATTTGTAATAACTTAATTTATTATTACCCTGTGATCATCTGAAAATTTTTCATGTCTATAATTTCTAATTTGTTTTGCTTAATACTGAACAATTTATACTTTGCTTTATTTTTTTATATTCCAAAAATATGACATTTTTTTTTTTGATTCAATTTATCACGTTGTGATCTTTTTTTTTCATATTTTATAAATTTGTTTTATTGTTCAAGTAGTGCTTTTTTGATTGAATTCGTTAATTGTTTAATGATTTTAATTGTGTTTCAGTGGAATTTATAAGTTTTTGATTCGTTATTTCTTTGCTTGTCACGCATTGCATTATGATTTTAAGTAATAAAAAAAAAAAAAATTGCAAGAAAAAGTACAGGATGAAATATTTTTATACGTAATGCTATTTGAAAGTGTATCTGATTATTATCAGAATTATTCTTTTTTTTTTTCAATTGTTCTATAAATTTTGAATAATTCGAAAGAAACACTTACGTGTTTGTCAACTTAGAAAAAATGAATTTAACGCATATTTCTCTTACGACTACGTCATTAATGTAAACTGACGTCATGCTGCAACATTTTAACAATTTTTATAATTGTTATATATGTGAAGCAAATGCAACGAAAATAAACGATCTCTTCCACTTTTATCACTGCTAAAAAAGAAATTGTAAATGAAGAATGGTTGTAAAATTGAGCCTAATGTTAGCGATTCAAACTTTGGCCCTTATTGTAAACGTTGGTTTACAAGCTAGTAAACTAAGTAATACATACAGATAATTACTGCTTAGCCGATATTTTTTTCCGTTACATATATGGCTATGGTATTAGATAGCCAGAAAATGGCCTTAATGATAGGTTAGCAATTAATGTGTCCCAGGTGTTGTATCATATGGCTAACCGATGATTATACAATGTTCCGAATCAACAATGCATCGATCAAATCCACTCCGATATTTTTGTTCAATGTTGCAGAAATATGTTAATTTAAATTAAATTACAAGCATATCTCATTCTTATTTTACACCTAAATGGTAAATTTAATGTTTGAAAATCTGATCGGTAAAATTAACCTTTGAAGTTTTTGACAATATTTTGAAATTGTATCTCATAAGTTGAATATGATGAAATATTTCATATTATATTTAATAACTCGTTCATATTCAAAATCCCCGGTATATCTTTGTCATTTTCAAGCAACGTGAAAAAATTCCCATTAAAATGTAAATAATTAATTTGCATGAAAAGTTTTTAAATTAACTTTTTTCGAACTTAAATGAACATGTATAAATGATATGATGCACATATTAAATTTGTTCTCATAGCATAATAATTGTTACATAATTATTTAAACATTCTGCAAGAAAATTTCGATTTCATTTAGAATTCATTAGAAGTTATTTCTGACTGCATAAGAATTTTATTTAAATTCATATATTATTTGTTATTCATGCCATACTCATTTCTCATAATTTCCCATCTTTCTCATCTTTTCATCTCTTTTTCTTTCGACTTTTCCTAATTTGAAATTAATTTTAATAAACAAAAAACATATTGATTTCAAGTCAAATTACTTATATGATAGATTCTTTTATTGCTATTCTAATTAAAAATTTTAAAGTCAGAAGAAGAGGAAGAGATGCATGCATGTCATGAATATATCACCTTGACGTAAGGATGATGCACCGGGAAGTCCTGGTACATTACTCACTGTCATTGTGATTCTTTACGATAATTGAATTTCACGTCGTCTGTTTGGAAAATCAAATTTTTTGAAGAAAAAATTTATTCATCAATTCTAATAAAATGTAAAAACTTATACGAATACAGAAAAATTTGGCAAAAATCCTAATTAGTTAAAATTTTAATTAAGGAACAAATCTTTCACATTTCTTCATACAATATAATAAAACAGTTTTTAATTATTTCCTGACACATCTATCTTACCAGCAGTTTTTTTTTTTATTCAGAGTTGAAATTCAATTCTTCCTTCTAATTTCTTCGGCATTTTTTAAATTATTTAATTCATATATTTCCTGAACGATTAATTGTACTTCGAATATGCAATATTCTCTGCAACAATTGCAGTAAGCATAACATAATGAAATCATATTGATAAGACGAAATATCTCAAAGAATACTCTAACTACCAAAATATTTGATGCAGTACCTTACAAAAACTTGCCGAATGTTAATTTTCCGGAAAAACTTTACATCTGCAATCTAACCTCTTTAGTTAAAAAGATCAATGTTTAATAGTAAGTGGGAAATACTAGCGGAAAGAATACAAAGGTGAAACTTTGAGATCAGTTCCATTTTTGTCGTAAGTTTACGTTTTGTCACCGTCACATTGATATAAACTGTCACCAAAGGAAGGTGCAAATCGTAACAATCCTGTAATTGGTTCCAGTTTTTATTTTATCCTATTATCCATGACAAAAGTTTATGTCGATGAAAATAAAACCGATAAAATGACAATTTATTCACTGAAATAAAAAGAAAACATATAATTTTTTTTTATAAAATTTTCGGAAATAAATGAATAAAACTTGATGAAAGATTTTTTCTATCCTCATGTCTTCTTTTTTTTCCACATATCTATAGAGTATTTTCCGGTAAGAAACATATCCAGAATATGTGTTGCATATTTGCTTCGCGAAAGATTATACGATAAACAGTTAACAAAAATAATTTCTTCAACGATGCAGATAATAATTACCTTCAGAGACGTATCATCTCCTAAACTTTGAAATTTTTCTAATCAATTACGTTATAAAATCAATAATTAAGCAAAGTAAGATGCAGTAATTGTAAAATTAATAATTAAATGAAATATGTTCTATGGTAAAAAAAAAGAAAATGATTTGAAATAGAAATGATTGAACGATAATTATGTTATTTTTGTTAAATTAAATTCATAACTTTTTTTTGCCTAACAAAAAAAATTTTTCTATCATTCAATCACAATTATTTGTAATAATTAATAATTACTAATCAGTAATTGCATATTTCACAATGATAATGTTACATGTAAATTGTGATATACTTTAATTGTACTATTAATAATAAATTTTATTGTAATAAATGTGCCAGCAAAATGATAATTAAAAAAGAAGCAAAAAAGAAGAGGTAAACAATTAATGAATAGTTTTTATTATTATTTACAACATGCAATATTTGTTATATTATCTTTTAAATCATCGAAAATTATTAAATGAAAAAGAAAAATGATAAGAATTTTCGCAGCATTGATAAAGTTTGATTGTTTTACGATTTATAGTATTCATCATGAAGTTATTATACTAATTAATTATTCACAATATTAATATTTGTATCAACGATTCGCTCAGTAATGAAGGAAAGGCAGATAAGCTTATCATGGACAATTTTTAGTGTTAATTTAAAGTATAACCTATTGTAGCTTCCAAATTTGTCAACATTTAATTACAACTCAATCAGTAGAATTGAATTAAATTAATCTTTCTAAATTGAATTATTTCCTCATCATTTTACTAATAGCTAATATATAATCTTCTAAGCTGAAAATTACAATTTCTCATGAAATACAATGATAAAATTTGTGGAAAGTGTTGAATTCCCTAGATATCAATTAAAATGATAATTAATCTCCCATTTTACATCACTTGTGGAAAAGTGGGTATTTATGGAAGGATGAAGAATGATATATTTTTAATTGCTAATTCTCTTGTGTTAGCATGTCATGCGCTTCAAGTCATTTTTTCCATATTTTGGAATTTCTATTAGTTTGCAAGCAAAAGACTTCAATTTCAAAAAAAAAAAAAAAAAAAAAAAAGAAAAACAAAAAGCAAAAGAAAACGCTAAAAATAAATCATTTCAGTTCGTTTTATCTTTTTTTTTTCTATTTTTAGTTTTTTTAATTTTTTATTTTTGGCAAATTATAATTTTGATGCAAATTTTAACCAGCTGTTAAAGTTTTACTAGAATTATTTAACAAAATAAATATCTTTAATGGTGTTTTTTCCCACCTGTTCAAATAATAATTAAAGTAAGCATTTTACCTTTCGATAAATTTACGAAATTTATCTGAAATCGATGAGAAAAGGAAAAAGGAAAGACAACTAGTATGAATTAATAATTAGTAGTATTATATATTAAATTGAAGAATAGTAATGAAATAAGAGAAATGAAAAGCATTATCGAGCATCGAGACTAAAGGTAAAGGTAAAACTAATAATTAGCTAATTGGTCATTTATTCTTTCTCTTCCTTTCTCTTTCTCTCTCTCTTTTACAATTAAAGTACAGCAAATTAGAAATCTAGGTACGAAAAAAAAGCTAATTACCAATATAATTTCAAATATTTAAAAGAAGAAAAAAGAAAAAAAAACTCTCCGAATATAATTTCAAATTAATTGATTTCAAGTTATCCGCTGTTATTCGTTTTCTTCGATTGCCAAATCATTTTTTATTCCGTGATATATTGGCATTCCTTTTTTTTAAATTGTAGTTAAAATTTCCTAACATACTGGAAAGTTTCATTTATGCATCAATTTCTTCAAGTGATTTATTCAAATTTAGCTGAGAAAGAAAGTGAAATTATCACCACTTAAGGATGAAAAGATTTTCACGTTAAATAACATTTTTAATAACTCAATTTTACTATTTCAAAAAAAATCTTTTTTTTTGAAGAAAATAAAAAGATAAAAATGATATTTTTGTGCTAAAAAAAAAAAGTAAATTTTGTTAGTACTACAATTTCTTAGCTAATAACAGATCAAATTATTGGATTAATGTTTGGTATAAAATGATGGATGATAGATAGATAGTGTATTTCAAGTGGACAAATGATGGGCAACATAAGACTTCAAAAATTTTCTTATATTCTATTGATAATATTACCATAGAATAAATGATGGCCAACGATTAAAACGATTGATTGGAAATTGGCCAAATTATAGCGTTTAGATAAGGTACGTAAGACGAAACATCCGAACGAATCTTTCTACGTGAATTACGTGATATCTTTTACGTTTTACGTTTTACGTATGAGTATTACGTAAATCTTTTACTTTACTCTCTCCTACCTAAAATACCCGATTAAGTGAATGGAGAAATCGTAATTAAAATAAGAAATTAAAATATATATAGGCAGATTAAGTTAAAAAAAATGTCAACAACAAATATTATTTGAGGAAACAAAAAAGACAATGAATCATATTGAGACTTGAAAATGATTTAAATATCATTAAAAAACTAATGAATCATTCATAATTATTTTCTTTTCACTAATTAATAATCTGTTTCTTCTTTTTTTTTCCGCAAGTTCATAGCGTAATTTTTGCTGATCGTTTTTGTTATTACCTATGAGTAACTTTTTCCTTGCTATCTGTGGTATTTCCAAATTTACATCCAAAGAAATGTTATACATCTTAGAAATATCGGATGTTTCCCTAAATTTACTATTGATAATACGTTTTTAAGGTAGTATACTTTGATGATTGCTTTAATTTGGCAATGAAAGGAAATGGTTAAATTTAAAAAATATTCTTAAAATTAATAAAATAAGGATATTTTTGCGTAAGTAAAACAACAACATAAAATATTGGAAGAGTAGACTGAGTCACCAACAATTTTACTAATTAAATTAAACGAATATTTGAAAAGCAGACAGCTGATGTATGTGCATCTTTAATTTAGTTTTAGTCATGCTGAAATAAATAAAATAATTTAGTAAAATCTGCACACACGAAAGTCACCAAACACATTTGTGAAACATGAATTATATCAAATTAAAATTAAGTTGGTGAATTTAAACGCGCAAAAGTCGTAAGCATTTTTCATCCTGAAAAACTTGAAAAGAAATACTAC
Source organism: Dipetalonema caudispina (assembly GCA_013365325.1). Classification (NCBI taxonomy): domain Eukaryota; kingdom Metazoa; phylum Nematoda; class Chromadorea; order Rhabditida; family Onchocercidae; genus Dipetalonema; species Dipetalonema caudispina. The sequence goes on along the minus strand of JABVXV010000386.1, from coordinate 21,735 downwards.
TTTTCGGCAAATGGAAAAGTTTAAAAGGAAAGAAGAAATAAGTAATGATAAATGGCATTTCATACAAAGTCTAAGCAAGGATATTCGAATGTGCCTTAAAAATTAATTCAGTCTAGTCGAGAATTGAAAGAAAAGTGTCAAAGTTAATTAGTCAACTAAATGGATTCATCTAGCTTATAGCTAATAAGCTTGCAACCATAGAATTCTGATGCATCTATGTCCAAGATGAGATGTGCGAAAGTTTGGTAAGATATCCGGAAGCACTTAAGAAGCGTAAAACACTTTCCGTATAAATTATCTAAGCTAATGATATCATTTAGGTGAGAACGGCGTGATCATATAAATTCGGAAAAACAAAAAAAAAGTAAAATTTTTCATTTCTACTAGCTTCTTTTTCTTTGCAAAAAGTAAAGTAAAGAGCAAAAAAAAAATGCTATTGACATCTGACCTTTAACCTATCAATTTTCTTCTTCCAAATTTTTATTCATTTTCACCGATTCAAAAATTTCAATTTATTTTTTCTTTCACAATAAGGAATATAATGGTTATACTTATGATAACGTAGAACACGTTACGTATAGTTCAAGTAAAGTATTGTTTATTTTTATCGGAAGATATTTTTGAATTAAATAATTCTATTTTTTTTTTAAACCAATTATTTACAAGCAAAATAAAAGATCGCAAATAACACTATTCGAAATATGAATCAATGTCCTCAAAGTTCGGAATTCATTAATTCGAAATAAAATTTATAAAATGTATTATGAAGGATCGTTCATTTTCACCAAAAAGTATTTCTTAAATTACTTTTAAGCAACAATTTTCTTCGGCTATATGATATATGGATTTCAATAATGAATATAACATTTCACTGATCCATCTTTCAATAATTACCACCCACTCATTATCCCCTATAATTTCTGGATTAAGCAAACATTTGTGATTTTTAATTAACGAATTCGTACCTAACATAATTGTTGTATGTTTGTTATATATATATATATTTATTTCTTTGTTACTTAATTACACATGTACACTTTTTCCATTTTATAATTTCAATACTGTCGTGAAGGCTTTCTCATATTTTCTAACCATAAATTTCATTATTTTTTTTCTGTTTAAAATTTGATTTATATCTTTCTTGAAAAAAAAAAAAATATATATGGACATGTTTAATATCAATGAAACTAACTACTTGCAATACAAGTAACAATATCTATTCAACTATCTTCTTTTTTTTTTTATTTAAAAAAAAACCGATAGTTAAGTAAATATCGATAGGTAGCTAAATAGTAGAAAATTAAATTTAATATCTTCGCCGAAACTTTTTTTTCTCTTCCAAGTTTTCCATTTAACAAAAACTAGATTACAATGCTCGTGTTAAATGCAAAATTAAATTATAATGCTATATTACCTTCAATTTTTTCTTTTTTTTACTATCTTTCTTTCCCTTCCTCTCTCTCTCCCTCTCTTTGCTTTAACTGTCAGTTAACAATTAAACTTACTTAATAAGTTTAGCTTAATTCATCCAATGAACTATCACAGTAATTATTTCCCTCATCAATGTATACATTTCAATTTATATGCTATGAATTATTAATTATGCCAAATTTTTTTCAACAAAAAAAAAATTTACACGAATTTCAAATTAAACTATAAGTGAATGAAAAATGAATTATGAGATCAATTGTTGGAACTAATGACCAATTCAATAATATTCCGCAAAAATTTGATTTATTTCCCGCGGGAATAGGTAAATAAATAGGCTGACAACGATATCAAATAGATTTGAATTGCCAAGCACAATAGCATTTGTTCGAGAAAATGACCAATTGTGATGGACAGTAGTAGCATGTGGTTTTCGTCAATGGATTTTACTACTTTTGTCAACGACTGGAATATGTCCTCCAAAAGTTTCGTCCATGTTACCTCCCCTTACGAAACTTTATCTTTACCTCAGTACACTACACACACACACACACACACACACACACACACACATACACACACACATGCACATTTAGCATTTAGTTATATTGCTGTTTTCTAAGATTATTTCGGCAATTTTTTTCTTTCTATGAGCAATTTTTCGTTTTTCGATAAATTATTTGATTATGATTTCGATAGATTATTAAAAAATGTTGGAGAAAATTAATCAATAATTGAATAAGTTCGTTTTAGTAATTCAAACTTTTGAAAATTTCTGAGAAAATCTAATTTTGAATTGTTTACATTAATTTGAAAATAAAACTATATCTAAAGCTATTGAAGTGTTCGAGAATTTTTAATTTTGAAAGCATTTTTGCTTCAATTTAAAATTGCAATCATTCCTTGTAATATCTCATGAAATAGTTAATTTTAGCTAAAGTACCATGATAATCCTTTCTCTCTCTCCCATCCCCCTCCCCCTCCCCCTCTTTTCCTCAATATGTGCCCATCATTTATAAGTGGTCAACAGCAATTTTGATTGTTTGAGGATGATTTTGAAAAAGATGGGAAGAGGCCGGACATATGGATGCTACTAATATGCCTATGCTTTACTTAAGCTAACATTCATTCAATTCCATTCATCCATTTTATAAACCTAAATTTCTATGTTATTATGAATAAAAGAGCTTTTAAAAGTTCCCTTTCCCAAAGAAATTAAACTCCCTAAGATATTTGAAATATTTGAATTAAAAATGTTTTTTTTTTCTTTTTTAACATTTGCTTTGTTCATTTCTTTTAGATTCATTGCTGACAAATTTTTTTTTTTTATTATTTAAATTGATTTTTTATAATATTTTAAAAAATTGCTAACGCATAGTAATCTTTCAATGATGTTTAGTATACATTGTAACTTTGAAAATTTTCTTTGATTTTTTAACAAACATATCGCTGGTATAAAATAAAATAACGTAAGATGACGTATGAAAAGGAATACGTCATTTAATCATTGTATAAAACTTATGTAATATGACGATACGATGATAGTTTTAGATTCTTATTTTTTTATTTAAATTATATATTTTTGTTTTTTTTCGTTTTTTTTTTAGACCGATAATAGCATGAAATGGAAAAGGAATTTACGGAAATCGCAGCAAAAATTTTTATCTACCGATCAGCGATCGTCCGTTATACAACAATCTGACGAATTGGTTGAATATTTTCATCTGACAATTATTACAGTGGTAGCAATTTTAAGCTTCAGCGGTAATATTCATGGCAATTTCGTATTTGATGATCGAGAAGCTATCATAAATAATAGGGCTATTCGTGAAATTGGAAAAATATTGAAAACCGATTTTTGGGGTTATCCGATACGATCACCACATAGTCACAAATCATATCGTCCTATTACAACCATTACTTTCGCGTAAGCTTATTATTACTGTTATTATTATTCAATATTTTTCAATAACATAACTTTAAAACCAAACATGAATTAGTTTCGGAAAATTTTAGCCTTAGTCGTATTTATTAGAATATATTTATATTGCATATGAAAGACGTTTCCTACTCTCATATGAAAGGTTACGAATTCACGACAGGTACCTAACGTTAATCACTTCCGAAAGATTTCATTTATAGTTATATTCATTAGAATGCATTTAAATTACATACGAAAGATATACATTTATTTCACTTTCTTACAACATCAATAATATCAGTAATGTATTTAATTTCAATTCAAATAAATTTTGCTATTTAATTGTCGCAATAAAATTTTTTCCGTTCTCCTTGATCATAAAATTTTTTTCTTTTGAAATCGATTAGTTAATGAAAAAAAAAAAATTAAATTGAACGAACGTTACAATGAATTCCTATCAATAATCGTTCACTTTTTCATTTTTTTTTTTTTTTTTTGCAAAACAATTATTGTCTTTTTCTCAGAATTTTTCAATATTTTTCCTAATTTTTTAATCTAATTCAAATGGAATTATTTAATGTTTCTTCAATCAAAATGGGAAAAATTTTTTCGTTCTTTTTTTTAAAAAAAAAAATCTTTTAACAAAAACAAAAAAAGAAAAAGGAAAGAAAATTAATTCATTTTTAAAATATATGCTTTTATAGTTTTATCAATATATTGATATTGTTTTGTTGAAAATCAATTTACATTAAAAAGACTAAAAGAGAAAGAAAAATTCTACAAAGAATTTATGTCACAAAACTCGAATATGTAAATTTATATTGGAAATAAATATTTAATAAATTATACTCAAACTAATAATAATCGTTCATTATGAATATTACTTATCCCTGTGAAGTGGCCAGATGTCGTGAATACTTGAATATTCGACAAACCAAATGTCCATCAGAGGAAGTGAATCACCTTAAAGTATCCACTTTAATGAAACATCATGCATTAAAAGAGCATCGATCAATTATTAAGCTTTTAGTTTGATTTTTTTTTTGTTGAAAGCTTCAAAATGTCAATTAACAAATATTCATAATATCCATTGAATTTGGCCACATTATAACAATGTAGCCAAGTTTTCTCATGAGGAAGAAATGTACCATTGATAGATCGATTCAGTTAAACTATCCCTCTCCCTCTCCCTCTCTCTCTCCCTCTCTCTCTCTCTCTCTGTTTCTCCCTGAGAAAGAAACTATCTACACATTAAATTTCTAATCTTTCAAAAATAAATTCTCATTGCTGTATATGCTTAGAAGTATTACTCATCTGATAAAATTGAATCATTTTGTAATTGGATGTGTAAACAATTTGTTTACAAGATAGATTCTTCATGGAGATTGTGTACGTTGTGTCTGTATGTGTGTGTGTGTGTGTCTGTGTCTGTGTCTGTGTATATTTGTGGTGTGAATATGATTAATGCAATTATAAATGCCCGGTAAAAAGCCTACGGGTTACCGAATAAATTTACATGTTGCTTGGGCCAAATTTATGCCTGTAAAGTGAAATATAATTTTACACCCAATAACTAACCAATCATCCATTATTACAAGTGCAATATATGCAAATTAATGTTCTGGAAAAGGGAAGTTAAGCCTGAAATACTCTATTAATAGGTAATACAATATACAACCAGTCGAAGAAGTTGTAAATTTTAGTAATCAAATTTGTTATTCGATAATATTTTGAATGATAGAAGAATAAAGAACGGTAAATGAATTAAATTTACAAATATGAAATTAATTTTTACAGTAAATAAAGTAAAATTTTCCTCTTTGCATCTAAAATTTCTGACTCTTTCTTTCCCCCTCTTTCTCTCTTCCCCTCTCTCACTATTTAAATTTATTACTTTCATCGTTCCTTTAGTATAATTGCCTAAATTGTAATTAATTCTGATATGAGATATAAAATTACATATTAAACAGATAAAAAAAAAAAAGCTTAGTCCTAATACTTTAGCATTTTTAGATTGAGAATCGATAATTTAGAACAGCGTGAAATTAATTATTCTAATTAGGAAGGATTAGAAGTGACTGTTACCATAGTTTTATCATAAAGCTTTCCTTTTATTTATTTGAGAGGAATTAACAATTTTACTGTCAATCCAAAATTTTTCATTAAAGACAATATTGCATGTCACATGGATTAACGATTCTTTGCGTGACAATTAAATTTATCTATTAAAATTTTAAAATTTCAAAAGATAAATAATTGTGTTACAAAAGATATTTTATAATATGTATGCATGCCATTCTTCGTGAAGAACTGAAATAATCTATTGAAGAATGAATAATTAAAAACAAGAAACATAATACTATTTAATTGTATTACTATTTCGATATTCAAAAATGAAATTGCAGTATCGTAATTATCAATCATCAAATTTAAACTTGAACGTATAAACTTCCTATGAGTGAATTTTTGAATTATTTCAAAATTTGTTCCTATATGAATTATTCAAATATCGACAATATATGCTTAATTATTTTGCAGGATCAATTATGCCATATCAGGTCTTCATACTACAACTTATCATATTGTTAATATCGCATTACATGCAATTATTTGCATAGTACTTTATAAGATGTTAATCAATTTATCAATGATATTTTATGAGAAATATCCTAATCGGATAGCATTTCATGTTTCATTATTGTTTGCTGTACATCCAATACATTCTGAAGCAGTAAGTTATCAAATAATAAAATATATTTCTTCTTTCTTTTTTTTTTCTCTTCCATACTTTTTTATGTTTTATTAACATTAACATTGAATAATATCAAATTGCAATTTTTTAATTTATTTGAAAAATTAATATCTATGATTTAAAGAGAGGAAAAGATCAATTTATAAAATTTAATCTTGATGAGCTACATATTTATATATATTTCACATTAACTTTTTAATTATTTCATAACATCATAATAATTATATCCTTTATATTTTGCCAAATATTAATCATCAATTGTTATTTTCGAATTTTTGCTCTTTATATTATTTTCATTTAAATTATGACTGTTATTATTCTCAAAAAGGAATATAATTGTAATTTTTACAAGATATAATTTACATTAATTTCAATTTTTAAATTTATAAACTTCTTACAGGTGGCAAGTATAGTAGGTCGTGCTGAGCTACTAATGACATTATTTACGCTCATTGCATTACATTTATATATCAAATGTTGGTGTAAATCAAAATTTTCATTGAAATCAAAAATTTCAATTCTTTTATTAAGCGCAATTGCACTTTTTAGCAAGGAGCAAGGAATTGTTGTTATGGTTTGTTTACATATTTTGCATTAAATGTTATCATATGTTTTTTATTGGTAATTTTTTTATTTCATCAAATCGTCTTTAACTTCTAGCTTAATATTTTTGAAAATTTAATTTTTTAATGTTTGTTTAAAATTTGTTTTTTTACAACCACTTTATGTGAATAATTGATGGCAATTTTTAATTAGTTAGCATTTCGTTTCATATTGCTGGGAATTTAATTTCCTAACATTTATTAAAAATATTTTTTGCAGCCACTTTGCGCAATATTTGATATTTTCGCATCAAATATTTCACCATTTCGGTTTTTTATTGTATTTAGAAAAAGAATGAATGATTATGGCAGCAACAATAAGATTGATAAGAGTACAACATATATATTTGTATGATTTTTCATTGATTTGATAACATAAATTAATACTCTAATCATTGATTACACTTTTGACCTTTCCATTTGTAACATTTGGCAAATTTGCAAAGAAATTATTTTGCTTTTTAAAATTGTGATATTTAATCAGTTTAAAGTAGCATTAAAATTTCTGTTATTTCTAATGAAACTATAATATACTGAAGTAGTACTTTTAATTTATGAGTAAGAATTTCACCTGAAATATCTATTCCCTAATTATTTGTTTATTGTTTTTCGCTGTTGGGAAAAAGTAAATTTGCACGAACTAAAATTTAATGCAAATGCAAGATTTAATAAACATTTACCATGTGGCAAATTAAATTAGTTTTCAGTTAACCGAAATTTATTTCTTCTTTTTCGAAATTTCGAATTTGACAAATATGAGCAAAAAAAGAAAATGGTTTTTGTATCCTTTTTAAAAGGCTGAAAAAGAAGGTTTAAAGAGTTATAAGTTGACAATTTCTTTTTTCTTCTTTGCTTATTTTTCAAAAAACAAATTTTAATCTTTTTCTGAACAATACTAACCTAATTAATTATTGAACAGATATCAGCTCAGTGCTTAAATAGAGCTTAGACTAGAATTCATAATAATTCATTTTTTATCAATTAAAAATTTAGCACATCTTCGATTATACGGCGAATTAGTTACGGAATTTGATTTAAGCAAAAATTTTAATCAAAAATTTTTTATGAAAATTGCCAAATTTATAAATCTTTTCTTGTTTTTTTCCCTTTTTAAGTTTCAATTATAGCAAAGATATTGTGATTGCATACGTCGGGTGATAATATGTTCATTGATATGTGTAACTTTATTGATATTTCGATTTTCGATTAACGGATTTCAATCTCCTCAGTTTAGTCCAAGTGATAATTTAATCGCTGCTTGTCCATCCGTCTTTTTACGAGTTAGTTAGTCATCAATTATCTGATTATTTCAATTTTTGTGCAATTCATACAGCATAAAGTTACAGGTGATTGTTTGTTTTAGAGAAAAATAAACTGAAAAATGAAACAAATTAGTGAATGGATCAAAAAAACGACGAAGTAATCTGTCTTTCATAAATTTGAATTGTAAATTTTAATAAATGAGAGTATGTTAAAAACTCTAGGTTTGCTGCAAGAGAATAGTTTTGTTCTTCTAAATAAATTAACTTATTTATTTTTTCATTTACTTATTTATTTCTTCACATACTTATTTATTTACCTAATTATTTACTTATTTAGCAACTATGCATGAATAGTTAAAAAGCATCTCAATTTTATTTCAGTTGATTAATTATTGCTACATATACATGCTTTATATTTGGTTACAACTTCATCCGATCCACTTATGTTTTGACTATTCGATGGGTTGTGTGAAACTAATCGAATCAATCAGTGATCCTCGTTTTCTGATATCAATAATTTTCATCAGTGCTGCTATTCTATTTATTATTCAGCTAATTCGAGGATATTTTGATAGGTAATACAGATTTAACTACTTTTAGCCAATTAACTCCTAAGATGATCCATTCAAAAGAATAGTTTGAATTTCTCGATTTCCATCATTATCAATAAAAAAGAAATCATGTCGATTATAAAATTCCAGATCATATAAAAAACTTATGTGATCTTTGAAATTTAGACTTTGGAGTCGCCAAATCTTAAGACAGAAAAGTATCAAAAAAAACTTCTTTCTACTTGTTTTTTATAATAAATAAGTAAATAAGTAAATATATACTGAAATATGGAAATTAAATTAATCATTTAAAATAAAATCAAACAATATATTGTGGTAATAATACATGTTTTATTGCAAAAAAATTTTAAAAATAATTTAACTCTAGAATTTAAATGATTACAATTTTGATTAAATGCTTGAACTTTTGAATCCATTTTACAGGCTTCGATCATTTTCGATTATTTTTTATATTATAACATTCCTACCTGCAAGTAATATTTTTATTACCGTTGGATTTGTGCTTGCTGAAAGAATACTTTATTTGCCATCGATTGCATTTTGTTTAATTGCGGTTAGCGCATATGAAAGGATAGAAGAAATTACGATAAGAAATAAAACGGAAAATATTCTAAAAACTGTTACAGCAATAATTCTCATAATGCTTCTTGTCAAATCATACAAGGTAAGATAATCATTGTAATGATGGTAATAATGATAATAGTAATAATAATAAAATAATAATGACGATAATAATAATAACAGTAACAATGATAACAAGTTTTAATATGACTGTTGAAAATGTTGAAAAATAATGATATACGATTGATAAGCATTACTTACATTTAATTAGTTTTCATTTATAATTCAATTTTCATTTCACCTGATTTAATATTTAGGCGATTGACTCAACTGAAATCAATTTGAAAATTGTTGGAAAATTCCTAAGAAAATTTGTACTTTAATGCAAATTTTGATTATTAATAAAAAAAAAAGTGAAAAAAATTTTTAGCGTAGTTTGGAATGGAGAAATGAATTGGATTTATACAAAAGTGGCCTTCAAGTTTGTCCAAATAATGCAAAAATTCATTATAATATAGCAAAAATTATGGCTGATAGCGGTAATATCAATCATGCAACTGCTAATTATGCTAATGCTATAAGGTATTGGTTATGTTATGCAAATAATGGGGGGTAAAATAGTGATAAAAGTTTGCAGTTATCAGTGAACATGCCACTACCAACTCTTTGTTCAAAGTGCAAATGTGCTGATCGAAGTTCAAAGTTGGAATTGTCGCATATTGCTCTTCTAATCAAAGTTCAAAGCTAGGATTAAGCATATGCGAGTGATTAGCCTATTTAAAAATAAAACAGGCTAATGCCAACTAATTATAATGGTCAAATATTACTGTCTTTAGTAATTTTTGAAAAATTAATTCAGAAAAACTTCGTCAGCATAATTTTTTTCAAACAACAAATCATTTTTTCTGAATGTTAAGATTTTTATAATGTGCTAATTATATTTGTATTTATTATAAGTTGTTTCAACAAATTTGATATAACATATTTGTATGTATTATTATAATTATTCAAATAGTGTCTGATAAAATAAATGTTTTTTTATTGCAAATTTTTGTCTAATTTCTTTTTTTTTCAAATGACCAAATTTTGTTTTTGCTAATTAAACGGATTTTATTTTATTCTGTATTGACACCCTAATTTTAGGCTAAATCCCACCTACGAAAATGCGATGAATAACTTAGCAAATATTTATCTTAAATATGATCGAAGTGTGGAAGCCGAAAAACTCCTTCGTAAAGCCATCGAAATAAAACCAAATTTTGCAGCTGCATGGATGAATCTTGGACTTGCACAATTGGCACAAAAACGATATAAAGTTGATATTTTTATTTTTAGCACTCAAATTAGATTTATGTTTAACCCATAATAAATCCACACATCTTGCTAATAATTAAATTTCCTTTAATTAATTAAAAAATTCCAAATTAACGATGTCGCTTTGATTCAGGAGGAAATTTGAAAATGGAATGAGCAATAAAGACAATATTTTTTTTTTGATAATGAGATAATTGAACTAGCAAGTGATATTGTCTAAGAATCCTTTCAAACTTTCCATTAGAAAAATAAAATCTTGTAGAATTTTAGAATTTTTTTAAAATTTTACTTTAGGATGCGGAAAATAGTTTCAAACAAGCACTCAGTTTGCGTTTTCCATATCCGGATTGTCTATATAACATGGGTTTACTTTATTTGCAACAAAATCAGAAAATTTATGCAAAAGAAATTTGGCAAAATATTACCAGGTGAAGAAATTTTTATAATAGAAAAAAGTGGCATTCTTGGAAGGAAATAAAATGATAAGTGATTGAATTTTTCTGAAGATTAGAAAGTGGGAATAGTATTTCAAAGAATTAAATAACTCTTTAATTCCAAATTTTTACTTAGGCTTAAAAATTAAAGCACTCTTCGTAGATCTGCGCAGTTTAATACATTCATTCTTGTTTCATGAATTGAAAAATTAATATCATAATAATAGTTTATTATATATTCATAATGTAATATGTGAAAATTCAAATTTTGGTGTGCTTATTGGACTAATTTACTGTGCCTTAATTAGTTCGATATTCAAATTTGAGTTTTTTTTTTTCTAGAGCAAATCCTGCTCATAAACAAGCCTGGTTGAATTTGTTGGTATTACTCGATGAGACAAACAATTGTGAAGAAGCAGTTAGCCTAGCTGATACGGTACTCCAATACCATAGCAAGGATGCATCTGTTCTTTCTCAGTTAGGCACTTGTTACGGTAAACTTGGAGAGTACGGTAGTGCGGAAAAATTTCTCTTATCTGCTGTGGAACTCGAACCAACAACAGTATCTTATTGGAAAAATATCGGTAGATTAATTTATGGAATATAAATTCCGTCCCAACATACCAACCATAGCTCAGTTGGTAGAGCGGAGGACTGTAGTGTATTCATAGAGCAGTAATCCTTAGGTCGCTGGTTCGAATCCGGCTGGTTGGAATCTCGCCTTTTGCTGACGATAACGGCAGTATTCAACGGCATTGTTGAATAGCAATGTATGAATGTTATACTGAATCTCTTACATAATAAGTCAGCCTTACGTGTTCCGTGTATATCAACACGAAAGTTGAGGCAAGGTCAACCTTATATGTTTTGTGTATATTGACGCCATGGAATTTTGATATTTTCGAAAGAAAAAACAAATAGAATGATAAAATTATTCTGCTTTTTTTATATTTTGTAATAACTTGAAAATAATCATTTTAGGAACACTTTATCATCGTTGGAATAAATATGAAAAGGCTAAATTTGCATATTGGAAAGCATTTCAATTTCAACAACAATTTAAAAATGTTCGACGACACAAGAGTAAGTTGACAACAAGATGATGAATGAATATTATCAGTGTGACAAGTCGTGTGGACATGTGTAAAATTGACTAGAGCAAAAGTAAGGTTTGTAAATAGTTCAAAGTTGAGATTGGTCAATAATATTGGACAATTCAACGTTCATCAATTTGTTGTTCCTCAATTTCGGTTATTACAGTGAAATATTATGATCTTTTTTGTGTATCTTTCTTTATTTTCTAATTACTGTATATATTATTTGTAGATATTCTGTAATATATTATCCAATATTATATGATTTTTATGTTTACAAACATATCAAATAAATAAATGAATGAATTTTGTTGAAGAAAAGGATTGGAAGAATTATGAATTTCAGAAATGCGAAATATTTAACAGATTTAAAAACAGAAAATTTGAAAATTATATTTCTAGTAGACAATGTAATACATCAAAGAGGTAGTGATGTGTTACGTGGACAATCTTACGCTTAATACGTGTCGTAAAAGACACAAAATAGATGATATCAAATCTCTTTTTGTTATTACAAACATCGATGTGATGATAATTATTAACCAACCCTAACAATTAGTAATTTACGTTTAATTTACGTTAAGTTTCAATGTATAAAGATGAATCAATAAATGAGTGAGAATTGAATATGAAAAACAACTCATGCAAAATGAAATGATAAGTTTTAGGTACACTGAGAGAAAGATTGAAAGGATCAGTTAAAATAGGTTAGTATTACGTTTTGCGAGATCGACAGATATGAATTAAAATTAAGAATGGTTAGGAACAAAAAATGTAGAATTGGAACAGGTAGTAAACAACACATGAAACTTGTTAAATTCAAGAATTTAATGGAATGAATGTGTTAATTCTGTTCAAATCAATTAAATTAATTTAATAAGTGTTGAGAATAATCGAATGATCAAAAAAGAATAAATTTATGAAATGATCAAAAGAAAAAAAAAGGGAAAGGTTACAAATTTTCATGAACCACAAATAGAAATGAATGATAAAATCAAACAGATATTCAATTACAGATTATAGCTATGGATAGAATTGAAATAATTATTATCCAAGAATGAAATATTGGAATGAGACAAAATTGAATGTAACTCAAACAACAAGGAAAGTAAAAGTGAGAAATTCAATAAATTCTATAATTTGAAATTATATTTTTCAGAAAAAAAAATTGAATTTAAACAGTTAATGAATCTAAAATAAATAGCATGGATTAAATGATACAATGTTGGAAAGCAAAAAGAAAAGGGACACAAACATACAATGGAAAAAAAAACTATAAAATAATAACAAAACTTATGATTAACAGATCATTTAGTGATACGCATTTTATAAATTTTAATAAAATTCATATAAAATTTAAGAAAAAAAACGCTGTGTGAAATTTCGTAACCAACCATAGCTCAGTTGGTAGAGCGGAGGACTGTAGTATGTTAGTAATGCAGTGATCCTTAGGTCGCTGGTTCGAATCCGGCTGGTTGGATTGCTTATTGTTTTTCTAATTTTTATGTAAAAATAGTTACAGTTTGCATGAGTTATTCATAAATATATAATCAGAGTTATATGATAGATATCTTATTACCTATTTGAAGTATTTATCATTAGCATATTTTCAGTAATTTCATTTTTAAAGTTTAAAAGTCTGCTTGATTTTTTTTAGTACCAATATAATTTTTATAAATGATGCATATATCAAGAAAGGAATGTTTTGTTGATAAAAATGAAATGAAATAAGGAAAAAGATGAAGTCTTTATTCGGTATATTCAATTAGAATACTATTGTAAAGGATATAAATTCAAGAAATGAGATAATTGATTACAAAAAATATTCGAAGCATCTTTTAAATCAACAAGAAATTTTCGTTGAATTTTCTCACCTAAAGCACTTTCAGATCACGAACAAGTAAATATTGAAACAATTAATATGGTAAAATTTTACTTATTCTGCTCTTCCTCAGGACATTGTACGATATTCGTTGTAAATTGATTGATCGTATCAGAATCTTCTCCATTCTCTAATTTTTTCTCATCAGATACTACACATTTTAGTGTTTGCTTTAACGAAGAATTTTTAGCATCTTTAACATCCTCAATGCGACGTTTATCTTTCTTTGTACGTATTCCTCGTTCCATTTGACGTCGCACTTGTTCCGCGTAAACAAACGTTGCGCTAATCATTTTCTTAGCATTTTCAGTTTTTTCTTCTAATGCGGCGAAATCACTAAAGTTTCCTGACTTACCAAATAACCGAGCATTACTAGTGGAAGCTGTTTCTGTTCCACATATTTTCGAATCTTTATCCTTTTCTGTTGAAATTACTGAAATTTCACATTCTTGTTGTGCTATTGCTTCTAATTTATGATAAAATTGTTCCATTTCAAAAAGGTCATGATTAGGCTTTTTAGCTTTGCTCATGTTCTCAATTTTAGTGGCTTTTTCTGCTGCACTTGTGCTCGCCATTTCAGTAACTTCTTCAAATTCGCTTGTGTTCGCAATTTTAATGGCTTCTTCTGCTTCGCTTATGTTCGCGATTTCAGTAGCTATTTCCGATTCGCTTGTATTCGTTATTTTAATGGCTTTTTCAGATTCGCTCGTTTGTTCTGCTTCGCTCTTGTTCGCGATTTCAGTAGCTTTTTCGGATTCATTAATAGCTTTTTCAGATTCGCTTGTATTCGTTACGCTGGAAAGTTTTTGTTCACTGTTTTCCAATACCATTTGGCTTTTCTGTAACTCGCCAAAAGTCGGTAATGAAAGTGATGCTATCATGCGAAATGAAGCTGAAATTTTAATTAATCTCAACAAAATTGAAAATGTTTCAAAATTGTGCGATAAGTATAAGAAACTTCTCAAATAAAATCGGAATTTTCCGCATCCTTCATATTGAATTATATTTGATAAAAATTTAACTGTTTGATGAATGGAAAACAAGTGCCAGTTTTAAAAGTACTCCTTAAAATAGCACACTAATTAATTTTAAATTCGATCCAATTTTGCTTTTTATAGTTTGTTCAAGTTTAAAATTCATTTCTACATTTGCCTATTAATAGAAATCCGAAATTTCATTATTTGATTACAATACAAAATTTTAATGTCAAAAAGGCATTTCCAATATCCTACTGCTTAAGCAATAACATTTCTTTTCTAATCGCTATTTTAAAATTATCGTTAAAATCCCTTATTTTTCGATTATTTTTAGGATGTAATTAAATTATAAAATTGAAAATAAATAAATGAGAATGGAAATGATATGCATTTTTCACCTTCAACAGTTTCATCCAATTCCTGTTGCACTGCATGCAAAAGTCGGCAATGTACATATTCACGAACATGTATTGCTAAATTGTCTGTATTCATATGATAAGGCCAATATTTAAGAGTACGATCAGCATGTGTAAGTGCACAATTTAATTCACCACTAAACAAAAATGGAATTAAATTTAAATGGAAAATGTTAAACTAAGAATATGATAAATATAAATAAATATACAGCATTGAAATTCAATGATTTCAAATTGTAGCAAATTTTAAAAAAAGCAAAATAAACTGAAAAACATTTAGGGAAAACGCAAAAATTTTACTCATCAAATTTTAGCAAAAATTTGACGAAAATTTTTTTTTTTAGAAATTAAAAGTGCAAACAAAAGAAAGAAGAAGAAGAAAAAGGAGCAATAACATACTGCTTAAAATGATAATAATACATAAGAATATGTGCCAGATAATTTTCAGGCTCTTTTGCTAGTAGCATCTCTAATCGTGCCAAAGTTTGTGTTCTATCAATATCCCAATCATATCGTCTAAAAATTATAATTAAAGTAAGGAAAAGCTAAGGAATGACTAATTATAATTGATAAGTTAATCCATACTAACATTAAGAAAGCCAATGGTTGTCCATAGAAGAATAAAGTTTCGAGCATTCGCTCACAACATAGTTTCGCTTGATCAGTTTTTGAGTTAGCAAGATAAATCTAAAAGTTTTTTAGTTCAATAAGCAAAATTTTCAAATTTCATGCTACCAATTCTAAACATAATGGAATAATAGATTAGTAGAGCATACATTTGTTGATAATTATTTAATTTAATTTCCATTATAATATTATTTTAGATTTTAAATCTTATCAAATTTAATAGCTTCCAATGATCGTAGATTAATTTATTCCTAATTATTTGATGTTACATTTACTATCTTAGCAACTTTTGTTCTCCTTCAAATTAAAACTAAGTTTATCAAAAAACAAAATTTTAATTAAAAAAACAAAATTAAATTAGTTATACAGAATATAAGCACAAATCCCCGAATGCATTGTATGTTGGAACTGTTTCGTTCGTTTTATTAACCAAATTTTCCAACGGTTTTAAATCATCATCAGCGAGTAGCGAAATCCTAACTGCCATTTGTAACTCCAAAATTGATCGCAACTTTAGAATTCTGAGAAAAAATTGGCAAAATTTTTTAAATTATGTAGCAAATATGGGTAAACATTAAACTGAAATTATCCTTCGAATATCCTTTGTATTATGCTTTGGTATGAAATTCAAGTTTTGAATGTTAAAAACATAAGTTTTAACTTTTTGGACTTAAAATTTTACTTGGCTAATATTATCTTTATCCAGTAGTAACAAAAATTACTTAGCATTATGAAAATCCGGTTTTGCTAGTAACGCCAAATCACATAATTTCTGAATATGCTGTAATTTCCGTCTATTGTCATTCTTCCATTCCTTTTTCCAGAAAACTTCACCAAAATCTGAATTCTCTCGTCTCCAGAAAATAACTAACGCTTCTTGAAAATACAAATTAGCTACAACTTCTTTTGTCTCATTTTCCAATTTTTTACCACTGAAAATAAAATTTACAATTTATCGCTTTAAATTCTGAAAAATTTCACAATCGTCGATTTTTAAAATTTTTCTTTAAATTCAAAAATATGAATTATATTTTTACAATTAAGCTACAAATACGGAAACCTGAAAGGATTGTATCGTATCGCACGCGATATGCTTACATAACGGACAACCAGTTGCTTGCAACGTCGTACATTATATCCTGCAGGTTTTTGGTCCCATATCCGTTCGAATCGATCCAAATACTTGTCAACCTAATTGAAATAAAAATCTGCATTCAAATAAGAAATTAAATTAAATTTTAAGGTACTAACAAATTTTTTTCAAATATCAAACAGTAATCTTTTACTGTTTCAGAATATTTCATAAAATATAATGCAACTCTTGACAATTAAAAAATAGCGACAATTTTTGAACAAATAGCTCCAAACAGATTTATCCAAATATGATAAGATAAGCTTATCCTTTTAAAAGAATTGGTAATTGAAAAGAAACTGGCAACCCATTGAATTATCCCATCCATTTAATCACCAATATAATTACGGTTAATTAGATTCATTAATCATTCAGAAAATTTTTGTTAAGTTTTTTTTTCAATTTACTTAAAATCTCTGCGACATTAAATTCTCTTCTATTTGTTTTTATATGCTGTGCAAGTGATTAATTATTATTCAATCGAAATTTTTACGATAAAAGAACGAAAGAAAAGAAGTGCAAATTAATAAATTATAATTTAAAAAATTATCAAATATTTACAATTGCTCCATCGTCACGTGTATATGCCAATGCTAATAATAACGTCGCTTCCAAACGATATTTCCCACTTATCGATGCTTCTTCCAAAATTTGGATTACTGATGATAATTCACCATTTGATAAAGCTTTCAAAGCTTCCTTATATTGACTGTTAAAAAAAGAAAAAAAAATGCAAATTAATTATGCAAACTCTTTTTCAAAATAAATTAAAACTTACATAATTTTTCATTTAATTATGCTATTTAAGTTATATTATTAGTAAATTACTGAAGAAAAAAATTTGCAAAACTAAAGATTAGAAGATCTGAGAAAAAATTATGCAAAATTTACGAATAATAATTAAGCAATTAGTAATAAGCTTATGCGAGATAATTTAAATCATTTAAATTTAAGGTCTAATTAAATTCTGTAATATATTTAAAATAAAAATTGAAATTGTTACCTATCTTGCAATGGAGCAATATCACTTGGTAGTTTATCAAGTTGTTCATTTCGTACATTCCAAATATCCTCAACCAATGGATCATCACAATCACATGCTAACCATAAATTAATAAAATCTTGCGTTAGGAATGGTTTCAATGATTGTGCCTGAAATAAAATTTAAAGAAAAAAATTGAAATAAATTACTAAAAATTTAAATTCACACCAAAACTATGGCTTAATCTATTTCAATAGGAATTTAATATTTATAAAAATGAAAGTGTTTTCATTATTGAATTTAATAATTCTGATCAACATAAATATTCTATTGATATTAATAAAATTAGGCATAAATTTAAATTTAGCAATTTTTTGCACAAATTTGTAATATTTTAGAATGTTTACAGAAAATGTACTAAAATTTTCAATTTCTTACATAGCTATCGATATGATCGTATTCATCGTTAATTAACTGTTTCAAATCATTACTTAACACTTCATTGATATTCTCCAATGGTACATCAAGACAATCTTTGCTTAATTCAGTGCAAAAGTAAACTAATGCATCTGGAAAAGTTATCAACAAAAATTATCATATCATTCACGTTATAAAACGATTATCTATTATTATTTCGGTAGTTGGATTTTTAATTTTTTAAAGAAATATTTGATAATTTCAATTTACTAATTGAAATTATCGAATGTTCGGTGTAATTTGCACGTTGTACCGTTGAATCATGAAGAAATTTTAGGTTGAATTAAAATAGAAGGCTTGTTGAAAGATCAAAATTGGCATAAATTTCTTGAAATGAGACAATTTTTAAAAATGTTGAATGATGAAATTATCTGCTACAAGAAATCATTGCTTTAATTTGCCACAATTAAATCAATCGCATAATTGTAATATTTTTTTTTTTTGCTCCAATATGAATGAGCCTAATAGGAGCTGTTATAATGTTACACAAATTTTATTATTTAAAATTAGATTTCTAATTATTTCGTTTCTACATAACATGCAACAAATTTGTATAGTGAAATAAAAATATGCTATGTGATTGCTTGAATTTGTTAAAGCATAAGTGGAAATTAAAAATAATTTTTCTTCAATTACCAGTAAGTGCATTTTCACAATTCTGTACAATTTTCCATAAGGCAGATCGTTTTAATCGAATATTTCGATCATATGGTCGATATTGAAGTAATTTAGTTAAAGTAGCTATTGCATATTTTATTGGTTCCTAAAAAAAACAACCTTAAATTTAAATTATTATAAATATATCAATGAATTTTAAGTTAAAAAATAAAATTTTTACCCATGAATTTGTTTGTTTTGCAATTTCTTCATATGTTTCACAAATTTTCCAATAAATATTCATAATTTTTGATGTTTTATCATTCATTTCTTTGCCATCATCATATATCCGTAAAATGTTTAATGAATTTTGATAATATTCAATTGCTTCATCATATTGTCCCTTCTCAAATTTGATTCGAGCAATAATTTCTTGTCGATATGCTTCACGACATAATTCAAGTTCTACAGAATGATTTTTCGACAATTTCTCATTCATTTTGTATCCTAAATTAGCTGATATATATTATCTGCACGAATTAAACAAAATAGCAATTTTTGGCAATACTAATGGATAACTAATTGTTTTGACAGGTACTGATGCAAAAATTTCACTCATTTTCTCTCTTACTTTAATTTCCATTAAGAAATGTATGACAGAATTTAGCAACTTCTTGTTATCAATCCATCTTAAAAAATTCGTCAAAATTTCCTCCTTCCTAAAAAATTATTCAAATGATTCTTTTTGATATTGAAAAAAAAAAAAACATAGATATGTATATATTTTTTGATATACATATGTGCACGCGAATCGAATAATTGGAAAGCTAAGTAAATTAGAATAACCTTATCGATAAAGTATCGCTGATCAGTTCAATATCAATATCGTCGTATTGATTTTGCAGTGGTATTTGGAAGTTAAAAAAGAATCAGTACTGATTATTCAGTCTTTTCTCGTCGGAATTTGTTTCGTCGATATAATAGAAATAATAATTACCTATAAATAATAAGTTATTAGATACGATCCATAGATCATTCAATATTTCGGTTCAAATTTCAGCTAACCGCCAAAATAATCCCAGTAATTCAACAGAAGTATGCACCTTCGTTGATTTAGCAGGTAAATGCTGTGGAACTAATGCTGTCATACGATTTAAACGACGTGTCCTACAGGTCATCATCTGTTGTTGTTGTTGTTGTTGTTGCTAATGGCACAATCATGGCAATGACCCTGAGGGATCATTTCTTTCGACCTCTGACACATACTATTTGTTGCTATTCTAAGTTTTTTATCTTTCTTTTTATCCTTAAATCCTTCCTTAAAACCCTCCTCTTTTATTCATAATACTTTGCTCTTTGACCTTTTCTTACTTTGTAAAATTATACAAAATCAAGTGCATCCTGTAAATACAATGACAAAAATATGTCAAATCGTACGAAAAGTCGGATGAATTGAAAATTTCCCACAGAAGATTCTGAAGATCTGCTAATCTTGAAGTGTTTCAAAAGTCGGAAGCTTCATAATTCAGCTGTTAAAAACTTTGTATGCAAGTTTCATGCTATCAAAAATATCTATTGTTCAATCGTTGCAAACTGCTGCAAATTAGGGATATTTTTAAAAATTACCAATAACTAACACTACCAACTTATACGAGAAATTCCGGGAGGAATGAATCATTTGGTAAGAAGTTTCGTCTTTCTTTTCCACTCTTCTGTTGTCTTTTTTTTTTGTTTTCAAAAACTCTTTAAAATTCCTAAATTATCAAAACAATAACACAGATTATATAATTAAAAGTGTTTCTTAACATAACAAATTATTAAATATTTTTACCATATCATACAAAAAATAACCTTTTTCGGCCAAAATTTTAAGAAATTTTTATATTTCTCACATAAACCTATTTTCTAATTTTTGCTCACCTTTTACATAATGTTTGAATTATGCACAAATTTTAGACATTTATTATAATTTATACATCGCTGCTGTCTTCTAATCACGGCGTGTAAAATTTAAATTAATTGTTGAACTTTTTATTATATCAAATTTTAATACTTTATGAAAAAAATTATTTGGCAACAATATATTATCATTTCAATGCTTATTTGCTTTTTTTTTCAGGCATAACTTTAACAATTACCTTTTTGGATTTCTAGAAATTGAATAAAAAATAACTGTGCCTTTTTAAGTTTGTATAATTACCGATCTAATAAAATTAAATTTCAAAATTATATTTATTCAAAACTCTCCGTCATCATTCTCAGAGAAATATTTGCCTAAAGGTTTCTGCAAAAAAGTAATATGAAGATTTTATCTTTGAAAAGGCAAGATAAAGATTTTACTTTTAAACATTAAATAAAATTAATGTCTATTCTTATTGGGTAAGCAAATAACATTGCAAAATTGACTGTCGCTGAATATGTTAATCGTACAATTGATCAATCTACATTAACGAATTAAAATTTGATTCTTATATCAGTAATTTCATGTATTATAATTGCAACCATATGTATCATCAGTAACATCATTAGTATTACTATCAAAATTGGCGATTGTACTGACGATTATCAGTATAATCGAAATCCCCGTTATTATTATTATTATTATTATTATTATTATTATTATTATTATTATTATTATTATTATTATTATTATTATTATTATTATTATTATTATTATTATTATTATTATTATTATTATTATTATT
>JABVXV010000385.1:0-54259 GCA_013365325.1 Dipetalonema caudispina | reverse complement strand
TTTTTTTTTCCCCCCCCCCCCCCCCATTCCTCCATTCATCCTTCTCACTAGCAACAAAAAATAAAAAATAGAAAATTAGTTTTGAAGAAAGCTTTTTGTACCAGTAACGTTTATTTCTACTTTTTAAAAGAAAGTACTTTTTGTCTTTTCGAAATTTGAAAGTAACGAATTTCAAAAAGAAATATAATGTTTACATTTTGTTTTCTTCAAATGCTACCTTTTGTAATCCATAACCTGGACAGAATTATTTAAAAAATTACAACAATTTGCTGGAAATACAGTTGAGGACATTTAGCATAATAGCCAGAATAGTAAACGAATTGACTTCGTGGAATTTAAATTTCAAATTCTTTTTATATTTAAGTATGGATGAACTCATATAACTATGAAAGATCCATCTCTTATATGTCACATAACGCCATTTCCAATTCCTTCTCAATTCGTTCATCCCTCTTTTCATCCTTCCTTCTTCCTCCTCTCCTCCTTCCTCCTCCTCCTCCTTCTCCTCCTCCGTGTCCTCCAACGCCTGCTTCGCTTCCCAGATAACCTGTTTTACCTCTTTCCTTTCCCTCCGTCCTCTTCCATTATTCCCATGCTTTTCGTTCTGATGATTTCAAACAATTTCCATTATCACAAATTTGTTACTGATTTTTATTTAATTGTTAAATTGGTATTTAATTTCCTTTTTATACTACTAAATATCGATCCTATATTTAAAAAAAGACAATAATAAGACATTAATCATTCATTCTAATAATTCCAAAACATTCCAAAAATATTTTTGTTGCCAGTCACAATGTATAATATATTTGTGAGCGATGAAATCAGCATATTGATAAGGTCGAGTATGGCTTTTTTTTTTTCTTCACATAGTTTTATCAGATCAAAATTTTGGAACATTTTATATACTCGTCGAGATTGGGAAGTTGTTGCTGCTTATGTAATGAATGGTAAAGCAAAAATGCTTAAAGTTACTAGTCGTAAATTGAAATTGGTAATGAAATTTCAATTTGAAATTTAATTTACACCAATTTATACAATTTTCCTATGAGGAAATCTGACTTCTTCCTATATGCTAATTTTAGATTGGAATTTCAAATCAATCGAGAATTTAATTTACATCCATTCCTGGAATTTTTGATGCCAAAAACTGCGACATTTCATGCAGAAATGCCGTCATGGCCAATTTTATCAGAAATCTTCTCTTTTTGCCTTCTGTCATGTCAGTACAGGATGAGATGAATGTATGAGTAATAAAGTTTGTTAAAAAGTCTTAAAAAGGCATTCTTATGATGATTTAACCGATGACTCACTCATAGAACGATGGAGACAAATGGGATGACAGCTTGGTGACAATGTATAATGACGCCAGTGCGGAATTTTGTAACTGATTAACCGGTGAGACGTCCTGCTTATTTCTTATTCAGCAGTAGTCAGCGAACAATCGCACAAAATTTGTTATCTCATCTTGTCCTTCTCACTAATATTTTTATTCTTTTCTTTTTTTTTTTTTTAAAGAAAAAAAAATATGATTCATTTGTTGGATTTTGAATTTTAGCCTAAAATTGAAATTATTGACTATTTTAATCAATTATCTGCTGCAAGACACAAAGATTATAGTGATTAGATGAATTTTTCAAGTTTTAATCCATTAATCACTGAGTTAATTACTCTTTTGAATTGATAGATTCGATGATTAGTTGAGTATTATGCTGTAAAGTTTTAATTTTAATTTGTATGTGTTAATTTGTTAATTCTTATTTTATTACTGAATTATTCCGTATAGCATTGTATTGATTTGCAAGGTTTGAAAAGCCATCTCTATTTGAGAAATTACGATTAGTCCTCTTTTTGCTGGTTTGTCGCTTAATTGTAAATTTACTCGTGCATCATTTGAGAGAATTAAATTAACATTTAAATGAATTTATCCATTTCCATTTCCCTGTCTTGATTGGAGAAACGAATTCATACGATGAGCAGTTAAGAAGATGAGAGTAAAAAGGGAAATAAGCTAACTAATTTAGTTGGCCAGGGATGAGAGGAGCAAGCGGAATCAATGAAGTACGCTTATTCTCGTTATTTTCCCGTGATTTCTGGTTTATATACCAGTATGCTTCTATCCTTCAACATGGTTAACCAATTTTAAATATTCTCATAAAATATTTAAAAGATTACAAAATTTCTCGAAACAATTTATAGTTAGTTTAATTTCAAGTAAAAAATTTTAAACCATAAATTATTTCAAATTACAATCGATAGGTTTTCAAAGCTATTTAAAGTATGATTAATCATAAAAATTTCGGAAATTTATCATTATAATCATGTATATCATTGATTATTGTTGCTGTTCAAAACATAACAATCATTATTTTTATCTTTTCAACTATTACAAATCTATGGAATCCATTAAAATGAACCGGTTTATTATGTATGTTAATTTCCGTAACCTTTTGTGCAATTCATTTTGTGTTAATGGATGAATATACAACAGTGTCGGATATTTTAGTCTATCTACCCATTCATCATTTCGATAATCCCAGTTTATTGTCGTTTTGTTCTAGAGAGTTAGTAAGAGCTTTTTTTTTTTTTTTTTTTTTTCGTGTGTGTGTGTGTGTAATCTCTTCAACTTCCGCTAATTTTGTTAACTCTGATGGCGCCAACGGAGTTATAGCTCAACTTAGCTTTAATTCCGATACAATGATATATAGCATCGTACGTGGAATAAACTAATTTAATTAATTAAAAGGAAAAAAGGGAAAGCTGTGATTAATGTTGAAAGATATTTGACGAGGGATATAGCTTAGATAAGGTGGAAAGGAATGTAGCAGAATGGAAAATGTTACGAAAGAATTTTTGGAACAAAAGTTAGTAGCAATTGCTTCTTTTATAATAGCTTCGTTTTCTTTTTCTTCTTTTCTTTCGCTTTTTTTTTCTGCTCTTTTTACCAAAATAATAAACTAATTAGCATTAAAAATGAGAGACAAGTTTGTTTATGTATGAATTGTTGTGATGTATGTTTTGTATATGTCAACAACATATGGGACTAATTGAACAGGTAAACTTCATTTTAATTTCTTTTCATTTTACAAAACGATTGAATTGTGTGTATACATGGAATAAAGATTAGTTGATGAGCAGTTTGCATTAATTTAATCAATTTTCGATAGCCTTGAAGACGACGAACAACCGATGAGTGTTGAAGAATGGGAGGAGTACTTGACTTAGTCGAGACATTTATGATTTTGGAAAGGTGTGTTAGAAAAAATGGCATGAAGATGGAATACCCTCAAACTCCATTTATGCTGTCCCTACATTTCCCTTTTACCTGTTTCATTAATTATCAAGGTGTGTCACACTTTGTAACTCCAATTTTTTCGGCATACTTTATCAAAAATTTTTCAAAAAAAAAAAAAAAAAAAAGAAAGAAAATTTACATTTTTATCCTTTTTATTTCTATTATGAACATACATCTTTCAAATTTAGCCAACACTTTTTAGTGCAGAGTTCAGGAAAAAAAAAAAAATTGATAGCAGACAATAAATTTTGGAAATTATTTGCACTTTTTTTTTCAGCTCACTCTTCTTTTCTTTCTTTTTTTTTTTTTTTTTTGAAAAGGATCACTTGACAAGTATTTGCACACTTTCCTCGATCAAATTCGTTTATTTATAATAGGAGGACGTATCATTCGCTCATTTTTTTTAGTATTTAAATTATTAAATTATTTCAGTGAATCTGAAACTATATCATATGTCTTGTTGCCTTTCATACAATGTTCATGTTAAGATTTGAAATTTTCTAGCCTAACTAGATGAAGATGAGGACGATTAAAGAAAAAAAAAAAAAACAGCCTGATAGAATGAGATAAGTCTTGCGATAAGTTGAAGAACAATTATAACAATTTGCTTTTATGGATGAATTATTGATTTGTGAAATGGTCGAATTGAATTAACCACAACACACATTCACAACATTTATTCATCGTTGTGAAATGAGAAGAAAGCAATGTCATTTTGTTGATCGTAACAAATAAATGCCTACAAACATTAACTATGAAGAAATGATACGAAGAATTGATTTGTTGAATTAAATTCTTACACTGACATATTTATCACATTTTTCAATCAGAACAAAATTTCAAACAAATTTTCTTTTTTTTTTTTTTTTTGTTTGAATTTATTGGAAAATGTTTGCTAATAGTACTTCTTACTAATCGCTTATTTAGCTGAAATATTCGATGGAATGGATGATGATCATCTTGAAATGAAATAATTTATTCTTTTGCCACAAAAAATTAATTTAACACATCTCATTGTGACGATGATTATGCTATTGTATTGTGTTCGTCTTGGTCCCTTCCGAAACCTGCTCTTTTCGGTTTTATCCAAAATCTTCTCATCCCGGTATGCCCTTCGAAATTCCTGCGTTTTTCTATCCATCCCAAACATACTGCTCATCGCCGATATTCTGAATAATTATTTTATTCTGTGAGCAGTGGGCGATTTACTATATTGGTGGTAGTACAGGTGGTTTTAATATAAAATCGCATTTTCATGAAATTTCAAATTGCAGATGTTTGATAACTTTTATTTTCTTTCTTTCCCTCTCTCTCTCTCTCTCTCTCTCTCTGGATGAATTTCCGACGGGAATGCAGGTTGCATTCATTTCTGTTGCCTACCTATCACCTAGATGGTCCCATTTAACTATTTCATCGTTAAAAGCCATTTTTATTCACTTTTAAAATTTTCGTCTTAAATTTCGCAAAAATTTTTACACAATTTTATTACACGTTTGCATGGTTCCCTAAAAATAAATCTGTTGAAAATACACTTATCGAGAAATGAAATTTTATCATAATTTAAACCAAAGATGAGGATATTGAAGTCTTTTCTTTTCTTCAATTGAAACAAAACGGGAATTGAAGGATGAAACAGTAGGTTGGATAGGCTGTAGCATATCGCTCAATTTTGACAAATGCCTTTTTGCTTCCGGTGAAGCTAAGAAATTTTGGTAGATTGAAATTGAAATCGTTATCATGCTTTAAATGATATTTATTAATAGGATAAGCTTAAAAGAAACGTAAATTTTAATAAATTTTGAGACAGAAGAAGCATTACTAATTGTTACATGGTAGTAAGAAGATAAATGTTGCATTTTGATGAACCGATTTATCAAATTTGTTTCAGTGATTGCGTGTTAGTATTAAATAAATAACAATGTAAATTATGGAGAGAATGAGAAGGTGAAAGGATAAACGAAGTGGAGGTGGAGTGAAATGAAGTGTATAGGATGAAAAGCTGTACAAATCATATCATCTGTGCTCGGCTCGTAATATATATTTATTTAATGAAATTGTTGGCACGAAGGATTGAACGAAATCAAATGGTTATAATAATAATGATTGATACAAAACGATTGGATATCCATTTGAATATTTGCTTATTTCTAGCTTTATATAGCTACTATTATCATTTTTCCAAAAATTTTCATTTATGCCATTTATGGTAGGATAATTGTTGATGATATCATGTATCATCATCCATCGTTTGCTGATACAGTATGTATGATGTATTCAAAGATTTGAATGTAATCTATGAGTTTTATCAAGTTTACTACCTTTCTTAGTTTATTATATCTATCTAGTTTTATCAAATCTTTCCATTTATTATTGTCCCTTTTTTCTGCTTATTTAGCTGATCCTTTGATCATCCTATTCAAATCATATTTTTATTCCTTTTTAATTACCATATATATATATATATATATATATATATATATATCCCTAAAATAATTATTTTTTCAAGAATGCTTTTCCTCGATTATTTCATTTATTTCATTTCATAATTTCATAAAATCTTTACTCTTTACAGCATTTTTCGCTCAATTTCAATTACATACGAAATGTTGGATATATAAATATGTATATATATATATATAAATATATATATTTATATATGTATATGTTTTGCCTTGTTGTTACACCTGTTCCAACAGCTTGTCAAGGATTCCATTTTTTACTTTAAATTATGAAAAACATAAAATACTGTATTTTAACCATTATATTTTTCGTTGTTTTAATAGTAACAAAGGAAATTTAGGATAAGCTATAATTTAATTTTAAATACACACACTCATATTTATATTATTAATTCTCTCCATTATTTCTAGAATTTTTCAAATATCAGCATGAATTAACTACATATATTTTTCTAGCAAATATCATTCCATGTATTACTTTTTCTAATGCTTCTCTTTTTTTCATTGTCCAAATTTTCGATATTAGTTATTTTCAACTATGATAATGAAAAACTATTAGCATATATACAATTTTAATTTGTTCAAAAATTTTTCCGTTAATTTTAAAAACTTAAATAAATTAAGCAACCTAAAAGAATTTGAATTCATTTTACAAAATTTGAACTATTATATGTTAACTTTAAAGTATTGATTGAAATTTCACGAAAAATAAGAAGTTCAAACAAAAAAAAAAAAAAAAAAAAACGAAAAAAAAAAAAAGAAGAAAGTGAGAAAATAAAAGAAGAAACTGGATGAATTGGTAAAGCTTTCGGGAAAATTGCTAAATTTTGCTTTTCCTCAGTTGTGATTCATCAGCCAACATCTTCTCCAAGCATCATCAAAACCGTTCAATCAGTTAGTCCATCCATCTATCAGTATTGCTGTCGACAGTTAACTGTTCCTTTATTTAGACTCATCCATTTACGACAATTCTATCTCAGTACCATATGGCATATTGAAGGAACCGGATATCCGATTAATATCCTTTGATAACACAATCTTCCTTACTTTACAATATTTACAGTTTTAGGAATTATTTTCGGAAGAGTTTGATTGATTAACTGAAATAATCAGATTTATTAAAGATCATGTTGTTCCATTATTATAATATATGGTATGGTGAGGATGACATCAAGAAGGATAGAAAATATATATATATATACACAAGATTTTTGAATTTTCAAAATTTTAAAATTATTTGAGGAATATTGAACGATATTTGAATTGACGTGATTTTTTCGTCTTCATCATGAATATCAAAAACGTACGGTTATTTTGAGTTTCTAGCCAAGTGACATTTAATACCTAACCTATTGGGGCATTTTTATTGATCCTTATTGAGGCATTTTCAACAATATCGTTTCAACTTTGGTTAAATTAAAATAATACTAAAATATTTGCAATCGCTAGTACGTTTTATTTTTTAATTTTCTGAAATACTATATTCACTTGCAGTACTGCTCTAAAATTTAGGAACTATGGAACCGGTATATGATGGCACAGTACATGTTTTTCAAGGTCGATTTTTTTCGGTAAGTTGAAAAATTTTCAAATTTTATATATTTGCGCTAAGGTAAAATCCTTCAGTATTGCTAGCGGATTGCAAATTGTATGTTTGTAACATTGTAATATCTAAAAATTAGACTAATATTGAGAAAGAATAGGAATTGATATTAAATTACAATCAAAATAATAACCATTTTATTTTTACAAATTCATTTCATATTTATCAACATTTTTTAAACTGTACACAGTTTTTTTTTTTTTTTTTTTTAAATGCTTTTGTCAGTTTATATCATGGAGATAGATATTCATATCGAGAAGATTTATCGTACCGGAAAATCAGCCCATACCTATGAATTTCATGTTTGCTTGCCGTTGAACTATTTCTTTTTTTTTCCTCTTTTTTTTTTTTTTTTTCATCTCGATAGCTTTGATTATCAATGCAATGGATGGAATTTATCCTCGACAAAAAGAAAAAGTGAAAGAATTTTCTTTTTTTTTTTTTTTTTCAGTCCCTTCTTCTTCTCCCACCTTCCTTACAAAGGGTATCATTTGATTTCAATATTTTATCCAAATTTTATTTTGCATTACAAATAGGCAACAAGAACTGAAAGGAAAATGAAGGAATGAAATTCGAATTTAATTAAATTCGAATGAAGCAAGTTTTGTCGTGTAGACAAAAATACAAATTCATCCAAGCATATTTTGGCGAAGAAAAAGAGAAACCAAAATAAAAATTTTATTTTAAAATTCATTCATGTTATTCAGTAATATTATTGCTATTCTATTTCACATTTGTCACCGTCTGTTCTTCCCAAATGATTTCCAATTTGATCACTTGCTGAACACTTCATCCATTTCACATAACACACATGCAAATAACATGCATGCAATAACATGCAAATTGACTTGCCTCATGCTGATTAATTTTTGTAAGCAAAATAAAAAAAAAATTAAAATATATTTTGAAAAATTTCTTCCTCATAATTATATTTTTTTTTTCTTTAATTTATAACTGAAAGCAATTCTTTGTACTATCTTTGTTTGCTGAAAAGAATAATTTCAATATGCGTGGGATTCATTGAAATTTTATAGAAATGGAAACGATTCAAGGGTGCAATATTTGAAGAAAATATGACAGGTCGAGCACGTCTTGAGATTTATACCTCAGGTTCACAGCTTGCCGCTCTAACACCTTCTAAAAGTATTCTTTTGGGCGAATGCGTTGCCATCCGGATTGTTCATTTCCGGAATACTATTAGCAGTATGTTTTTTTTTTCTTCTTCTTTAATTTACTTATTTCATTCAATATTTATACCTCTTCTAACATTTTCAACTTTTAACTTTGTTATTAGTTGAATGATTACACGTATTGGAATGCTACTTCAATCTATGATTCATTTCTGTCCGGTAATCATTCATATTACTTATATCAATCAGGTTACTTCTTGAAAGGATGATTTTCTTTGATGTTTTTCTCAGATAATCTGCAGTAGAATAATGTTTGTAAACGTTTGATTGAAATATAAGTCAATGCATTCAATTTTTGCAATTGTTGCTTATTAGGAATTTTTAAGAATGTAAATTAAAAGAAAAAATATTTAATGTTATTATTGTAATTACGGCTTATGATTACAACGGTAGTCGTATTCATGATCATATTTTAATGATTATTGTTACAAATCTAATCGCTGTTATGGTCAATAATTATGATTGCTGCAACTTGTGACCTTTTACTTTTTTTTTTTTGTTTTGAAACCTACTATGAATATACTAATAATTTGAATTTAATTTCTAGGTATATTTGTTTCCTTTTTTCTTTTGTTTTTTCCACTCTCTTTTTCTAGATGATAACCGAATCATTCAAATCCAACCGAGAAATGCTCCAGTATTGTTAATTGCTGTGGAGAATGTAGAAGAATGGCATTATGTCTTATGCAAAGTTGCATTTCCGGATCAGGTTTTTCTTTTCGTGACTTTTCCTTAAAAATATAACATAGCATTATAGTTTTTCATAATTTAAAATGTAATATCATATGTTGAAAAGCATCTCAATCTTGATGCATAGTTGATGATAATAATAGCGATAAGATAATCGCAAAATAATAACTTGATAAAATATTGTGATTGAAAATTTTCGCGTTATTTTCGGAACTGTTGCAATAAATTAAATTAAATTTTAGTTTGCTTCAATTGGTACACATCCATCTTCTTCACTATCCACAAATTCCAACGATGAATACGACGTTCCATGGGATTGTATGTTTTGATTCTTTAAGAAAAAAAAAAAGCAAATAAATAAAAAGAAAAATTGAATCATTCTTTTCATTTTTTTTTCCAATCATAATTTTTATAATTTTCTCGAACTATTTTTCCAGGATGATAGTTTTATCCTGAATATGGATGCTATAATTTTAATTTCAGTAAGTCGTATTCCGGTGCTGCTGGAAAGTAACAAAAATATACATCGTATGAAAATTCCGGAAGGAAACTATGAGATTAGTTTTGGCGATTCTATTTTTCTGAAAAACGGATTCAGTTGCATTGAGGCTTGGTGTTATCCGCAAATTACTTGGTTAGTTATTGCAACATTAAGCTTATTTTTAAATAATTATTTTATTTGTTGTAGATAAAAGTTATTCGTGCGCAATGATGCGCCTTTCCTTCCAGCGCCTATGAGATTCTGTAACATTCGACCTTGATATATGTAATATTTTTATTCTGAAAGATAGTTTACTATATATACTGAAAGACGTAGGATTTTGACCCAAACATGTTTTGATACAAAGACTGTAGTAATTTACTCTCAAGCTTCTGCTGTAATATGAAAATTTCCTGAGTTCCAAATTTATTGAACATATTCGATAATAGTTTACTTTGTTCAAATCAAAATTGTTCAAGTTTAAAGACAATTTATCCTAATATTGTACATTATACATTTCGATTCTAAGATGTATTTTGAAATTAATGATAATTAGATGTAAAAATTATACGGAATTACCAAGAAGAACAACAACAACTGTAAATTACGGCTAAAAATACGATTCAAATTTAGGTTTGGTACCGGTGAAAATTGTTTTGCTTTTGAAGTTGACTATGATCAACCGTACGAATTCAAATGTGGACGACCGGAAAATGTTTTGGAAGCGCTGCAACAGCATATAAAACTAAAACCTGATACAGCGCTTCCCACAAATACTTGTAATGTGTATACGAAGCAATATGTTCCAGTTGAACAGAAACTTGATCGGTTCGTTCTTGTCATTTGTTTGGTTATCGTGCACTAAACAATGGGGTAAAAAATATCCGCAAAATAAATTTGACGAAGGTGGATCTTGAAAGAATTAAAAACTTGATTTGAGTGAAGATTGTGAAAAATTTATAAATAAAGAATAGTTAATTAATTAATTAACAAGGTTATTGTTGATGAGATCACCGAAAAATTGTTTGAAATTCTTGGAAAATTTTGAATTTTATGATATAATTATTAATTTGGCGGATATTTAGAAGTTCATCGGAGCGCCAGGTACAAAAACCATCATTACGTTCGACGCTATCATTTCGAAATGAGCGAGGCACAATAAATTCGGCGTCAGGCGATTCACGTTCACGTTTTCCATTTTTCCGCATAAAAAAGGAGTGGAAGGAAAGGGAAAAATTTGAACTGGATGCAAAAGATGAATGGATAAGGTATTGTGTTCATTCATATTTCATTTAATTACAATTTGAAAATTGATTAAGTAGGGCCTTTCTAAGTAAGCCAAATGATAAAAAAATAAATCCACCCAATTGTTTTTAGAGAATTTATGGGAAGAAAAAGACGTTGTTTTTTGAAACTGATCAGAATAACCGATAAAATTTTAAAAATCATTAAGGAAATTCTTATTAAAACTAGATGAAATTTTTTT
This sequence comes from Dipetalonema caudispina, assembly GCA_013365325.1. Lineage (NCBI taxonomy): Eukaryota > Metazoa > Nematoda > Chromadorea > Rhabditida > Onchocercidae > Dipetalonema > Dipetalonema caudispina. The sequence goes on along the minus strand of JABVXV010000385.1, from coordinate 43,055 downwards.
CTATTGTGATAGATGATGTCTTCTAATGGATTATATAATTGCAGATACAGCAAGGAAAATTTGGATGATATGTATAACAATGATTTTTACCAAACAAAACTACCGGAAAGAAGTTATTCGAGGTTTCTAAATGTGCCAAATGCGCTTGCATTTCAGCGTGATCTCGAGCGAACCATTGCTAAGCGTGTATGATATTTTTCACTTTTAACTAATCGCTTTCATGCTATAAAAAAAGGAAGTTTAAAAAAAAAAATTGAAATTAGTCCATTTCATCTGTTCAGTTTTTAATTAAGATATTTTCTAAATGTGTATTTCCATTTGTTTCAGGCTAATAAATATTTCAGGCGTTATGCTTATCACTATCAAGTGAAGCGTTATCAGGAATGGATAACAATTGCAGCAATAGCAGTAATGATGGTAACAGTAACAGTCAGAATCGGAAAGTCATCTTACGTCCACGGGTTATATTGGATGGTGATTTGTTGGATCCAACAATATTCACGCCATCCAGCGATAATCTAGAAAATGACAGTGGAGTAGGAAGCCTTCAGGCTCGCATTCGTGATTCAGTAGTTTCTGCTCCTAGCCCTAGTCCAGTAACTTGCAATTCTAGCACGATGCATACTTATTTCAGGCAATCTTTGATCAATTAATTCTCATAAATCTTTTCTAGCTGCGTAATGAGACTTATTAAAACCATATGGGTAAAATTAATACGATTTTATTTGAAATAATCTAACTGTCATTTATATCTTTGACAGCTTTTTTCGATTAAACAATTCAGCTTTGCGATTCAAATTAATTTCATATGATCCATAACAGATTATAACAAAATCATATTGCAATGTTATCGTCTTCATCGAATATATTTCTAATTTTCAATGTTTGGAAAAACGAAATGAATCAAAGGATGCCACTTTTTATAAAATAGCTATTTTCTTTGCTACTGTTCCGAAGAAAATAATATTTTCATCAAATTTCCATATTTATTCAAATACGAATGCATTTATCGTCTGTGCCACATGGATAGGTTCCATGTTCCAATTGTATTTTCTGTTTTTTTTTTTTCATATTCTGCATGTTATTTTGATAAACTCCGATTTTTACAAGTGTTGAATTCCGACATAACGAAAACTTAAGGGCGAATTTCGAAAAAAAAAAAAATGCTTTTCAGATATGCTGGAGTAAGAAGCTTCATGAAATTTTAAGTTCAAATTTGGTACAGTAAAAATCTTTTTTTGAAATCTTTGGTGTTTTAGGAATGTTGAAGGTCACACTTTGCTTTGCTGTTTCGAATACAGGAGAGATGTCAGTGTGAATAGACGGGTTCAAATTTTCCAATTTAAGCTTTAAAATAAACTACGATAACTTTTCAAGGTAAAATCAATACGTGGATTTGTGATCTCCAAGCTTTTCTTTTTCCCTTCCCACAATGAAATATCATATGGAATTTAGGATTTAATAACAAACAATAACAAATATATGGATATGAATTTCATAAGCTATGCAAATTTCTCCACAAACTGAACCAAAAATGTTAGTAGGAATTCTAGAAACAACATCAATTATAAATTACCTAAAGTTATTTGTAACTTCTAAAGCTTACTTAAAAAATATGCAAATACTTCTGCTTTTCGGATAGTTTTCATGAAATGTTCCCTATTGGGTTTTCTTTTTTCCTTTTCTTTTTCTTGCAAAATTTTATTTTCAAATTAAAAACAACAAAATTACCCAAACTTCTCCAAATTATTTTATGTAATCGGAATAACAACAATTGCATCAATGCGAAATTCATCTCCTCTCCCACATTATTTAATCTACCTTCAGTTTTATTCCATTATCCCATTGTTCCTACTATTATACCATCTACCCATCATCAATCTTAGTTGAAAATATATCGGGTTAACTGTCATTTTCCTCTTCCTCCTCCTCCTCCTCCTCCTCCCCCTCCTTCTCCTCCTCATGGGATAACGTTTGTAGGCTTATGCTTTTTCTTTCTTTTTTTTTTGAAAAATAAATTTTATGCCATTATTTTACAAACTCAAATTAGTCTAGAAGTCTAATTTGAGTTTACAACTGTAATTTTTGAAATGTGATTTTCATTATAAAATTAAATAATTTGCAAATGGAATGAAATTACAGATGATATCATATCTGCTACCAGAAAGATATCCATTTTGTTGTTGTATCTTTTTTTCATCAAAAATGAAAAAAAAAAAAAAAAAGACATAAAGAAAGAAAAGAGAAGAAATAATTTTTGGATGAGAAAACGTAATAAGAAGCAGCACCACAGGGACTTGGAGTCGATTAGTCGATTAGCTTAACATCAAACATCTGTCCTCTTCCCTCAACTATCATATTTTAGCTTCAATTCTCTTTCTTATACTCTCTTTTTTCAACTAACCAATATGGTTTATTACATTTCTGTGCCATTACTACGATTATCATTATCAGTAGGTTTTACAATGATTTACTCTTCATTTAGCGTAAATGTATGACGTGATATTGTAACAACGTAACAAGTAAGTTTAACTTCAATCTTGTAGAAAAAACGTAGATTCAGTAATCATTTCATCAGTAAGGATTTTTGATAATTCGGATCTTTCTTACCTATCAAATTTGTAGAACAAGTAATCTTACTGTATTATTTCAACACAATTGATCCATTGCATTCTCTCGTACATCGATCGATTTCATCAAGAATTAATCACTATCTTCATTACATTAGTTCTTTGATTATTATTGCTATTAGCAGTATCATTACATCATCTGTATTCGTCACCAGTATCATCATATCATAAAAATAGTGGTCATTAACATCACTGTTAATAATCACTATCGAATTATTATCATTATCGTTAGTAGAATTAACATCACCATTTAATATTGTCAATATTGCCAATCTTTAGTTAGATTACAGTAAAAATTATTACTGTTTTATCAATAATAATTTAGCATAATTAACATCCACAAAAAAAAAATCTTATGAGATTGATTACATCCTTAATTGATTTAATAGAATTTTTAGTAGAATAATTAGAGAAAGTAGCCAGAAAAAAAAAAAAAAAAAAAAAAAGAAAAAATCCTTCAATAAATTTGCTCATCATATATCCGTCTGCAATTTACGTAATTAACAACAACATATTCATAGAGCTTTTTAACAGTGCGCAAATTTACGGTTATCATATGTACGAGAATTTAAAGTGAAAAAAAAAAGCAGAATGAATGATTGAGATTGAATGATTATTTTTGCAATTGTATATTTTGCTCATATTACAGTGAACGGTAAACTAAACGCAATTGCTATTTATGTTTGCTAATGGAGGAAAAAAATGTTAGCGATATATTGACAATCAAAAATTTACTTTATTTTTTTTTGGTTTTCAAAATTAACTGGAAAATCTAAACTAATACAAATAAATGTTTTCGTTAGATTTTTTTTTTTTTCTTAATTTAAAATTGTGGAAATTTTTACTTTTTTTTTTTTTTTACATTTATAAAATTATTTTGTTACATATTAGCTCTCTCACAATTATTATCTTTCTTATCTAGATATGTATATTTTTGACTTGTTTACTCATTTACTTTTTTCGGATAGGTATACTGTGCCAAAATTGATTTAATTCGTTGATCGAATAGGTCAAAATTTGTTACTTTACTGCAAATAGTTTCGAGAACTAGTTTTGCAAAATTTGAGAATCTTTGGTGCGAAAGTGCTGTTGTCACTTCAATTTTGAAAACTTTCAATCTGTTGGTACACATCTGTTTACAACATTATATACCAAACATTTGTGCATTGAAATTCTCATCCTTTTTACTTTGTAATCATTCTTTCAGCCACTGAACAACAGTGATTATTCTGAATTTCTCAATAATTATCAAATTTCAATCCTAAATATTTTCATTTCTGTTGTTTTTCATTTTCGCAAATATTTATGCATGAACGTCATATAACTCTAATTTGCTGAACTTTTTTTCTTTTTTTTTTTTCTTTTTTTTTTCTTGTTCCTTTTATTTTAGATTTAAACAATTCATTCTTTCTTTTCCGTTAAAAAACTATCGAAACTAATGTGTTGTGCATTTTCTTCCATCGATTATTAATGGAAGAAAGAAACATTTTAGAAATTAATGTGATAATTTTACTCTTTAGAGTGCAGCTGCACGCAAATACATAGGTAGCATTCGAAAATTTATGCTTTATTGTCTGTTTAACACGTTGATTTTTGACTTTTTTTTTTTTTTTTTATCAAGAAAGAAGAAAAAAAAAGTTAGACGAAGATGTCAAATGAAGACATTTCCACTAATATGTTTCGCCATTTTCATTGATTTTTATAAAGCATAATTGTAAGCTGAGAATTAATTAGTAGTAATAAAAGTCGTAGCGATATGATGGATTAATCTTCTACTCAAATTGATAGATGTATCAATCGTACTAGTAGTCTTATTGATATGGTGTATTAATCATATCAATAGTTTTATTGATATGATGTATTAATCTTACTGATAGATAGTTTTTTTTTGATATGTATTAATTTTTTACTTGAATCAATTTCATATAATCAATAAGAATAGCTTGATTTGATTGCTTTTAAATTGTAATCAGATCAAGCTATTTCATCCCTTCGTTTTTTTTCTTTCTTTCCTGATCATTCTTTGTGGACACCATTTGTACATTATTTTTATAATGATAACGATCATTTAATATAATAAGTTCATATGTCATAAACTGTATGAATAATTAATTTTCAATGTATGTATGTGTGTGTGTGTGTGTGTGTGTGTGTATGTTTATGTTGTCGATATATGGTCATTTCCATTAGTAATCAACCATTATTGTACTCATTTCAAGCACAATGTTCTCATTTAATTTAATTCGTCTAAATGTAATTTTATATTTTAATGAAATAGTTCGTCACAAATATCCTCTCCCTTTGATGCTATCGCATTTTTCCCTTTTCTTTTTTCTTTCTTGAACTAAAATTCAATTTAATAGCTATGAATTTACCATATAACGAAAATATACTCTTCCATTAAAAATGTATACTTTGATAGATTTGGAGACAATGCAAATAATCAATACTACATCGCCAAAAAAAAATATTGATAAAATCACTCGAATGTCGCATGAGCCCAGTTTAATATGTATCAACAGGCTTCATGTTTGTTGTTAGCTCTTCGATGTTACCAATCGCGCTAATCTCTTTGATCGAATTCTTTTCAACAACGATACATTTACATCTCTTGTCTTCTTTCTACCATTTGTTTTCGGCCAAATTTTTTGTACACCTCTTGTCTTCCCTAACGTTAGTTACCACTGAATCTTTCACCTCTTTTGACCTTCAAAGATATTGTGCCATAGTTCTATTTTGTAACAAATTCGCGCAAAAAAGGAAAAAATAATAATAATTACCATGAATTGCCCGAAAAAATTTCCATCATTTTTTTTTTTTTTTTAAAAAACATTTTGAAATCCATACGAAGTTAGTGAGTGTTTAATTTTTTTTTTTCTCGAATAAATTATTATTAATTACAGATATGCTCAGTGAGATACGATCTTCTCAAATATATCAATATGCAGGGAAATATGTAGACATAAATTAAGTTCACATTAAAGTTTGTTGTCATACAAGGGATTGGTGATTAAAATTCAAAAGCTCCCTGTTGTTTTACCGTTTTATTTTTCTTTCCCATAATTTTCCATTCCGGATACTTTTTTCTTGCGCTTTCCAGCTTTTTTAAAATTTCAATTAGCAATGGTTTACTTTCGAATTACGTCTCACATTGTTAAGCAAGAATATGACCCTATTTACAATTTTGATAACCTAGAAATCATCGATCCGTAGGAATATGTGATAGCAGTTAGGATAAAAATGCATGGAAAAGATGTGGAAGCTTTTTTTTTTTTTTTTGTTTCAGAAATTTCATAAAATTTCAATAGTTTACTGCTGAACATATGTTTATTTCAACAAGCATATGTTTGTTTTTGTATATCATCTGTCACTTTTTCTTCCTTTCTCTTTCTCTCTCTCTCTCTAAAAATCTTTGAAAAGTAGTTTAAACATATATACATATGTAATATGTGTATATAAAAGGAATTGTATTTATTCCATCCTCAATTTAAATTAAAAGTATTAAAAAGTCATCCAATTTATGCTTCATTACTATCACATTTTACTTCATTATTCCGTCATTCTTTTATATTATTTGATCAGTTTAATCACCAACAAATTCTTCCGGTTACTTTCATTACCATCACATGTATCGCATCAAGAATTTAAATCAAACTTTGAAAAGCCACTACGTAATATACGTAATACGATATCATAGTTGATTGATCCTATATAATAACTAATCATTTTGCTACTGCTTCATCAATTGTTATTTCTTATCCTTATCTTTACTCTTTTTTTTTTCCGTTTTTGTTCTTAAAAAGTTTAAAAATGATAGGAATAATAAAGCTGGCAATAACAATAACAACAACAACAACAACAACAACAACAACAACAACAACAACAACAACAACAACAACAACAACAATAACAACAACAAACAACAATAACAGTGATAAGATATTAAATGTGTCTGTGTGTGTGTGTGTGTGTGTGTGTGTATGTGTGCATCTATTTGTTCATAGGTTTTTACTACTATGTCCTCACCATTGATATGGTTAAATTTTCTGGATGATGAAAAAATGATTGTCAAAGTGCAAAAGAATTTCGAATGGATAAGAAGGAGGGTAAAGGGATAAATGCGAAACGTTTTGAATGAGGAAAAAAAAAAAAAAAAAGAAAAAAAAAAAAAATCAACGGGTGATGGAAGGATAGACTGATATTTTAAAGTATAAAATGGGGCAAAGAGGTATTTCGAAGCATCCCAGGAGCAAAATCGGCAACTCAACTCTCTCTCTCTCTCTCTCTCTCTCTCTCTCTCAGTTAATTACAAATGCTTTTCTCTCGCCATTAGCAGTACCAACAAAAATATATCATCAAATGGGTTTTAATTGAAATATCCAAAGGATGAAAACAAGAATGATAATTCATACTTCTATCTTTTACCCTTCCTTTCTTCATCACTTCTCTTTCTTCTTCCACCTCTTCCTTTTCCCTCTTTCCGTCCTTTTTACTCCTCTTGACCTTCTTGACCTCATTAACAAATGATACGCGAAAATTAATGTTTAAACAAAAAAAAAAAAAAAAAAAGTTGTTATCAAGATGATAGTAAACAAGTTGATCCCACAGGATACAGTATATCTCACTACCATACATTTACTGAATTATGGTTACATGTTGAATTTTAAAAGGATTATTAATCATTCCTAATCTCGACTATTTGTTTTTTTGGAGACTATCATCAGTGATTCGTCATTGATTACCCGATATGCTCCTGGGTCATTTGTTTGGTTTAGTAGTTGAATGATAATTTTACATAACTGATCGAAAAGGTCAGGTTCAAGCATTCAATTATTACCATTCAGGAATCATTTTACTTTTCTAGTTACATTTAAGATATGTTATGTAAACATTTCTCATAACATTATTGTTTGTAGCATCCATCGATTTCTCCTTCTTTTTTCAACATCGGCATTTTTATTTGTGTTATTGCTGTTTTCGGCATATGAGTGCATCAATGATGCTATGGAAATTTACGTCAATCGATAGTTTTTCTTTTTTTTTGTCGTAAAATTATTAGGGAAGACTGATAGCATGATAGATCTGATAATACTATAACTAAACCTTATTCATAGATTTCATCGGTAATAGTTTATATCAAATATTTGTTTTATTGTGCACTTTTTTTTTTCCTCCTTTGGTTTTCATGAAATTATCTGAGCCTGAAATAGCCAGAATCTTTGGCATGCTGACCAAATGAGTAATGGCGAAGAGACTAACAGTCTATCGGTTGAAATTTTTTTTTTTAATTCTATTAAATGATCGATGCTTAATGATTTGTGCATATGTTTAATAACAACAATGTTACATTTCTTTAGTACATAATTTGAACGAGCTAAAACTGCATTGAAAATGAATAACATGCATATTTAAAGATACAAACATAAAAATATACGGAGGATAATTTTTCAAAAGATATATTTACCTCGTCAACGTATCACTTATAATCTCGTCAACGAATATTTAACCTTCCAGGAATAATAATCATTTGGAAATTTAATTTTTTTTTTTTTTTCTTTTCAAAACTAAAAATGTTATGAGCTATTTCAATTATTTTGCTTACTTCATGATAATCCTTTGATTTTTTATCATATTTATCTGCAAACTATTATCTCCTATTTAAGATAATTTGTTAGAGTTTACATTGATAAAAGTGAAAACTATTATATGTACGAAATTTTGACAAAGATGAAGGCTTCAAATTGAATCCATGGAAATAAGACAAGCTGGCATTTGAATGAAAGAAAAAAAAAAATGAAAAATTCAATTAGTAGCATATAATAAAGAAGACAAAAGCATGATAGTGAAAATGAACAAAAAAAAAAAAAAAAAAAAAAAGCCAAGGATAGACTGGAAATGGCGGAAATGGAAACCATGAATGAATGAAACCGTCAACATTTCGATCCCATCTGATACCTTCGTTAATAAAGTCATTTTTTAAGTAAGCTAAAACTATTACATTTTGATTGAGGATATTCAATATACAATGTAAAAAGTAGGTTAATCGTTGCACATGAAATGAAAGCCTTGTCACAGTACAACAAATCCACTAAGAATAATCGATTAATTAATTTATTTAAAAGCATCATGCAGTGCTTCATTTATTTATATGTTTGTATGTGTGTATGTGTTTGTATATATATATATATATATATGTGTGTGTGTATGTGTATGTGTGTGTGTATTTGTATATGTATATGTATGTGTATGTATGTATCTGTTTCTGTATATGTATCTGTTTTATCTGATGTATATCGGCATGTAAAGGATTTACATTGACCCAATTGTTATCAATTAGTCGATATCATCGCTAACAGTTCAACTTATTTTATTAATAAAAACTTTTTCAACACATCCAAATCGATGTGTACTATTTATCTATATATCATCTATATCCTATCAAAAGCATGTTAACTTGTTTATTCCAAGTTGAAAGCTTAAACAATAATATCGAGGTATTAATAGTTTATGTAGATATTTGAAATGCTCAAATAAAATAATATCTGGGTAGGAAAGTAACAAAATGTTATCAGTAATGATCGAAATAGACTATTATTTTTTCTGGAATCTGAAAATATGATTTGTTGAATAACGAAAAACGATTGATGATATGAGTAGCTTTTCATCACTTCCTCTCTTTCAAATATTCTTTTTTTTTTCTCCTTAACTGTAGTTAATGGCGCATTTTATAAGAGCGATTAACAAATTAAATTTGATACAAATGGAGTTGTAATGTGATTTTGAGGGAGTTGGAAGCAATTCTTCGCTACATTGTTAAATGACAATCATTTGAATTTCTTACTTTTACTTACGAACAGATTGTTTACATCATTTGTATGTATATGTTTGTGTATGTAATGTATATGTTAGGATATGTTGTTTTATGTATCAAATGTATGTAACATGCATGTTTGTGTATATGTACTTGTCAGTCAATGATTCGGTTTGTCGTAAAATGCTGACATTTGATGCTGATCGGTTAGCATTCAATGTTAGTATGATTGTGAAGTAATTGAAATGGCTCAGTTTTCATTTCAATGAATTATTACAAACAAATACAAATTATTTTTCCAGTTTCCTTATTCAAACTAAATATATTCCATTTCTAAAAAGAAAATAAATGCGAGCATGACTTTGAAACATTTCATTTTCTGAAATGTTGAAACAAATGAGATAGAACAGAAAAAAGAAAAAAAGAAAAGAAAAAAAAAAAACATCAGTAGAATAGTAATTTAATTTTAACATCCTGTTGTGTCTCCAAAAAAAAAAAAAAAGAAAAAAACGGATAATGATTAATTAATTCTCCTGTAATATTTGAATTAGCATTTCATAATTATTGCAAAGAAGAAGGGAACAATTAATTGGAACTTTTTTCTTAAAATATTCGATTTAATCATTATTGAAATCTGACATAGTCATCATTTTGAAATTTTTGATCTTCGTACAGTGAAATGATTTTTTTCCCTCTTTTTTTTTTTCTTTTTTTTTTTTTTTTTTTTTTTTTTTCTTTCTTTCTTTCCTGTTTTTTTTCTGTCATTCAATGATTGTCACGCGAAAAATGAAGGAATTTTCCCTTTTTCCTATTCCTTCATTTCTTCATGAGCACGTTCAAATAAGAGTGCATGCCGAAGATACTAAACCGGATCGAATTGAAATTTTGGTTGGTTTTCGTTTATGTGTGTACGTCCCATTTCAATGATGGCAAAAACAAAAAAAAAAAAAAAAAAAAAAGATTTTCTGAAGTTCATCATTTCATTCTTCCAAACCCCAATTATTTTAAATCCACTCATCAATGTCATCTACGGCATCTTAACAATTTTAATGCCTTCAAAACGTTTTCTATTTTAAGCTTTCGGAAGATTTCTTCCTAAATTACTGCCTAGCAACTTTCGCTTATTTTTATTTTATGCTTTACTCAGTATTTTGAAAATCCCTTAGATTATTTTTCAAATATTTGGAATATGGACAATATTCATAATAATATTTTTTAACGATTCCACTTTTTTTTTTTTTCTATCACATCTTTTCCAACAATATTTTTGTATGTTGGATAAATTTTTTATGAAATAAAATATAGCAATAAATGTTATACTTTCGATGACATTATTGTATGATGAAATAAGGATTGGAAAATGATTGAAAATTTTGGAGACATTATTGATATTTTCTTAAAATCTCTACATTCATGGATTATTAATCTTTCCCAAAGAAATAATACATTCTTATGGTAGGAACGAGGATCGTTGATAAATTAGCATCAATTCTAAAGAGTTCTCTTCTTTTTAAAAATAATCTTCCAGTTTCAAAACTTAACTCAATTTTATTTGATTTTTTAAAAATTACGAATGAGAATTTTCAATTTTTTTGAAAACCAAGTGATCCATTATGATATATATATATATATAAATTTCAATAATTTGAATAATTTTTCATATTGCAATCTGAAATTTTACGGGTATATACCCTGAAATCACAGGTTCAAATATAGATGTTAACAAATAATGATAGTTTTCAAAATATTACGCCATCTATGATTACAGATGGAATTATGGGGGGATAAAGAGGACATAGCGATTTGTGAAATTATTGGGTTATGAAATTAATGTAAATGTGAATGTGTAAAATTTCTAAATCCATGAAAGTAATAATACTTATCAATGTTATTGCAAAAAAAAAAAAAAAAAGAGGAGAATAAATGATTTTTTGCCAAAGAAAAACAAAATTTCCGGGAAATTCCTATTTAATCCTGCAAATCATTCATTCATTCATTATTGAAGTTAACCAATGTTGTACCATTAAAAATTTCAATATTCTTTTTCATTTCATACTTTTCTCAGATCATTATTTTTCCATATAAAAATTGTTGTTATAAAATTTGTTTAATATTTCACATAACATAATATATGTACATTATTTAATACAAAAAGTTAATTAATTAAGTAATTATACAATGTTGTTTATTTCGATGGGTAAAAGATGGGTTTTCTTTTTTTTTTTTTTTTGTAAGGATTAACATATTGTTATCTTTTTAGTTCAATTTACTTCACTTTCATATGTCCCTTTCCTCTTAGCTAATCCATACTTTTCTTTTCGAGCAAGCCTTTTTTCCATTTCATAGTGAAAAGAAGGCGGACAGCTTTTGTCAGTGTATTGATTGTGTTTGAGTGTTAAGACAGCTAAAGTATAATTCAAATAATCGGTCTTTTCGAAGTTGATCGTTTCTGCGCCTCCTCTTTCCTTTCCTCCGATCGACAACGAACAGGGACGGATACACACACACACACACACACATACATACACATACACAGACACACACACACACACATTTATATACATATCTATGCCAACCAATCAGGAAGATCCATAATGAATTATATAGTGGGTTGTGCTATTTCTGTTCGAACTGTAAAATGAAAATGAGAGACTGACCACACATGGGTTATCGATGATGACCAGACGAGAGTCATTGAATTTTAATCTCGACTCTTTCATTTTTGGTATAATCATATGGGTTGGTTATTGATAATGAAATTATCAATGATCAGATGAATGCCATTGAATCTCAGTCGCAATTCTTCCATTTCTTATATGATAAAAGAGATATTCGGATGAGAGCAAATGAACTTTAACCTTAACTTTCTGAGGATTTTCTGCTAACTTCCCACGTTTCTTCTGATTTTGAATCAATTCCTAAACCGTTAATTGTAAGTCGTAACGTCTATATTTAACATATTTAAGCAAATATAAAATGTAATATAAAATTAAAGATAAAATCGTCCGATCACGAAATTTCCATCTATTTTACGATAATTTTGACACCTTTTTTTTTCAGCTAGCTGTAGTTTTCAAATAATTGTGACTATATTGAAATGCGTTAAATATGATCTTGTTTATTTGAAGTTTTGGAAAATCGATTAAGGAATCAATACTTTTTTTTTTTTCAATCATGAAATTAGTTCTACAAGAAGCGTTCATTTTCATGAGATGGAAAAGGGTAGGGGGAAAGGAAATGTTTCATATGATTGATTAAATAAGTTTAACTTGTATTTCATCATTTGTTTACTAATATTTGAGGAAGTTCAAATTTTCAGAGTACAAAGAAACAGTGTAAAGGAAGATTGTGTTCATAAAAAAAAAAAAAGAAAAAAGAAAACAAAAAAAAAAAAACATGAATTTCAGCCTCATATGTTGTTAGCTATTGAGAAATACTCCAATCGTTATTGTTTGTACTAATTCTTCAGATTTACTTTTATCATTTAAATTAAACATTTAATTCCTTATCTCTTTTAAGTATTTTTAACTTCTAACTGTGATATTATTTATAAAATATTTTGTAGCAATATATTTTTCCATATCTTTAAATGCTTTTTTTCTTTAGTATTATTATTATTTCATTTCGTATATGTATCATGGATCTAAAATCAATTGAAATTCAAGTGCCAACTTTCTTATCTAAAAACATTTATGATATTATTATCGAACAATCATTCCATTCGTAATTTCATTAAGGACTAACTTTCTCTAATTTTGTACTCAAATATTCTTCTGAATCTAAAAAGTTTAAATCTCTTTGAAAAGGAAATAAGTAAAGAAATTAATGAGCAAGAAAAATACAAAATGAATGAAAGTTTACTGGGCCAATTATCTCTTTAATCAATTTTAGAATGGTAAAATCGGAAGAACATTTCATCCCGTTAGTTTCTTTTTTTTTTTTCCCGTTTATTTTTATTTTTCCTGCCATTATCAATTTAATGTTAATTGTCATACTGATTATTTTAAATGTACATGCAAAATATCATTAGGGAATATTTCGGGATTTTTTTGACATTTTAAAAATTCTAGAGAAATTCATCCATATGTTTATTAGTGATTATAGCATTATCTCAGATCTTTAATTGTATTTTCTCACTGATTACATTTGTTAAAATTTGAATTCGAATTTATTCCTGTCACCTTCTAATTTGAATATCCGATTGTTAAAATCATTGAGATGGTTAAAACCGTCATTTGTTGTGTACACTTTGAACTTTGTTTATCACCTGGACTAAGCCACTCATTTTTGCAGCAGCTGTCCAAAACTACGTAACACTGTGTCCAACTTCGATCGGTTATTTGTTAGCAGTGGAATATAAGTCGAAAATGGAGAAAGAGAGAGAGTGAGGAAGAGAGAGAGAGGTGATAATAGTTAACTAAATGCTTCTCTCCTACGTTTTTTTCCCCCATTTTCGTTTTAAATTTAAAATTTTCATCATTTTTCTTATGTACATATGTTCATGAAAATGTCGTAATAGATGGGTCGGATACAATGTTTCTCAAATTACACTGACATCCTTAATATAGTGTGTTACATTAACTGATGGATGACAATTTCAAATTTGAGTCAATTTATTTGGTGGAATTTTCTTTTTTTGATCACTTCGAAAAAAAAAAGAAAAAAAGGACGAAAAAAAAAAATAATAAAAAGGAAGGAGGAAAACAACTAATAATATTCGTTATTTTTGAATACTTGAAATTCTGTTACTCTTTTTTTTTTCAAAAAAAAAAAAAAAAACTTCCATTCCGCATATGCTTTCCCGTTAGTATTACCAGATACTTTCGGGAATTGGCAGAGCTCCAGCTGGCAATTTGGTACGACGTGTTACAATTTATTCTCGAAAATCTAGATTTTGCAACAAGGGTTAAGCGAAGTTTGAATGATATTTTTAGGCTATCTTTAAATGTTACCTGCTTGAATGGTTATCATTTTAGAGAATCCGGTTGCTGGCTGATGCGGTAACTACTGTCGGAAAGCTGGAACTATTTATCAAATTCTTATCATTAGGTGATGCTCAATTAAGTGATCAGATGAATTTTGATAAACTTGATCGAGTATTTCACTTGCTTTTTCCTCTGTTTGTCTCTTAAATAGCTTATGACAAAACATTTTTTGGTGACATTTAAACTGACGAAATCAAAAGATCGACGATCTTTAACATTCTCACCAACTTGCAAATTCACTTTCTACAAGATAAATATATGAAAAAGAATTTTAATGAGGGGAAGTTAGAGAAGTTTTGTCGGTGTTGTCCGTAATTTTCTTAAGTGAAGTACAAAGATTAAAATTTGTTCTATGTTTTTGAATGTTTACCAACTTTTCAATTCATCACAAATCATATTGAAAGTTTGAACCGGTAGACAATTTTTACGTGGATAATTACTAGAGATAATTTCGAGAACTTTTCAGTTCATAAACTTTACATTGAGAAATTATTCATTGAAATATCACTCCTACCATCTTGCATTTATGCCTGCTTAATGTTTAAGCTCATAGTATCATGCTTTTATGAAATTTGCTTCAATTGCAAGTTGTACACGCCATTCTGTCGCTCTTCGCCATACCTTTTTTTTTTTTTTTTTGATCTATCATTTCAAGCAAATCATTTCGATGACGATTTTTGTTTACATACAGTTTGTTGCAATGCATTTGCATGCTTGTCGCTTTTCCTGAAAATTGTTGTTGAAACAAGTTTTTTATTTTACAGTTTTTATTTAATTTCGGTTCATTTTACAGTCTAATTAAATATTTATATAGTGTTGTCGTACTTTACCTTATTTAAATATTGCATGTGAAAGTAAGGATGTAATTTCCTGTCATATCATTGATATATTCATAATCACTAAAATGCTGCTAGTTATGAACTATATGAATGCTGAAAATAAAATGTGATTAATATACGATAACTAATGGCAAAAACTGAAGTGATAAATATTCCAACATTATCAGTGTAGTATGATGTTTTTGTTCTTTTTTTTTTTTTGATTTGTTAATTTATAAAAGGAAACACCTTATAAGCGTATGATTCATGAATGGAATAAAAAGTATTCATGAAGTAAAAGGTAGTAGTTTATCGTTTTTTTTTTTTTTTTTTTTTTTTTTGGAAAACAATAAGAATTGTTTTGGAGCGTAATAATTTCAGCGGATCAAATTTTGGGAAATTTAGAGTCAGTGTAATAATCTTAGCATAGTTCAAGCAATTTGCACAAGTTTTACATTTCAATACTTCCAAAAAGCTGTTGCGATTTTCTTTCCAGCTATCTATCTATACAAGCATTTAATATCACTTGGTAACAATTGTAAAGCAAAATTTATCAAATATCTATCAACCATTTAAATAGCTAATAACCATTTTTATCGATTAATTGATTATTGACATTACTGAATGAAGAGTATTTTTAAGATAGTTTGAATATCTATTGCGATATTCCCTATGTTTTTGAGAAATCGCTGCAAGTCGTTTGCCGCAAAGTTAAGTTTATGTATCCTGGATTAACTACCATTAAACTATGTTCAAATTTATCACCTCAATCACAAACTTACATAAATCCTTACGTTTTTCTGTTCAATACCATCCAACAAGACTACTTTTTTTTTTTTTTTTTTTTTTCTCTGTTCCATTTCGTTATAGTAAATAGATTTGTTTCGAAGTATTTCAAGATATCAATTATGGATATATTTATTTTTATCAAATATAAATAGCGTTATCTGTAGACAATTTATCTGTTTGCAAAAACGCTGTCACCATAGTTTGGTTAATTCGATAAATTCCCGAGAGCTTGCCATTCCAATCCATCACTTTCAATTTTCTTACTCTCCAACATCCTGTTTTACAAACCCCATTCGTTATTTCGATTCAGTATACAACATTCTTTGCCTTTTCATTGTTGGATGTGATTCTATATTACAGGTATCACAAGAAGGCTTGAATTTTTTCCACTTATCAATTACACAAAATAACATGAAGTTGTAGGATGTTGAGAGTCTCTTATATGGTCCATGCACAACACAGAATGTCAATAATTTGAAATACAAATTGCCACTGGCCTGTCGTGTATATGTCTTGGAGTGATGGAACAAATCAAAAATTGTTATTCGTCATAGAGTAGACTGATCTATGCGATAAGGATGAACCAAATAGTTAGGCAATTTCAAGCATATTATGACGTATTCCTTGGAGAGCTTTTCCCAATTTGTAACATAGTGTCAAACTGTCATTCGATATATGCATCTATCGCGTATTTACATCGATATTATTGAGAATAGAAGAGATCAATAATGTGAATCATTGTTCTAATCATCAATAAATAATTTTTTTTTTTTGTATCTTTTTATGGAATACCCGGTATGTGAGAAATATTTTGTCATCTAATTCCTAGACTCAGAAACATACGTAGAATACCGTCGATCAATATCGCAGAGAGAATGTTATGATAAAACAATTGCCAGATAAATTTGATTAGAAATACTGAGAAATTTTCCAAAATTTCCTGAGCCTAATTTACTCGTAGTCAATGTCTTCAACAGGAAAGTAACCGTTTCCTGTTGATAGTATTGTTATCTGTTAATTTATGAATGACAGGATTGTTTGCACTTGCAATCGGAAACGAAAGTCCGGAATTGTTCTTCAAGCAGCAAATGAATATTTTCGGGAAGATCAGTAGGATTTGAGGAAATTGTAATCATAGATTAAGGATAGTACGAATGTATAGTCGAATACAAAGATTGGTGAAATTATCAAAATAGCATGGTACTTAAAATATTTTAGCAAGGGCGAGAAAAGAATAGCACAGTTATTGAGGAGATAGTAGAGAATGATAGGATTTGCAAAGTAACTTTGCTTTGGTCATTCATCAGTTAGGTTTGGGATACATTTTGCCGGAAATTTTCATGGACCATAGATTAAGTGGTCCTTTCTCGTATTTCCTCTACAGTTATTGGGTTGAATAATTGGAAATAAATAGTTCAAATTTAGATGAACGATATAACTCGAATTTACTATGAATAATATTTGTAATTGTATTTTCCATTGTCGGAAAAGTATGCATTACTGAAATCGCTTAAATGTATTCCCCTTCATTCCTTTTTTTTTTCTTTTTTTTTTTTTTTTAGGCATTATGCCTAGCAAGACGAATGGTGCATCAAATGGAACGGCTGAACGTTCGTTTGTTAATTTCGATCCGGAAGATCCGGAATATATTAAGGAATTGCAAAGGCCAGCAGCCATCAAGGTTAATCTTTTCGCGTAGCATTAATCATTTAATTCGTTAGAATGTTTTATCATTTATTAAAGATTACCAACGTTTCGATGCTCGATTTCACTGTATTTATTAGTGTCATCCTAGTAGAATTTAAATTTAATGAAATCTTTGAAGTATGCCTGTTTTTGTGCCCATTTGTATATTGCTTGTTGTCTGCTATACATGAGTGTATTTCCATCTCTTTGTGAGTTCACAGCAAGACAATGCCAATGCTGTTGTTGCTTAAGCAAGGCTTTGCAGGAAGATTTGTCCGAAATGGAAAGGCGGAAACGGGTGCAAGAAGTATTGGAATCGAAAAGTTTCTGCAGAGAACTAGAAGAATTAATCAAGCAGGAGAGTGAAAGTCATAAAAGTGATCCGGATCACTTGAAAACTTTACAGCGGCTTTCTGAACTTACCCTTCCTCATGGCCAAATTGCAGCATCCAGTCTTCATAATATTGGTAAGTCCTGAAAATCAGAATCTTTTTTGTTGTGGCTAACAAATGAGTTATAAAACTGAGTTATAATTGATAACAAATGCCAAAACAGCGGCACTCTATTCATGATAGAATTATGAAACCTATATTATGTAGACCTAATTCCAAGATAGTAATGGAATTATATTTTTATTGCTTTGTATTTTCATAGCATCCATATCGTTTCCTCATATAAATTGATCAATTTATAAGGAATTGGAGCTGTCTTACCGATTGCCGATCTCAAAGGAAGTGGTAATTACACGCGAACTGAAAAATTGTTCAGGAATAAATTAGCTTCACTGTATCGTCTAGTGGATCTTTTTCAGTGGTCACAGGGAATTTACAATCATATTACGGTAAGGATTATTGTTTTCCCTTCTTTTCGAAACTATATTTAGGAAACAACAAGAGCATGCTTCAAGTGTGTTTATGGGGTTGGGCCTTTGGAAGTTCCTGTATGTTTTTATGAATTATTTAACCTTTCTAGAATAATTATGGATAATTTAACCTCAGATGGTGTTGGATATCTTACAAATTATTTCTTTATGAAAGACCACATTTTATTACTGGTAGCATACATCGCATACAACACGTTGGCATATCATTCATTCATTTAATTATGGCTGATGATTTTATAAAAATAATGAGGACTTCTCATGGTTTTTAGCTGAAGTTGCCAGATTCAGACGAGCTACTGATTAACCCATTCGGATTGTTGTACCATGAAATTACTGCCAGTTCGTTGATAAAAATCAATATTAATGGTGAAATCATTGATCGTGGTTCCACCAAATTAGGAATTAATCAGGTAAATATCCTCATGATTGTCTCTGTTCTCGCTGAAATGTTATAATTCCTGTTATTAATTTTTTTTTTTTTTTTTGGGACGCAACTAGCAAATAATAAATTTTTGTCAGGCAGGTTATGTTTTGCATGCAGCAATTCACAAAGCACGTCCCGACGTGAGATGTGTGTTGCACATGCATACTGCTGTTGTTTCTGCTATTTCTTCGATGAAATGCGGTCTTCTGCCACTTTCTCAGGAAGCAATGATTATTGGTCCTGTAGGCTATCATGATTACCAGGTGTGTTTTTGTTTTGCATATGATCTAGATGAATTTGAAGAAGCTGATTCATTTTTGCTTAATAATTTTTGGTGGAAGAGATAGATACGTATACTTTAACATCCTATTTAAGCTATTTTGCAGCTGCTACTTGAGGCTTATTTTCTTCAAATAAGGAAGTTTCAGGGTATATTGGATGATGAGTCCGAAATGGAATCAATCGTCAAAGATCTCGGCGATAAAAATGTGAGTTTTGCTAAATCTTGTTTTTTCCCCTGATAAAGCAGGAATTAATTTGCGAAAATTTGGTCAAAAACGTCCAGCCTTTGAGACGTCACTTTGGATATTGCTGAGACCCTCGTAAGCCGGATACAACTCTTCGAGACCTTTTGCTTTAGACAAGTGTTGTTCACTTAGGCCTCAGTCTGCAGAAGTTACGCAGGTAATCTTAGCAAAGGCAACCATCCTCTTATTCTATTGAATGCCAACCTTGCACGGCAGCGTGCAGTGTTTCCTTTCTATTAAGTGGCGAATAATCATTATAATTTTAAGAATACTTGGGTTTTGAATTTATGCAAAGTAATTTAAATTAAATCTGACGAGATCTTAAGTCTGTTATGCCCGGAATAGTTTTGTAATTGGAATGTGTGTTGTGCATGTTTTTTTTTTTTTTTTATGTTTTTGGAGAGGTGGTAATTCTTTAGATGTAGGCTTTTCAGTTTTTTAGTCTGGAAACGCTTGCTTACTTATGTGTGAAATGTTTGATGAGAAGTTTTAGGTGATGTTATTACGGAGCCACGGATTTGTAGCATGTGGTGAATCTGTTGAAGATGCCCTCCATCTTGCTTTCAATTTGGTCATCGCTTGTGAAACTCAGGCACGCCTGGCTTTTTGTTTTTTACAAAAATGGTATTAGTGGTAGTAGCCATTTGAAGCACTCATTTCTTTTACAATAAAATTATTTATTGCTTCGTATAGTATCAGTCCAGAAATTAATGGCCATTTTATCACTTCTAGAATTCTCATTCTAAAGCTACCATACTTACCATAGAAGAAAAAATTTCGAAGCAGGCATTCTAATTGTTTTTTTTTCCTGTAGAATTCGTAGTAATAATAACTACTTCCTATATATGGTGGAAATGTGTTTGCAGACCACATGGGAAGGCTTATCAACGAACTAGTCTTATTGAGTATAACCATCAAAATGCATGTCATGTTTGCGTTTCTAGAGTTCCTTGCTATGCTCATCGTATTTTGCTGTTATCTTGCCGTGGATGTTGCATTTTCCTTTAATCGTATTTCGAGCAAAATTATTAACTTTTGGATGGAATTTGAGCATTTTGCTTCTTTCCATTGGTGGCTTTATTGTTGTTTGATTTGAAGTAATTTTCAATATATTTTTTTTTTTTTAAATATTTGCTATCTAGTGTTGTTGCTGCGTTCAGTCGTGTAAAGTCATTGTGTCGACTTCATAGTGCATGTTTTTTTGTGTTGGCAATACGTTTTAGATGCTATGTTTTAAACTTGAATATAAGTACTCGTATTTCCTCTTGTTCATGATACATCGTTATTTTCGATTTAGATAGAAATTCATTTTTATGTTGCTTAATTTACATTGTAACGTAAGAATGATATGGAAATGTGTGGTGCATGTAACAGGAAATATGAGTACTTTCAGAATCATTTGAAAGCAAAATTCATTTGTCATGTTCTTGAGTATAAGTTTTCCAGTCATCGAGATTTCGAAAATTCATGGTGTATAGATTGCAGCGATGCACTTCAGGTTTTTATACTACGTACGAATGGATATTTGATATGCTGCGAAACGGTGGAAGAAGCAGTATATGTGATAAGAAACTTGGTTACAGCTTGCGATCATCAGGTTCAAAAAATTTTTTGTCAGAGGGTTAAAGGTGATGAATTGCCGTGTCAGTAGATAGAGAACTGATGTTGAATTTTTGAAGTATCTCGAATTCATGATTATTTATTTGTAAGTTTGTTGTGAATGTTGTTTCATATTTGCTGCCGTCATGAGATCCCCAAATTTAATTGGAGTTTGTGCAAATTTAATTTGAATTCATTTCCTGTTAGCGGACATTGTGTGACACCTTATTTCCAACATCTAGTTACAGCATTTCTGCGTTTATTTGAATGTCTTTTCATTTTTTATTATTTAATCTGTTTAGCTGATCAGTTCTGATATTGTTAAGTTTTATATCCTTATAAATCCTGTGTGGTTTGCTTACACCTTATAATTTAATCCTGCACTGATGTTGATTATTTCAGATGGGAAAAATGTAGTGATTTGTCAAAAGTTCATTTTAGATCAGAGCTGCAAGAGCTGGTATCGAAAACCTCGTAATACCTGATGAAAAGGCCGTTGAAAGAGTGTACAAGACGGCACGAAAAGGCGGTAAATCATTTCTTATGGACTTCGCTTCTCGATTCCTTAAATTTGATGTTGGGAACTTTACATATAATTTATATTCAGGGGGTGGTGTTGATCGCAATGGTGCAAAAGATGCGGAGGGGAAACAAATTAACTGGAGGATCGGCGAGTTGGAGTGGGAAGCGTGGATGCGTGTACTTGATAATGCGGTAAGTATTCTGCTGTACGTATGTGGCCAAATTTGAAATTATGAGGGGAAACCAAGTGTTCATGTCTTCGTTAGCGTTATCACAATCCAAAAGCCTTTAAACGCCGTCAATTTGAAGCACATTTAAAAGCACTTCATTCATGCCATTTTCTACTTTTTCAGGGCTACCGAACGGGTCATATCTATCGGCAACCACTTTTTCGTTCAAGGACACTTCCTTCAGCAACAAATAATCAAAACGATGTTGCTGTTCCACCTAGCGCCTCGTCAATTGGCACTGTAAGACGAAATTTTTTTAAAAACCAGTATTTTAACTTGCCTATGGTTTTTATGTAAAATTTATCCTGGCGCTATTTATTCATTCGTGTGATGACAATCGTTTCGATTGGTAAAATTTGTTTTTGTTTGGTAATTCTGCATTATGGAATATGGAATTAAAGGAAATTCATACTTGTTCAGATTTCTTTTTGTGGGCTCCGTGGATGTATAATCTGGATCGGATATAACCCTAACCTTTTTTTGAATGGAAGATTTGAATTGCCGACGTAACTGTTGTTTGCCTCTTACTCTTATAATCTAGAGTCCGTTATTGCTGATGACTGTGAAGTTTTATGTTTCATCCAAATGTGTTCTGTATTTGAGGTGGATGAATCTGATTATGAGTCGGTGACTGCACATAAGATGGCTCTGTTGCGTAAAGAACAGGAACGTTCTCGGTGGTTGAATTCACCGAATGCATACCAGAAAATCGAAATCTTGGAAACAGGAACCAGTAATCCGAAACGGATTACGAAGGTATCATTATGTATTTCGATTTTCGGGTTTGAGTTCGTTTTCTTTTTCTTTCTATTTTCGGGTTTACTCAATAAGCGGATTAAACTGTTGGAGTATTTTGACTGAACTCGATTGATGTGATATCTGGACAGAATCATCTATCCGGAAGATCACTACTTGGTATAACACCCTCCTTAATTTCTGTCTTTCGTTGGTTAACTTATTTTTTGTTTTACATTTTTATTAATTAAAAGAAAATTCGAAGTGTTTCAGTGGGTGCAAGATATCAGTTCACCGTCTCAAAGTGGAACGCCAGTAAAAATCTCTTCGCCACATCAGTTCAGTCCATTCTCTGCAAATCCAAAGGAATTCAAGGAAAAACAGAAAGCAATCAAAGAAAATCGTCGGTTAGGAACAACGTCAGCAGGCCCACAATCGCAAATTTTGGACGGAGTTACATATGAAGAGATAGCGCAAATGCGGGCGGTATATTTTTTATGCCTACTTAAATTTATTTTAAAATTTATTATCATTTTCCAAAATCTAGTCGATATAGGACTACTGTTTCAATTTTCTGGATTTCGTGAAGAATTCTTTTTATTAAAGGATCATTATATATATACATAATTTTTTTTAAATTTTTAACCTTTGAGACAATTTTTACCAAGCAGATGATCTTGTAATGTAGGATGCAGAAACCAGTGATATGGGTCAGACCGATCGCGTGGTTATGATCGGTACTGCTAGCAAAGGTATAATCGATCGTCAGCACCAGCATAATGCACAGGTTGTTTTTGAAATCCTTATCTGAGAAATATTTTGCAATTGAAGGTAGGTGGCAAAGAATCGGTGGCGCTGTTTATTAAAAATTGCAGGTTTATCTAATGTATTAATGAAGTGAGCATGGTAGTTCGACGGTTAATATGAATCGTAATTATCCTCATTCTTTTTTTGACATGTTCAGAGCATTGAGTGATCTAGGGAAGTTGCTTCAACTTTCATGGAATTTGAAATCTGAATTCGTTGTTTTTGCAGGTTTACCGACAGTTGTACGCACCGAATCCGTTCGCTAGTGAAACTGATGAAGATATTCAAAAGTATATGAAAGAAGTTGAGGCAAAAACTCCAAGACCAAGTTCTGCTGCCGATAGTACTGAGCATACGAGATCCAGCCCACCGTTCTATGAAAACGACAGTCCCTCCGTCGGTAGACTTTATTTTACTGTTGTTTTTAATATATATTTAATTTGTTTGAAGCGTACATGCTTAATCTGTTCAAAAAGTTTGTCTTCTAAAAAACGTTATGATTAGATATGTGGTCTAACTTTGGTCGGACATTTAACTTCTTTGACATTATCAGCAGTTCATTTTAACGAGTTAACTCATAGAAATCCTTATTACCTCCAATTGAGTATAGAGCTCGGTGATTTCTGTTTTAATGACTTACTATTCCAGAAACAGTATCTTTGATGCAAGCAGCTCGAGAACACCGTACGCGTCCCACATTTAGTGGTATGGCTTCCGCTTCAATTGATGAGGAGGGAGCTATATTATCTGTTGGCACTCATTCGTCGCCCGTTACGCAGCCTTCTGCTGGTAGAGGTTAGTCGTTGTTATGGGAACTGGATCATGCATGTTTCATACATTGTGCTTTGGACGCATGATTGCATAATTGTATGCTTTTCCCTGAGAACAGTGCAGTGAAGATGGTATCTTTTTGTGTAAATTTTGTTTTAGTAATGACATATCTTTTTGGTATTGATGGTGGTGGACAGCATTACTGAATAATACTGAAACTGGAAGCGGCCAAAGTCTTGTAACAGCTTTAAAATGATTGCAATTATTGAATATACTGTTGACGCTACTCATTAGAAATAATTATAAATCTTCGAAATTTAAGCATCTTTTAGGAAGGCGGAAGTGGGATATGTGTCTTTGTACATCTCTGCTATTTTTTTGAAAATAATTGCTTCCTTAGTACCACTTGGTGATTTTTAATAAGGTTGCAGTTGGTCGTCTTACGTTGGAAACCACTTTCGATGAGTCTGATTCACCACAGAGTCGTTTTGTACGCAGTTCGCCCTTTGTATCTTCAACGCTACCTTATCGTCAGTGCTTGTTTCTTGCTTTTTTCCAGCATTCTTTTTTTTGTCGTTTTTAAAAGTATGAATAACGGTAATATCAGCAGTATTGGTAAGAAATATAGGGGTAACTGTCATGTTCCTGAAGTTCTCATCGTTTGGATGAAAATTTCTTCGGATTTAGTATATAGATAAAGGGTTCCATAATAAGTTAATATAATGCCATGATTAATGTACAAAACGTGCCGTTTTGCGGAAGTCATCTTTCTAAGTGATTTTTGAGAATACAGTTGGATTATATATATATAGCTGCATGAATTTGCACTTATGCATGATTTTTTTTTCTCCTGATAAGCGAAAATGTGAATTATTTGGAATATTTTAGCGGCATTAGAATTTTTCATTCGTTTAGTTTTGAAATAAAAGAGTAGAAGAAGTCAGGAATTTCAAAGAGTTGTGATATTTATTATAATTCAGCAAAACTGAAGAGGAACTTGAAAAAGGGAGTTATTCGAACTTTTTTTGATGTAGGTATAGCAGGATTGAATATCTGGTTGGGGAACTGATCTTATATCCTATGCTGCCCGTCGATATTTGTTTTGTGATCGCATGGTTGTTTGTTTGTTTTTATTTTGGGTCGCTCGTCGCACGGTTATTCGCCTGATGGTGAAGTGATTCAGCTGGAGCGGCCGAAGACGTTACCGTCAGGAGCAAAATTCGCACGTAGTAAATCGGATCGTTTTGCTTCATTACGTAAAAATTTGTTTTCTAAAAGTATGTTTTTTTCTGAGTTCCTTTCTTTTTTTTCTTCTTTTCTGGATGATCTAAAACATATAATTCTGTGCACTCAATATAATCAGATATGTTACTTGTATGCAAATCAAGTGTTACTGTTTTATATCTACTTGGTCATTTTGTACACTCTTTCGACATATATACACATATTTGCATGTCCTTCCTGAATTTGCATCACCTTCACCTGTGACCCTAAATAATCCTGAATAATGTTCCTTGAATTTTGGAATTACATGGGCATGCATTATATAATCTGCATATCACTGCAGCATAAAGCTGCTGATCAGCAAATATTGTTGGACTTTCAGGAAATGATACTGCAATACGAAATTCAGAAATGGCACTCTCAGATGATGAGGTGAGGTGTTGTATTTTGAAAACTAAGTAAAGCGCATCATTTCATTAGCACGTGGCACTATCATACACATGATAATGAGTGTAGCAGGAGTTGTTGTAGGGGCTACTGATTTCATCATCTATAATAATTATATATTTAGCTAAACCTAGACCTCAAGTATGCAGTGTATGATGAATAAATTAATTTTAAAGACATTATTCGTCAAGTGAACGATAAGGTGTCATGATGTTAAGTCAAATTTTGCAGCTGAATCAATCGAAAGAGAGTAAAAAGAAGAAAAGGGGTTTATTCTCGTTCGGGAGGAAAAAGAAGTGAATTTTTAAAAAATGCTCTTGGATCTGCATTTCGTCTTTTACACTGGTATTGTTAATGCTCACTGCTTTATCAGCTTTTTTCTTAAATTTAAGAGAAATGTAGTGGTGTTGGTTTCATTCTTCTTTTTTACGTATACGCACATCCATTTGTTCGAAGCGTTTCAATACATTGTTATGTGTTTCTTTTTACTGTCCTTTTCATATTAATATTCCGCAGAACGGTATATATGTCCAAAAAATTTATGCAGAAAAATTTTTAGTCTTGTTTTGGATGTTCATATAACTATCACATGTAAACCACATAGGTCGAAATGAGCTTACGGCAGGCAAATTGAAACTTTAAATAACCATCATAGAGTTTTTCAGTACTTGAACATATTTCAAGCCCAGTATTTAACATTTTTGAAAATACATGGTCTCATTATAATTTTGTTTTCCAAGTGCTATATAATATGTGGGATTTAAATTAAACCATCAGCTATCACGATCTTTGCACATTTTAGGCATATACCGCAGTGGTCATTGGTCAACAACTGTATAACTGTTCCTAGAAGTAAGCGATCGTTTTTTTTTTCTGGCTTGATTACGGAATACGTTCTCATGTTCACGATGTTTGGGACAGATTGGAAAAAAAGCATTGTTGCATATTTGCGGATAGGCAATCAGTACTGGATGTCGATTTCTACGAGAGTTGTTTCTGTTTGACTGATTGTCTGTTCATTGTTCCTTGTATTCCCATCTCTTTTACCGCTTATTATTGATTCAGAAAGATTCATTTCCCTTTTTTGCACTGTTTCTGGTCTCTTTTTCTTCATAAAGCATTTCCCATGTTTTATTATTGCTTGGGAATGCTTCTTCAGCGATGTCCAGGATCTGATTCCCCTTGCAAATTTTTTTTCCCACTAGAAGCATCCTACTGTTGATAGTTTGGTTGGTTTTTGCTATAATTTTTTTTTTGTTCAAAACTTGACCCTCATTTGGGATAATTTTTCCTGGACATCCAAAATTCATTTTGTTGTTTTAGCCAAGAAATGTTGTATAAACACACATAAGTTCGTGTAGTTGACATTTGTTTCAGCTATTTATTAGCTTTGTAATGGATTAGCTGCGGTTTATCTGGTGTATCTTTCGTATTTGAATTCGCATCCACAATTCGAGGAAAATCGCATCTAATCGACATTATACGAAACAAATTTTTAAAGAAATAGGGAGACCTGAAATGATGCCATATATTGTTCTATTTGCGATCATTCCAGTATATATCGTTTTCATTTCAGGCCGGTGGATTTATACGTTTCTACTTTTTGTGCTGTCTCGGTGAAATTAAAATTTGAGTTTTGTGCTTATTTCCAAACAGGAAACATTTTTGACATGGCAATTTACTTTTCTTGTTTCTGTTGTCGTTTTAGCATCTCGCTGTTTGTTTCTTCATCTTACTGTGTCGTCAAATGCTTATTATAGAAATGCATGCGTCAGTTTCATTCACATCGCTATCGTTTCTGTTTCATCCATAAATATTTTCCAGTCTTTTTTTGTTCATTGTTTCATGAATATTTATGAATGTTCGCTTACTACTTTGCTTAGATTTGGAAGCAGGTTGGATTTTCCAGTAGGATTCTTCCCTGTTTTTTTCTGTCCTGGTTTTCATTTAGCAAAAATCCACACCATATTACGGGTCTTGAAGTTTTATTTATTAATTCTTGGGATTTCGATTTAACATATGGAAATTAGAGTTATATTTTTGGGTACGATTTTTTTTTTGTCTGGCTTTTTTGTCTTTAAATCCTGTTTTTGATTTCCTAAACATTATCGTAAAGTGTTGGAAAGTTGGCTTTGTGATGACTGTTTGTTTCAGTTAGAACTGCCGGTGATTTTTGTTCTTTTAACATAGAATTTATTCCCATACACAAGAAATCCGAATGTGCGAAAGTGCTAAAAAACCTTTGAAATATGGAAGCAGTGGCGCATCTTTCATGGTTCAGTTTTATAGAATTTATTGTGTTATTTTCCTTTAAGAAGAAATTGTTTGAGTTGTTACGCTGGTTGAGTGATAGGCAAGAATTTTATTGCGATAGTTTGCTGTCGATTTTCTCCTATCTGTTTTTTTGATATCAGTTTTCAAATTGTGGAAGTAAAGTTTATAAGGGGAAGTTTGTACAGGGGAATTTCCTTTTTTTTTGGTATGTAGAGATGATGCTGAATTGATTGGAAACATAAATTATGCATACTATGTTTCATTCTATATAAGATTTCTGAGAAAGGAAGGAAAAAAACATGATGACTTATTATAGGGTGATAGATAGGAGACTGTACTTATTGGTATTGGATTTTTTATTTCTTAATTTCTATCGCAAAGTTGTTCAACTGTTCTGGCTTATTAAAGTTGATTAGTTTATAGAAATGGTGTGCTCAGAAGAGATTAAAGTTCGTTGTATCGAAAGCATATACTTGTATGTTTAAGGATGTAGTCGGTCATCTAGGGGACATAACCTGGAATTTTCGTTTAGGATGTTTGAATTGCAACTGATTGAATTAGTGGATGAAACTTGATACGGTAGCATCCCGAGTGCAAAGATCTTGCTCAATTCTTCAAGAATTATTTAATTTAACTAGAAGTGAAGCATCTTGAGGTGGTTGTTGTTAGATTTAATAGCTTTTCGTTGAAAGGCTTTCCTATTTTAAGAAATATATGTCTGTTCCGAATAGTACGATGAGATGGATACCAAATGTATTGAATGATTTAGGAAGTGTTCAGCTGTTAGAATGAGACGTATATGTGATACATATGAGTGGAAGTAATATACCATTGGAAGGCCGTACTCGTTTACCTGGCAAAATACAGGATTGCATCCAAGATTGTGGTTTGATTGTTTCGCATATACAGAGTGCATCTCGTTCAAATGAGGCTTGTGTTTTGTTATACTCGAAAATCTTTTTCATTAATAAAGTGATCAGAATTCATCTAGCTCAAGCATAGTTAAAATTGAGAATATTTGCTAGATCAAGTGAAATGAAATAAAATCAGGGCTTTGATGAAGCTGTCTATGGTGGCAGATAGATTTCTTTCAAAATTTCGCGATCACTTTTTTGCAGTCCTTAATTTTATACTATCTTTTATATCATCATCTTGATTCTTTTGATGGGAATCCGTAAGATGATTGATTGTACGGTAGATAGATGTATCAGGTCATAGTATTATGAGTAATTTTAGAGCTTTGAAATTTTCCTTAGAAAGTAATAATTTCTTTCAGCTTCTTGGGATGGCTATCAAGAATTTCGCCTCTTTAGATTTAACCATTGAACAGTCATCCAAGGTAAATGATCTGATTGGCATTGTATTTTAGGAATGATATTTGGCATTTCCCAACGGCTAAGTTCCATGTTTAATATTTGATGTGTTATTTTGCATATTCTTACGCTATGGAAAATTTATTTTTGTTTTTTTGGTATTCATAGGAATAAATAGGTCATTCAACAAACAAAGCATTGTTGAAAAGCGGATTTCATGTGAGTCAAACAAGTAAGTTGATGGTTGCGAGAAATATGGAAGTTCTGAGATGTGACTTTAGAAGGAAACGATTTTATTGAAGTAATTTTTAGAATTTGCGGAAGTTGAGTGCTTTATTGAATACGACGGATGTGCCGTAAGTTTTTCTCTCGATTTCCACATAGTTCACCACTTGGATATTTTCGATTAATGGACGAACTAGGCTTTTGAACTCTCCTTTATATAGTAATGGATTTGTAACATTGTTTTTTTTTTTGTTTTGCTTAATTTTTAGTTTATAAAAAAGAAGAACTTAGAATGTCAACTATTTAAATTATTTGTCTTAATCTATTGGTTGACTTTTTTCCACTTCTATCATCATATCTGTTTCAGGTACATTCCAGTGAGCAATAAATGAATTTAGTAGCAGTGCAAAATAACGAATTATTTGAATTGACCGTCGGTATTGATCAAATCTCTTTATGTTTTAATCATAAATGTACAGCTGTTTATTTCTCCTCCTGTTAATTAGCTTTCTTTTTTCTTTTGCGACATTCCTTCACTATCATTAATTGATTTTAAATGAGCTCTTTCTACAAATCATTAATTGGAGTAAATTAATGAAAGCCTATGTAACTGAACGAAGTTGACCTTTAAGTTGTAATTTCGAACAGTAAGGAAGTTTTTCTCTCTATTTGATTATATTCAACCTTTTCAGTTAGTTTTGAGATATATAAAAAAGATTTTGGCTGGTCGTTTTTTTACAGAAATAAGATATTTGGGACTGATCTTAGTTAAACATCAAAAACTATCAGATCACTGTTATGGTTAACTGTAATGTTGTTTGAAATTTTCATTTCCGTTGCTCTTCCGAACTAGTAACAGCAGGACATTTGTCGTTCACTAAGTCTTAATATCGGTGGTGATTAAACGAACTTCTCATAAACACCACGAATACAAGCGGCCTCTTGAAGTTAAATGGATTAATAAATGAAAAAAGAAGGGTTCATCGTCCAAGTAGTTTTTTTTTTCACCAACTGGTATCTTCCTTTCTAATGTTTCTTGTAACTTTACGAACATGCAAACCTTATCGTATGCATGTATGAAATTTTAATGTAAAATGAATCGAATTTTTACGTTCCATATTCAATTGGCTCTCCATGATAAGTTATTGATAATCCCACTTTCCCGCTAAAGTTTTTAATTTAGTGGGTTTGTATCAAAGATTGCATGACCGCTGGTTTAGCAAAAGGTTCATCGCCATAACTAGTACCTGTGTTCCTTTTCTTTTGGTTTCGAGAGAACTTATGTTAAGGATTTGATACTTAAAGCTTAAAGCATCATTGACGATATATTTCTGAACTGGATTGCATTATATTTTGCCATACAAATCTACAATTATTTAAAAAGTTAGGTGAAGCAACAAAATTGGCTTCTTAATCAACTCATCGGTTTCTTCTCTTATGGTACTTTCCGATTATTTTTTCCATTGGTATGCTAATGCTTTTCAAATTTGTTTTAGTTTTTAAAACTTCCAATTTTATCTGATTTTTACAAAATATTTAACATTGTAGTACAGACGTACAAATCGATACTTTTTTTTTTTAAATTATGTGTAAAACAAATTAGCCCAAACTTTCTGCTTTATAATATTTGTTTGCAACTTGTAGTTGGCTCGTACTGCACAATATATTGACTAGAGTTTGGGCAAAAATAATATTTTACGAAAATTTAAATAAGTAAATAATAGTAATAATAAGTTAATATTTGTAATAAGTTAATTGCTGGCTATTATTACGACTATGCAAACATTTGTTCATACGCTATCAGAATTGAGCATGAGGGAAAATTAGTGGATTTTAAGAACTCTAAGATGTATTTACATATTTCATTACTGTTGTACCTGAAAGAAAAAGAAAGGTAACATTATACAAAAACGATTACTAACAATAAATATAGAGATATCACTGATTCAAATTGCAGAGAAATATGGGAATATTATGTTCAACAAGAATTCGTTGAGTTATTAGGTACCATACGAGTTAGTCAGAATGCGAATGAAATATAAAACAATAGTTAAAATATTGAAGAATTTCAGGATGCAATACGAATAAAATAAATCAATGAGAGAAAAAAAAAAGGAATGCATCTCACATTCAACATTACTTACGTATCGGATAAAAATTTGTATACCATGGTCTAATACAAAGTGATGTGAACTTTTTTAATCAATTTCATCAAATTCTGCTATACTAGAATTACTGCGGTAACTTGAACTATCATCCATATATGAATTATCATCGCTATATCGCCTATCACTACCCCATTTGCTTATTTCATCATACAATTGATGTGGGGTTATTCGTTTAGTACTATCAATTTCTAATTGAGAATTTACTATCCTAGCGATATTTTCCTCAACATCAAAAGATAATTCGGGTTTATTATATGCATCAAAGTTATCGCAAGCTGCGAAGAGAAACATTCGGCATAATTCTTGTTCATCAAATGGAACCTGTGATAAATTCGATTTAAACGAAGTAATGATATATTTAAAAAATCAATGGTTCCAATAGTAAGATTAGTTCGAACATTTTTTTGGAAATTTTGGACAATTTACAAGTCCTAAATTTTAAAAGTTTTTGGATGAAAGGAAAAGAAATTTAAAAGACTGATTTGATCAACAATTGATATGTGAATCAATAATGATACTAAATGATACCTTTCCCATAATACATTGATAAAAGACACATCCAAGACTCCATATATCAACTTCATGGCCATACTCATGTGTTCGCAAGATATTTGCACCTACTTCAGGTGCCATATAATACAGCGTGCCGGCAACATTTGATAATGATTTGTGCTCTTCATCGTTAAGGACACGAGATATTCCGAAATCGGAAATTTTTGCTGTTTCAATCAAATTTTGTTTTCTGTATTTAATCAATATATTTTGCGGTTTAATATCACGGTGTACAATACAGCAGTCGTAAAGTACGTTATATCCTCGAATGACATTGTCTATTAGCTGTCTAAAATTGCATAATATATGTTGAATGTAAAAATTTGCAATAAAGCTCTATCTTTGACAAACAATTTGATTTGTTCACCAAACAATAAATTATTTCAAAAATTTATAAATTCTGAAGCAAAAGAAGAAATTAAATTTTACCTTAAATTATGTGGTGATAATGTACCATCAATACTATGATATTTAAGATGACAATCCAGATCAATATCACATAATTCCATAATAATATATATGCTATCTTCCTCATTTTTTATGCAAGTATCAGTGAAACCAACCAAATAATCACTTTTTACTGCTTTCATTACTTTTAGCTCATCCGGTTTCATACTTACTTTCGGTATCTTTTTAATTGCTATCGGCTTACCAGTGGTACTTTCTATACCTCGGTAAACGAAGCCAAATGAACCGTTTCCGATACATGATGTTACACAGTCGCTGAAATCGAAACACTTTCAAAAATTTCTGGGAACAATCCTTTATTTAGAATAAATTCAATCTGTCGAAAAAAAAAAGGAAACTTACTCATATTGAAATGTACTACAGCTAGATGAAATTGTTATAGTATTAGAGATGGATCGTTGAGATAGGTAATTATCGGTATCAGTACGTTTTAATTGAATATTAAACCAATCCTCCGCATTATTATTCATCACTTTTTTTACGCCATGCATTATTAGGTTGCCAGATGTTTGCTATCAAAGGTTCAGCAATGGTTCAACAATTTCCCACTGTAAGTGCAAAATGTGAAATTATCATTAAAAATCTTTTTTTATAAATATATGGCGCACACATTTCGCGTAAAATTTTAGTGAAAATTAACTTGTAAACTTTAAATTTCAGGAAATTCAAACTTTATTAACAGCTAGAACGGGTAGTTTATGAGCAGAACAAAATCTTCGCCATGCCTTTCTATTTCCCAATATTTAGCAATAATTGAATGATGATTGGAAACATTGGAACATTTAAATTGACATAGTTTTTAAATTTAATTGTAATAATGAAATTATTGATAGAATGGTTTCAAATTTTGAAAATTTCAGGAATATAAAGGAAAGAATGGGACAAGTGTTGAACTAAAACAATTAAAGTAGCATTACTTTAAATGGTTATTTGATAAATTAAGAAAGCAGTAAAACATAAACAGAAAATACTGTATATAAACGCCTTTACGATACTGGTTCTTTTATTATTATTATTATTATTATTATTATTATTATTATTATTATTATTATTATTATTATTATTATTATTATTATTATTATTATTATTATTACTATTATTATTATTATTGAAATCACTAAAACATATCACCAAATGTCTTTAATAGTGAAATTTTAGGATTGTTATCATAACAAAAATGTTTTTGATAAAACAATTTAGGTTTCGGGATGATTAGCTATAGATCGAGATTATGCAAATCTCGGATAATATTTGCAAATGATGATAAGGCTCTGATCTTTAGTTTCCTAACTTAAATTTTCGCAGGATTCTAAAATTATTCTAACAGATAGCAATATGAGTAACAAAACACAGATGAATGCAAAAAACTCTTGCATGATATTTCTTGATAAGCAATATAAGATTTCATTTTAAAACAAAAACGAAAAAAAGTATACCATTAATTGCTTCTTATTTTTTATCCGAGGTGAAAAATGAAAAATGGTGCAGTGGTAATTAATTCTTGATTTGGATTAAATATCATTAATAATGTCGTATCAGTTAGCAAAATTAATGCTAAATTTAGAAATGATAAAATCAATTTGTCTTCAACTGAACAGAGACAAAACAATTGAGTAGGCAGAAATTTTGCGACACAAAATTTTATGCAACATTTGATTAATGTGTAAAAAAAATTGTGTAGACAAGAAGATGAATGATGAACAGATAGATACGAATTGTGTACAAATATTATTGAAAATGGCTTATTTAAAGGCAAAGAAAGAAGTGGAGTTAAATCGTTCATTTTAAAAACTTTGATAATTAATTTGGAAAATTTGCGACTGAGTTTTTCTTTAATTCATATATTAAAAGTATGTTTATCTGAGAATTTTAAGCGAAACAGCTGTTAGACGTCCCATGCATATTTTCATTTTCCGTCAAAAAATTCGATTAAACAACATTTACATTTTATCCATAATTGATACTTTCATTAACAATTATAAAATATCCATCGAAATGTTTCATTAAATCTAATGCAAAAGAATTAAATTTCAGAATAAAATTATCTATCTATTACAAGCAAAAATGTGTCGTCAGACAATGATTTGGAAATCTTGATTGTTTTTATAGAAATCTTTTATAAGCTGTGAAAGACGGGGAAGAGTATAGAGAGGGGTTAAAAGAGAAGAATGGAGGAAGGTTGAAAGGTGAAAAGAGATTGCTGGCATGATATATTGGTTGAATCTCCGCCTTTTCGTAATTTTCAAATTTTTCATACGGCCAAAGTAATGATTCCATTTTTTCAAAATCTATTTTTCTTCCGTCGAAAATTTGCACTTCCTCCTTCTCCTTTACATCATTCTTTTCCCTTTCTGTTTCATATCTACCAAATATGCCCTATTATATATTTATTTTTAGTTACTTTTTGATGGAAAAGTATCAAACAATTATTAGGCATGATGTGCTTATTCAATTTTCCTTTCAATTTTTCCACTTTTTTGCTTTCGCCTTTTTATGTATATAAATAGCGCAAATTTTAAAAGCATATCAAAGTATGCACATTG
Source organism: Dipetalonema caudispina (assembly GCA_013365325.1). NCBI lineage: Eukaryota > Metazoa > Nematoda > Chromadorea > Rhabditida > Onchocercidae > Dipetalonema > Dipetalonema caudispina. The sequence continues at coordinate 7,624 of JABVXV010000385.1, read as the reverse complement.
ATTTAATTAGAAAATTTAATAGCCAAGGTATAGTTTACGATAGAAAAATGAAGGATCAAATATAGACAAACATCGGAATTGCATGGTGAATTGAGTGAATGAAATTATAATATGGAAGACGGGCAAGTTAACAGTGGAAGAGCATGAAAGTAGAATTGACATCAAATAATTCATCAAAAGTTAACCGCATATTTTATTAATATTTTTTAAAATTTCACAAAATGTATTGCATGACGAACATAACTGTTTGATCAATATATTGGCACAAATCGGGAATGACATAATTTTGCTAATTAAACAATAATAAACTATCCTAGAAAAATTAGAAAATAATACTTAATGTTGTTAAATTTAAAAGAAAAAAAATTAAAATCTAAGTGACTCACATTAAGTAAAGATAAATTTTCTTGGCTAATTTCAGTTCTTTCAAATTAATTTAAATAAACCAAACAATTTAAAATACTGTTTAAAAAATGGCAAAGTATTCATAGTTTATTTTATTTAAACATTTTAAGTGAAATTTTTGAACAAAATCTAGACACTGTGTTTCATGTTTTTTTTCTTTTTTTTTTCGAGGCCGTATTGTAAATAAATACTTAATGCTTCGAATTCCTTTTTATTCACTTTGTGTTCTTTGTTTTTATGGAAGATTAGAAGTCGAAAACTTGAACAATCTAAAAATTGACACCATCTGTTTGTTACATTTGTCAAGAATATTGCATATCATCTCTGTCTGCAGACATATATCATTCCTCTTTTTTTTTTTTTTTTTTTTTTTTTTTGTAAATAACTGTCTGCCAACTTAGTCTGAGGCAAAAATTTCAATTTCAACATTAAGTGTTAAAACTTTCGAAATTCAAAATTTTCGTTTCTAGGGTTGAAAAGTTATAAATTGATCTAAACTCTCAATTGTTGATAGAAATGAATATATATTATAGGTAAATGATTAGTAAAATAGAATTCAGTGTAAAAAGTTATATAAGATGCGAAAAATATTAGAAGACGAAATGATTATATATTTTTTTAATTTATTACCAGAATCAAAACTTGATTATTGAAATCAAAAAATCTAAGCAAGTTTTTTTGAAATACAACAACGCAGAAAAGATGGAGAAATTTAATATATTTAATTAATCAGCTATAATTAGTTGTCAGTTTAGTTATCTAAAACGATTCAATTTTTGAAAATGTACTTGTACAACCTCGAAATTCTCTTTATTATTTGTCTGGTAAAGTAAAAATAATTGGGAAAAATGAAATATTAGGTCAAAATTGACGTACTTAATGAACAAATTAGTTGAATCGTTTTAGATATTTGAAAAGGCAACAGTTCAAATGTATGCATAAAGCTTACAGCGTGTACGTTTGTATATGCTTTTAATGGATTCTTTAAAAGGAGAAAGAATTGATTGAATAAATTGTTTGCTTAAAGAAATGATAATTAGTTTGATTTTCAGCAGGAATTACAAAACAAATGGTTTATTCATTTAATTTTCTTTTTTCATTGTTGATGATAAATGAAATTTTAATAGGTGGTAAAATTTGTTTACCTGGAAAAACTTACGAATTGACTATTTTCTAATAATAAATTAAATATAACAGTGAAAATATCTGTACAGATACGCATTATGTTAGAATTATAAGGGATAGTTGAATGTTTCACCATAATTTAATGATCATTAATTTTTTATAATCATTTTGTTATTTCATTTGACCAACTGATATGATTTAATATACTATATAATCCGAATATGCATCTAGCAAAAATTTAAGATTTATTCATGTAGCAGAAAATTTTTTTGTCTTTTTTTGATTAATATTTGCGAATAAGATTTTTGAAATTTACAAAATATTCAGATGAAATTTAATTCTTACTCTTAAATATTATTTCCCTTCTTGCTTTTAGATAATTAATTAGTGATTTTGCTAATGTATCCTCTTACCCATGAATTATTAAACACTAAATTATGGTTTCAACAATTTTTGGTGGTTCGAAACCTGTAACTTTACCGAATGCGTTCATCTTCTTCAGGCTAAATTTTTTCGCAGTAGGAGCTGAACATTTTCTCTTTTGAGTTGACATATTTATAAGTCCAGAATTTTTCCATCATAGGAGACAATTATTTTGGAAAGAAGATTGAAAACTCGGATAAAATGAATCATGTAATGTTTCTGGATTGCTAACCTTTTCGGATTCCTAAATTCTTGCTTAATAAATCTCTTAATAATCGAATTGATAACTATTGAACGAGAACCGGAAAAAAATGCTGTTAATAATGAATAAAAATATACGACTATGGGATTTTTTCAAAGTAAACAGTTTCAAAGCTAATTTAAACTTCGCTTGAAGCTCTAACACATTTTGATTATATGACGCAAATATTCGTATATCATCTATTCTGCACAGGAAAAATAAAGTTTTTTCTTTGATCACAAAAAGAAAAATTATCATTTACGCACAATTACTTCAGTTCATGTATATGTCAAAAAGTTGAAGTATGACAAGGGAATCTGCTTGAATGGATCTGAAATCTGTTTCAATTTCACAGTTTATTTAAATTTATCACTATTCTGATAAGAAAGAAAGAGTGAGTTGAAAGTATAAGTGTTTCCATAAATTTTATAAATTACCTTTTTTTTGTCTTTAAACAGTACTTTTTCAAGCAAATCGCTCGACAAGCCATTGAATGAACGCAACCAGCAGTTTTTCTTAATTTCTGATTGGTTTTTTCTTTATCAAATTCCTTAATTTCTGTTTTGCAACGTTGAACAAGGCAAAAATTTATCGAATAATTCTTTCAAGGAAGTTCCTTGTAGGCAGCAGAAAAAATCAAAATTTAAAAAAATTCTATTAATGGAAAAGTTTGCAAAGAAAACGAGATTTCATGAGGGTTACATTCCCAGTCCGCTAGTCTAACTTTTAAATAAATGCCGGAAACTAAAAAAAGAGAAGGAGCTACAAATTCTACCAGACAAGCTCAGTATTCAGGAAACGATAAAGACGGCAATACTTGTGGATGCGCTTTTTATATGCATGTGTAAAATTTTCGTCAAAAAATGTAAAATTTTTTCATGTCCAATAAATTTCAGTCTGAAATGGAAAAATTAAATTCTTAAATTTGAAATGCAATGGAAAGTCATGTAAAACCATAGAGAAATTAAAGTCCATGAAAAACAAATAGAATATTAGTTTCATTATAGAATGATATAGAAGTGAATGAAATGAATTTTAGACTCAAAGTGATTTGAAAACGTTGAATTTTCAACTTTTTATTCTATATTAACAAGAAGAAAAATTATAACATTAACTGATGGTACATTTAATTATCGAAATTTGATTAAAATTAATGAAAAATTGTTTTAAGAAAGAGAAATATTTGCAAAGTGTTAGGAAAATGTATCACCATTTTCTTGCTAAATAAATAAATGACAAGAAATAAATGATCAGCCCTGTTATCAAATATATCGTTTGAGGAACAAAAAATTTGAAAATTTTTTCGTATAATTGAAAAAGAAAGCATGCATAAAATCAAATGCAAACATAACAAAATGGAAATGATTAATGATTTTTTAAATAATGAGTGGTAAATTAATGGTAGCAAAAAAAAAAAAAAAAAGTGGGCCAAAAATCGATGGTTGCAATTTGAAATTTGGAAGAGGTATAATTTATTTTTATTTTCAAGAATTAATTTTTGCTGCACGTATACAGCTTTCTTCCCGTTACGACGTGACGTTATGATCGGTTGGATTTTGTTGAAAGCGTATGGCAAGGAGTAGCAGAATATTTATATAATAAAGAATGGAGATAAGTTTGACAAATATCAACGTAATATATTGACATTCTTTTTTTACCTGTCCTATGATATATACAAAGGTATATCACGTTTAATTTAAATTATTACTTTTATCGAATCGGTTGAAAATCATACTTGGTTTTTACTAAAATTTGTTTTACCAATGTCTTTTTCGTTAGAAAAAATTTTCGTTCAAGTGATAATTAAAAAATTAGTTTTAAATTTGAACTGAAAAATCTGCTTCCACTAATTTGCTGGAGAAAATATTTTCTATTAGAGCATGATAGATCACTTAATTGATTATTTTTTGGTAGTTTACAGTAAAGTGTGCCAAGTAGATTAATTGTGCATTCGTTTTAAACGAATACTTTGTAATTATCACAATGTTTGCCTATTTTTTTCTTTATTTTTTTATTTTTTCATTTTTTGAGTTGGAAAGAGTCCGGTTAACAGAGACTCACGGGAACATTTTCCATTCCAAAAAAAACTCGATTTTCCAACCAAAAATCATTACTTTCTTCCGTTTCCCATAAATTAAATCATGCGAACTTCGGTGGAACCAAACCGAACAAAATAATCAGTCAACAAAACTGTCGCACTCTTGTCATTTACTAAAATTAACTTTACCCTTTACCTTTCTTCCTTTTTTATCTCTCTACCTCTTCTTCCTTTCCTCTTCACCGCCATACCCATCACCCCTCACTTTCAACTCCCACCAGTTTCCTCTTTCTAAAAAAAAGCGGAAATTTTGTTTGACCTATTTACAGAAAGGTACGTTCATATACAAGCCATAATTCATTCATAAAGTTCAAGTTTTTTATGAATGAATGATAAAGATTTGTGAATTTTTGTGTGATATAATATAATACAATATAAAATATTTGACAGTAAGACTTCTTTCTCTTAAATTAACGAGAAGAGCTTTTTCTTAATATTAATTAATTTCATGTACAGATAACCACAAAAAAATTGTTTTATTCTCGTGAAAAATTCAAAAAATTCATACTCTTAACGCCAATAATTCTTTTATGCCTTCTTTAAAATATAGCTTTACAAGTTTCCGATTGATTTAATATCATAAGATTTGGTATGCTAATTTGTTTTTTAAAATCACCGAATGCGAAAAATAATTAAAGAAACAATTAAAAAGATATTACTTCACGTTTAAATTTAATTCAGGCGAAATGAGTGGCTTTTTTTTTAAAATATGGCAAAAAAAAAAACTTTAACAGATGCATTGTATTACTGAATGTTGGGATAGTTCTAACATTTCCTATTATATTGAAATGGATATTTTCCTATATCATATTCTTTTCTTAACTTTAGAGCAAAGAATTTTAGGTTCTCTTGAGTGAAATTTTCCATTAAATTCATCAACTTTACTTCCAAAATCAGAACAAGTTTCATAAACTTGAAAATTTCACAGCAGTAGGGAGTAGTAGTATTTGTAGTGAACTGTAGTGATACTGAACGTCAATAATTTAGATCCCCGAAATACAAAACATATAGTAATCGTTAGGCGCAAAGTGTTGTCTTTGATCAGTATTTTTTAAAAATGGTCTGGACAATTATCAGATCTTTTATACTGTAAATGAAGAAGTTTGATTGCTTAAAAGTTCTTACATCAAAAGAGCAAGGGAATTATTTTGGTCATGATGAGAAAGCAATGAAAGTGTCAGCAATAAAGATTATTATTGATAATAAATTATCTCGAGCCATGTTTGAAATAGTTCTGGAGCCTGTATCTGCTTTATAACGAAAGATTTATCATCGAATTTTTCAACAGTACGGAAGAACCAAATCAAAGAGTCTTGATAAAACATATCTTGAGTGGTGTTGAAAAAATCGAAGACAAATAATAGTCATGATACCATCTGATTTGAATTTCCCTAGTTTTTCTTATATAATTAGACTTGTATTATAAAATGAGACTAACAATAAGTCTCATTGTTAGCTTTATTTTATATACCTTAAAATCAAAGAACAGATAAGGTAAACTGCTTCTGAACACTCCATGAATGAGAATCATAAATATTCGTTTATCTATCTTCTTTCACTTATCGATCCCAATGTTATCACCGTATACAATATGACGATAAGCTGGACCGTTGAGGATTCCCCTGCAAATCATAAAACAGTTTTCCATAATCATTCGGAAATCAGGCAGTATGTTCACTTTCATTATTTGTAGATACCATTTAAAACTTGTATGCATTAATTTGCGTCTTTATCACACGCGACGGTAAAATGCCTTTGTCACACCTTTACATTTTGATATGTGCAGAATGCGCTTGGCAAGGAGTTCACTGATCACGGATATATTTGTTCTGCGCTTTACCTATTATTATATCACTGGTTGGTTGGTATAAATAGAATAGAAAAGCTTCTACTTTTTTATGCGTAAAGGATCCTTTTATATGTAAGATCTTGTGGTGAGTAACCCATAAATGTCAGTTATAATTCATTGATATATTTACTTTTTGACTTACTCTTTTTTTTTTTAAATTACACTCAGATGGTATATACCTCTTTATTCAAGTATGTATTGTATTCCAATACATATGGTTGATGAATGGTAGTTTCGATGCTAATTTCAAGTTAAACTTATCATTTTCGAATATTAATGAGGTCAATAAATGGTTAATATCGAATGCTAATTCACAGAAGCAGTGGGCGAAAAATGTGCAACGATTAGCAGTGCCTACCAACAAAAAAGTTGGGCAGCGAACATACGAACGAATTTTTGGATATGTGTACTTAAACTCACAAACACACAATTAATCTTACTAAAGAATTGTGTTGAAGATCGGAAATGTTATCAAATTTTGATGATATACAATAAGTACAGCAAAACGACGATTATTTTGGAATTTCTATCATATTGATAACCATTGCTATTATCAACAAAAAGAAGCGATTTAAAGAAATGAAAAACATACGGCTCATTTTTTCTAATCGAAATCATGAAAGAGATTCCCATGTAAAAATGTCAAGCGACTTTTTTAAATTTGCTAATTTCAGTTCTGAATTTTAATGCTAATAACAGTGGATGTCATAAGTCACGGTGGCTACAATGCTACCATAAGCAAAAAAGAGGAGATTTAAAAAGAAATGAAAAATATGGGTCTTGTATTTTAGAACAGAAGAGCTCAACATCAAATTATCTTGAGGAAATTTACTACAAAAATGATTTCGATGCTGAAATAAATATCGAATGTCTTCTTCAACTTTAATATTCGAAACTGAACATAGCAATTTAGTAGATGAAGCAACAAATTTAATAGCAACTATGATTTTAACTTTTATCAGTTCAAATTCAATAATATCCTTGATTTAGCAATCTTTGGAATCAAATTTTTCAAGCAATCATGGTAAGAAATGTCTGCATGAATACCTGATCATATTTTGAATAAATTAGGAATAAATTCATGCAATAATCAGTGTATAACATCGTTCTTAAAGTTGAATGGGAAGAATTCATTGAAGTAACAAATCCTGTTTTATATCAACTCAAATAAGCAAAAATGGAATTTATTAGTAAATTAAACAATATGTGTAGATTAACGGAAAGGCGAAGCCAAAGTGACAGGTGAAAAGAGAAAACAGGCCAAGTGACAGAACAGGTGAAACAGGCATATATTTAGCAGGAAGTAGAAAAACAGAAGCAGAAAAGCATAAAATGAGTTCAAATAAAAATGTAAGAAGTTGGTGGAATGGTATGGAGAAAGTAATGCAATATATAATAAAAAAGGTGTAGAATGAGTGGTACCAACAAAAGCAGAAGAAGTATAAAGTGATTGAAATTAACATAAAGGATGCAAAAAGTGTTA
>JABVXV010000384.1:0-54475 GCA_013365325.1 Dipetalonema caudispina | reverse complement strand
AGAACGATTAAGAAAAGAAAAAAATAATTTGTTGAAATCGTTCTGTGTAAAAGAATCATTTACTATGTTGGCTCAATATTTTACAAAAGGGAGAAAAAGCAAATTTTGGGATTTTCGGAGAGCATTTTAGTGAATGAGATGAGAGAAAAAAGTGAGAAAAGAAGTGTGAGAAACGGCGATTGAAATTGAAGTTTAATTTTAAAAAGAATATAAAAATGGAAGATAGTCATAGAGAGGAAAATTTAAATACACGAAAGTTAGCGCAATTATGCAAAATATGATCTTTAAAATTATTTGAAAATACTCATTTCAACTGGAGTGAAGGGATCGATTATCCGGAATGTGATGTGTCGATTAGCACAACTTGTTGATTGGCTGTTGAAGTTTGGTGGTTTGATGGCGGTGACAGCCACTGCGATCGGTTTCAATTTCATTTAATATTTTAGAAAGCATCTCTCCAATTTTTAATTTTTATCCTCTCTAAACAAAATTAGAGCAGCTATCAATTTAGCATGCATGAAATGGCACTGCCCGCAGTCCATCAGAATCGATGGAGTTATTCTAACTCATAATGCATAGCAGTCAGTAATATATGTCGTTCTTATTATACACGTCATCTGACGGCTGTTGCTCTTTTTTGCGTCTGTTTGCGCAAAAGATTAAATTAGGGTAAGTCAAGGGTGGCTATTTCTTCATTTAATGTGTATCTCATATCTAGTCTACCGTTGTTGTTCAATCCATTATATAAATTAAATAGCTTCAATTTAATCACCCTTATGATATCTTCTTCTTTCATCTGTCCATTAGCATTCTGATTGATTGGACATATCTGTATAAAGTATTTAAAATTTCGATTTGTTGTATGCTAAATTGAGTGACAAAGGAAGAAGAAAATCGAGGGCAGTAACGATAAAATGAGTTACCAAAAACTTCCATCTACCGCATTACGATATTCCATCAATGGTTACGGTAACCCAATGTACCGTAATATGATTTTTTCGTTGGTTGTTACGGTACTTGACCAACTCACTTAATTCTTCTCGATTGATTCGAGACCTAATTGTTGAGATACGTAGTAAGTATGCGTCATTCATCTATTCTCTTTTAAATTGAAAAGATATAAAGTACTTCGCGCTATGAAATGTATACCAGGAATCATGCGACGTAAAATGCCTAACGTGCGTGCAACGAAGGGACCTATCCCCACGTGACTCTACGTTTGCAAGGCCGAGCCAGTCACTCCCGAGTCAATTCATTTATTCCTTTCCTTAGTTGTTCTATTATCGGTTGGCCCAACGATTACGTTCTTTATTTTCCATATCTGTTCAGGTGGTGTTTTTCAGTTACATCGATGGTAAGGATTCATAAATAAGTATCACACGTTGCACAGATGCCATTTGTTCCTTCTGTTTCCTTTTACACGATGAGTTTGCAGAAAATAACGGCCTGTCCTCAAATTGAATCACATTCTGCATCCCGAAATGACCTTATTGGTCATTGGATAATCAGATATTTCTGATTTCTAGTATTTTACTGTGTTTCTATAAATATTTTATGTGTATTAGTCCATGTCACGACGGAATAACTGTTTTGTTCATGACTGATAAATTAAGAAACATTAAGGTTTTTCAGTGTATTGGCCTAGCTAAGGAAATCCAGAACGCGATGGCTATTGGTGATAATGTATTATGTGAATGTAAGCGGAAGACCATAAGAAAGAGTAAAAAAGAAAGCAAGAAATTTCGCCGAGTTGCATATAATTCCCATAGAAAGGTCAGTACTTTTTCCGATTTCTTATGTGTGAGTCGATTTGCATTGACCTCCTTGTATGACATTTTCTTTTTATTTATTTGACTTTGTATAGGCTGTTGTTTATAGCTATTATAAATCTCTGTTCTTTCAATTGTTTCATTGCAGGTTGAAGATGTCATTATGGGAGAGAAAAATCTCGTAGATTACCAGGAAGAAGATATTGTTGGAAAAGTACAAACCAAAAAAAAACATGTTAAAAGACGTAAAAAGAAAAATGTAAGTATGTTTGTGCTAATAATGTAAGTCAACTTTAATTAGATAATTGGGTAAATAAATTGTATGCTTGAAGTTGGGGATTAAATTTAATGTGGCATATGTACATATAGATTATTGATGTCATTTAACTTATTTGTTATGCGTGATCCATCTTACGTGTCATGTTTCTCATCATATTTTGCATCACAACTAATTTAGTTGTTCGGCTGCACCGATTATATTGCGATGTTACATATGCTTGCATTTCTCTTTGTGATAGTGTTTGGGAAATGATATCATATTTTTTTCAGATAGGACAATTGCGAAAAGAAGAACTTATGCGAGGTATTGATGAGGATGACGTTGAAATTCATCGCTATGAGCGAATTCTTGGTTATAATAAGCGGAAAAGCAAAAAAATGCCGAAAGTATTCCGCATTGAAGGGCTTGACTGTGCGTGTTTTATTGTACTTGACAAATACAATCTCTTACACTTTTACTTTGTCCTTTGGAATTTAATTCAGATTGAAATTATTCGTAATTGAATTCAAAGTGTGAGAAGGTAATGTTTAGTTCTGATTAGATGTAGTCTGTGTTATGTAACTCGGTTGTTTGTTATAGATGTTTTGGAGATGTGTGATGCGAAGCCATTGCAATATAACGATGTTGATGAAGACAGTAATTCTGACATGGATAATTGTGAAATGTTGAGCTGTGAGGGAGACGGAAGCAGCAGTGGAAATAAGGATGAAAATAGTGTTTCGACATCATCAACCCTTAGAAAAAACTTGCAAGAACCTCCACAAGTTGGTTTTTTGACGAAATATTGGATGATTGCGTTCCTGACACATCATTTTTGATATCTACCACCATAACTGATTCTCGAAAATAATTTCAATAATTAATTGTTGTTAGATTCAGAGAGATGGTCTTACTGAAATGGATGATGACAGCGAGCGAGAAAAAGATATTGATATGAACTTGGAAGAAGATATTTATGGTCGCCTTATTAATAAGAAGACAAGAGAACTTTTGCCTTCAAAATCTTGTGCCAAAGAGAAGCTCAATGAATTGGAACAGAAAACTGGGCTACTAGAAACCGAAGAATATTTAAGACTGAAAAAATCCTTGCGGGGTCTGGTCAATCGATTGAACGAACATACTTTAGTGGGTGCTGTGAAAATATTCTCCGATATATTTTCCAAGAGAGGGCATAACGGTAAAATTTGATGTCCCTAAATTAGTCTTTACTTTCACTATTTGTTATAAATCTACTCATTATGGAGCTTTCCAAACATTAATAGTTGCAGACGTGAAACAGTTGCTTTTTTCGGAAATCACAAGCAATGTCGATGTAAGTTATCGCTTGCCGGATCGGCTTATCATTGAATATGCAGTATTTATTGCTCTTATTCATACAACAGTTTCTGTAGAAGTTTGTAAGTCTTTATTCGCAACACTTTTACTAATGTAATATAAACTAATGTGGTATCTAGTATCCTTTGACTGTTGATTACATGATATAATATTTGAGACGGTTCTTTGAAAAAGAAAATTGTGCTCGTTTAAAGTGATGATTAGAGTAAAGGAAAGGATGAAATCTTCTCCAGTTTGAAATTTTTAATGTCAATAACTTCAGATAAACTGTTTTTAAATGTTTTGATTTCCAAGAATAAGAATAAAATTTGAAGCTGCTACTTTTGCATTCTTTCAGCTGCACATTTTGTTGAGAATTACATTGTAAAACTTTTGGAAACAGTTGTTGCATTGCCGGAGGGTAGATCCCTTGAAAACCTTTCTGTTTTACTCGCTGAGCTGTATAATTTCAAGGTACTCTCCTATTATTGCATGGACATTTTTGTGTTTTTTAAAGATATTTCGTCTATACTTCGAGTTATTTTAAAAAATCTGATTTGCTTCAATCTATTATACTTTTGTACTCTAAGAACAAAGAATTATCAGCAACATTATGTAACACAGAAGATATTCACTTTGTGAAATTGTTGCTAGTGATCATTTCATCTGCTTCAAGTATAGCACTTTGCTGTACTTGAAGTAGATGAAAATTGTTGACATCCTGATTACACAAAGATCTGAAGCGAAACACGACTTTAATTATCACCATTGCAGGTCATCAAAGTCATTATGATTACCGAAATCATGCAGCATTTGCGAGAACAGGTCAACGATAAATGTCTTACTTGTTTCAAAGCTCTTTTGAGTTGTGAGTTTCGTCATATTTCAAAAATAGTCAAAGTTTTTCATGTGAAGCTAAGTTTTACCTGTTGTTGTCAATGCATTATTGCCATCATTTTTTTAAAGATTACATTATATATCACTTTAGCTCTCGCTTTCAGGCGTTAGTCTTATCATTTTACACTTCGTGCTGAAAAGTTGGATAATACAGTTTTGATTTTTTATTCTATTTTACCACAGATTGTGGCAATACTATGAGAAGTAGGGATTTGGATGCTTTGCAAAAATGCATAACAGAAACACAGGCATTCTTCTCACAACTTCCAGAATCATCTTCCAAAACGTAAGTACTTCAATCAAGTATTATTATTATTTAAAGCGTTTCGTGAGAAGGAGAAGTTTCATATCTATTTGGTCGTAGTATTAAGTAGACATTACAATCATGAGAAATCTAAGGATTTTATATGCTCATATACATGATTTCATTTTATATTAAAACGTATATGATTAACTAGAGTCTTCATCTATTCAAGATACCAGTTGCGGTATATTGTGGATGAGATCAACACAATAAAAAACATGAATATTCGTAAATTTACGGATGCAATAGATTCTACAATGCACTCTCATTACGTGAGCATCTTCCGTGGATTAACAAAAAGTATGTTATATTATTTATCTGTGTTTATTACCAAGGATCCGGAAAGTTTTAAGTCTTTGAATTCAAAGATTCTTCTCATTACGCTTTGAGGGTTTTAGTTACTGTAACTTCATTTCATTATTATTGATTCTTAAGTTATCGAAAGTGAATTATTTATTAGTAATTACTAGTAGTAATCAACTGCATGTGTCTGTCTGGCAATGTCTGATTGCAGCATCAAGATGAATGGAGTAGCAGATATTAGCAAAATTTCGAGTGTACTATATCCATTAGGCCAACTTGATCACTTGAATTGTTTGAGTCAATTAATTCATTTCTCATTACAGAATTGGACAAAGAAAAAGAGCTGCCGATGAGTGTGGATGATATAATGCACATAGGCGAGCGTGGACGTTGGTGGCTTGTTGGTTCAGCATGGTTTCCGACTATCTCAGTGACACAAAACAAAACTGATGACAAATTTGGTGAACAAACTTCGAAATTCAGTGCATCCTTACTGCAGCTTGCGAAAAGGGCTAAAATGAATACAGTGATCAGGCGTGATATTTTTTGCACTATCATGTCTTCGACGGTAAACTACTTCTTTCTGAAAACTGTTGATTTCATTTATTAGATTTTCACTACTTTCTAATTTGCTGTTAATTTAACTCTTAATTTAAAAGTCTTGCTCTTATTTAAATATCCCTGATGAATTAAAATTACCCCAATTTCAGAATGAAACGGATGCATTTGAAAAACTGTTGAAACTTTCCTTCAAGGGACAACAGGAAAGGGAAATAGTGCACATATGTGTTCATTGTGCTCTTCGAGAAACTACTTATAATGCATTTTATGCTGCCGTTATCGATCGCTTGTGTTGTTATCACAAACGTTTCAAGGTATTTTTTAAATATTTGAATATCTTTTCATTCTAAGAGATCAGTGATGAATTTGATAAGTTACAATCCGATGATATGCTGTTTGTCTGCTAAACATCTTCTAAAAAAACTGTAGAATGGCTGTTCCGATTCAGAGCATTACCTATTCAAAATTATCTCCAGTCATAAAGGAATAGTTAAAAGTTAAACAATTTAGAGCATGATAATGGGAAAATTTTTTCGGATTCTATAAATTTTTGAAGTGTTTACGTAGAAGTCATATATTTTCCGGACTTTCTAATACGGAACAAATTATGTTGCTTCAGTAGCAGTTCTTGCATTGAACTTCCTTTTTCTCTTGTTCGCATGAAAAGAAAGGTTTTTGTAACATAATTACTGAATTCGAGATTTAACATGAGTTGTAGGTTCCTGTGTGTAAGACTTTGAATTCCAGAAATATTTCGATAAAAAACTTGCGAATTGCAAGTTGACAAAAATTTGTTTCAGCTCACCACACAGTACGCATTGTGGGACCGGATTAAAGTTTTATCTCAAATAAGTGAATTGCAACGTGAAAATTTGGCATTGCTTATTGTCGAACTAATTATTAAACGATCAGTTGGAATTACTTTGCTAAAGGTAACTTTTGTTATATATCGTCGACGACTGGGTACTCAATGATCTCTGTATATTATTCTTAATCCGGATGTTGTAGGTGTAAATTAATATACGCGAACATTTTTTCTGAGTTTTTCAAAAAACCAAAAAAGTGGTGCGATGTTAGAGGTGAAGCGGAGATAATTAGTATGAATCTGCTACCATCTGTCTGGGGTAATAAGATGATAAGGTCAATAGCAAACTGCATGGAATTAGACATGATGGTTTTTGAAAGAGATCTAATTCAAAATATTTACCGTTGTTTTTTAAACGACCCGCTGTATCAGGTATAAGAGGTGACTATCTTTGACAGTTTGAAGCCATTTTATCTTTGATAATAGTGAAATCCTAGAAATCGAAAAACGAAATTCTAATATTAAATGCGCGCTTTAGATAATTGAATTTGATACGATTGATAAAGTGACAGCTCAGTTCATGCGAAGTATTTTATCCGCGGTATTGATTCGAAGTACGCAGCAAGCGCTGATGGATATGTTCCAGAATGTGGTAAATTCACCGCAACACAAGCTTTTTGCGGAGGGACTCCAAGTTTTCATTCATATGGCATTAAAAAAACCCCAGAAGAACATTAACAACAAATTACTTTTGTCAAAAATTGAGTTTATTGAGAGTATTTGGGGTAGTAATCCTCTTTGATACAGTTGTCATCAATACACAAGCTGGTTTTGATACATTGTTAATTTTGTTGTTTGTTGTATGATAATTTGAGATAGAAGTTCTTAATGTAAATTTGTACGATCTCACACTGTTGCTGCCAATCATAAAGTTAAAAACTTTACGCACAGTTGGAATGTTAATCGTGAAGACGATTAACGATTCAAAACATCTCATCTTCACTTCTCGAAAGATCTATGGTGTCGAGAGATTATTTTCGAGGGTAATTTTAAAAACTTAGTTTCTCCTCTTACATTCGTTAGTATTGATTTTGCGGGATTGGTCATCCTTTTGAAAGGATTGTACCATTAATCGATGACTGCTGTCGCATTATACTTCCTTCCATTACCATTACTGTAAATAGTTCTCGTGCTAAATTGAATGAACTTCTTTATCGTAATGGAATTCATATCGAAGAGAATGAGGTGTTATTGCAGCCACATAGTAGTAGGATCATTCGCGTAGAACTTTGGCTGTTGTAGTAAATTTATTTGTTTCTTTGTAGTAATGATTTTGAAGATGAGGAAACTGGTGACTAGAATAACGTGAGAAAGTAATAGAACAAAGAAGTCGTAGGAGTGATTAAGCTGAGTACAGCTTGAATGGTTTCGGAATCAAGATCAGTCGTTTCCAGTTTAAGCCATACATAAATGACATTCATAGTGTTTCAACGGAGAATTAAACATGGATAAAAGAATTGATGGGACTTCCTGCCAAATCTTATCTGATTTTATTTGGTGAGCCTTATGGTATTAGAATTCTTCCCCGGTAAGTAAAGGACCGGTTGTTCATATGACTGAAGGTTTTTCGGAATTTTTGTGAACTCCACTAACCAGTAATCGGATCGTTTATTGTTCCGGTCTTTGTATGGCTGATGCAGTTCACTGAGAATCGGAGGGGACTACTAGCTGAATGAGGACCAAATTAGGATGGAAGCTATCGAGAATGTCAATGATTCTCTATCGCACAGTTTGGTCCTTTCTATTTCTTCAAAACTTTCAATATCTATTTCTTCCTTGATGATTTCGAAAAGTGTCGTAGAAACAGTCTCTTTCCGGTATTTTCCGAAAGTACAAACCACAATCTAGCATTACTGGTATTGAACATTTCAGCCCCTAGATTTTGAGAAGCATTTTCTGTCTAAGAATGGATTCATCTTGAAACATTGGAAGTTTCTTGAAATTCGCCGAGTCATCTTCAAGAACTTGAATCTTGCTATCCCCGTATTTGAAGCCAGAGTTAACAGGCTAATCGTTAGCCGGCTTAACCATACAGGAGATCAAGTCTTCGACCTCTGACCAATCTTTCAGGTGTCCATATCCCTCGGCTCACTGCTGGAAATCCCATTTATGCAATTAGTGTCGTCTGTGCTTTATTCAGCTGAAATTGATGTAGCAATTTTGAAATGAACTTTACCAATTTCTGCAGGCTCTTTCTCCCTTCCTCTCTCTTTTTCAGCTCTCATTCCTGAATTTCAGATAACTTTCTGGAATGTCCCGTTGCAGTTGTCAATAGCAACTTGCCAGGTGTATTACCTCTATTCTATACCACTTCTCATCTCTCCTCTGTTGCCGGGACATATCGCGTGCACATATCCGAGAGAGCAATTTCATCTCTCAAATGATCCATCCATCCCCGGTATCATTCCACTTCACCATTCATAGGCTTTCTGGTAGCATCACTTTTCGTATCATATTTCGAATTCGAGAGTTTCTCTCTCCCGGGAAAGTTATGTAAATCCCGGTAAATCTGAGTTCCGTAGTTTTCGTGAAGTAGAGTTATTTGCACACAGCGAATGCTGTCACTTTGCCCATATCCAATTAAATATTTTCCCAATTACCGGTTTTGAACATATTTCTATAATGATTGATGATTATGGAAGATAATTATGGTGTTGTGATTAGTTGCTAAACAATAAATGAGATCCTTCTTGAATGCGATTCATTGATTTCTTACGGACCGTAGACGTACGGTGCGTAAAATGACCAGCAGAAGTGATGTCCTTCTCGAGTGGACTATGGAAGCACAATTTTCCCCATAAACAAAGGATTTTTGGAAGCGGAAAGTTACATTGTATGTGTATGTATGTATGTATGTATGTGTGTATGTGTGTGTGTGTGTGTGAGTGTGTGTGTGAGTGTGGGGTGATGTGATGTCACTGTCAACAACATAAACAGTGCTACTGCTACTGCTGTTGCTGGTGGTGATTGTGGTAGTGGAGAGTATCGTTTGCTACGACGGTTATTGCTTTGCTGGGCTTAGTTCGGCCTAGCTCAGGTCGGGTCGGCTTGGTTGGACTTGGCTATTCTCGGATGACATTCATAGTCGTTCATCATCTTCCACTTCCTTCATATTTTTCTGCCACCGCTTCTTACCGAAATATTTCTGCATTTTGATCGTTTACAATGACATTCCGACGTCAGCTATTGTTTTCACGTGTACTTTAATGCATTTACGTGACGGCGTACAGATATTGTGCGGGTGGTTTGTTGTATGAATATTTCATTAGCTTCAAGGAGATTAGTAGGAAGTAAATAATTGTAAACAGCTCAAAGTACAATTATTCATGGGACAATCGCTTAGATTCAGTCTAGCCAAAAAGTGGATGAAATAGAATGGTTCGATGTCTACTAAGATTTTTTGGGAGAAGTAACGTGAAGTTGTGACGTGTCGAGAAATTAATAGATGGATCCACTAGCACCAATAGTACGGTGGATATTCCATTCCATGTCTGTCTCTTATTTCATCCGTTCATTTTTTAATTGCTCCTCAATGATGAAACTGTTGTGGCTCATACTCTTGTCCTATTCTAGCTAATTCGTATTCTTACTTGCTGGTTGAAATATCAGTTAGGGCGATAGACTGGTTTTTTTCAGCTAACCATCAATTTTTTCACTATCCGCCAGATGTTTTTCTAGGTCAAATCGATCAATGAACACCTTTGAAGTACGTTACTGAAAAAAGTTAGCATACATCAGAGTGATGCCGATTACGGATGATTGAACAGATGAAGAAGAATTAGTCCTCCATGGTAGATCAGTTCAGATCGAGTGTGTCTTCGAAATTTTTAGCTTTAAAACTGGTATGTAGATTCGGAAGGATTCGGGAGTGAGGCTTCCAAACTTCATTTCATTTTTGAGTCATTTTCCGTTGCGTCATTTAAACGATCCATGGTGTGATACTGGTGATGGTAATAGTGGTGGTTTTTCGAGGCGGTGACGCTGCTGATGACGGTGGTAGCAATCAGCGATGACAACTGGTTCTATTGTGAAAATAGGGCCAACAAACAGATGGTTGTCGGGTCGCGGACAGGCAGTCAATTCAATTCACAGAATTCAGTAGGAATACACTCTCCCCTCTTCTTTCCACATGTATACACACACACATACACATACACACACATACACATACACATACACACACACACACACACATATATACACAGACACACACATGGAGATACACTCGGTATATGCAACATGAAGTGACGACAGTCGTTGGATAACTTTCCACTTCCCTCAGAACAATCCTGGTTAGACCTAACTTTGTCACATTATTTTCTTGATCATCAGCATTTTTCCTTTTACATTCATATAGTTTCAGATATTTCTTGCTTTCCTTTACTACTACTCTTCACATCTTTTCACCGATTCCATGTTATGCTAAAGAAAGTGTCGCATAATTTCCTGTATTTTTTCACCTTTTGATCGATCGCCATATGAAAGATACTTCCTTCTTCCACAACAGCAGCAGTAGGAAGTTCATTGGTAAAAATTCTTTCCCGCCCGGTTCGATGAACATTGCAAAATTGCTTTTAGGAAATGCTCTCAATAAGTACATTGTCTATGCCTTGAATTGCTCCTTCACTTTTCACGTTACACGTTTCAGTTGGAAAGCGAAAAATGAAAACGAAATGGTTGGAAGATGGGATATTGAACTGCAAATGTTGGATTTTTAATATTACTTCCAGTGAAATGGGGGTGCTGTCGTTTTTCAATAAATTTTTCATTTTTCATCATTTCTCAACAAAATCTGTGAATCCGCTTCATTCGGTAACTCGATCCCAATTTCCAGTATTATTTCTGCATTACATAGACAGAAGCAAGGAAGCCGTGTACGGATTTTACTAGAAAATTTCGCGATCAGCATAATCATCCTTAATTGTGTCGTCTTCAATTCAACTCTCAGTCATTCGAATATATCTTTTCTTGTTTTTCCATTTTGGCATCCATATATTTTCTGTGTTGTCTTTTTACATTAGCCGCATTACTTTTGGGCTCAGAAGAGTTAAATTTGTTTTTATAAGAGTCAGCATACATTTGCGTTTCTTTGTTTGAAGAATTTCTTTTCATTTTTTGTAAATTTTTTCAGACAGAAAGAGAAGATAAGTTTATCATTTAAATAACAGCAGGTTTATTTCATTGCAATAATTTGATGAGCCAATGAATCTTTTACCTAAGAGGAGTGATAGGGTAGGATTGCCATCGCACAGATAATCAATTATCATTTGCTCTTCTAGTCGTGTAAGGTCAGTTAGACCACAACATTTTAACATCTTCTGTCAGTTTGAGTGGTACAACCTTCTTCCGAACAGCATTACACTTACAATACGCTTATCGATAACCTATTTGATTGTCCTTCCCGTTTGATACGGCGGATAGAAGTAGGTGAGACATAGTTCCAAGAATTTTCTGGCAGGAAAATCTTACTGTGTGTTGTTGGTAAGTCGTGGACACCCTGACTAGTAACCAATAAATAGACTAGAAGAACGATTTCAAGGATCGATTCGGGAGTCTTAATGAGGAAGTCTAATTCATCTGTAGCAACCGTCCAATTAATCACAGGTATTATCACGTCATATTGATATTTCGCTTCAATGAGCTGTTCCAAATACAAGTTAGAATCAGTGTTTGTTCATCGCTTGATGACGTCGAAGTGAAGTTCAAAAAATTTCAAGAAAAAAAATTCCTTGAAATTTTTGAAGAAAGGAATCTGTAAGAAATTTGACTTTGGACTTTTGAATAAAAAAGTTACTGAAACAGTTTTTGTTCAGAAACGATGCAAATGTGTCCACGTCCGATTTTTTTGGTTTCTTTTTTGGGTAGGGAGTGGGAAACAATGGTAGTACCCGATGGACAAACGTTTCATGACATAAAATTGAGAACAGTTAATATTTCATCGAAATTTTGATTAGAAGAAGTTGAGGGACGTATTGGTTCACTTATCCTTCTGCCCTCATAGTTAGGTTGTCAGAGGTCACACAGCAAATTACAAATGATTCAATTGCTAATTAATTGTCTTTTGTGTGGAGAAAAAAGGAGTACGCTAAATATTATTATATCAATTTGTTGACAGCAGTTGAGCATTACGTTGAGAATGTGACGCGATGTGCTGCGGTGTAGTGCAGTGCAACATAGTGTAATAGCCAACAGAACCCACCGAATTGATCAGGCTCGATCAGGTCTTTTGATCGGATTAAGTTGAATGATGTTGCTGCTCTCACGATACTACCACCATCCATCCAAAGTGCTTGTGTAATTGGCCTGTATTTGCCACTAGCACTTCTTTCGGCTTTCCTTTCTTCTTCTTAGCTACGTCATTTCATTTCATTTCATTTCGTTCAAATATTGTTAATCGATTTGTTCATTTATCATCATCGGCCTCTTCTTTTCTTTCACCTTCCAATTCTCAATACAGACGAGGTCAGGCAGAGTGTGAAGATAGGATTTATGTTGTTTGGCTCCAACGTTATTGTACTAACAATTTATTTGCCCTTTATACTTTTATCTTTGTTTATTTTCACAGCTCTTTATACATCCTTATGTTTGTTTGTTTGCTTAGTTGTCTCAACTAATTATTTCCTCTCTTTCCTTCATATAAAAGTTTATTCTCCAGCTGAGTTAAATGTCAACTATTCAACCACTAAACAGTTGTGGCTTATTTCTTTATGCTTTATCCGCTGGGAGCATTTCATCGTAACGTTGCCATTCGACTTTTCACTTGCAACCGTTGAATTTTTCGTTAATCATCCGACGCAACGATCACGCTCAATTGTGGCGTCTTCATTATCCAAATACACTGTCAATTTGACTGTGATTTCGTAGACCTCCCTTCCCGCTCTCTCTTTGAATCAGGACCTAGAATTAATAAACTCAGGACGAATGAACTAGGTAATCAAAACAGATGTCGCAACAAAGTAAAAAAGGAAAATTTTACTATTAACCCCACAAGGCTATCGCTTTCATAGCCTTCTAGATTCTCCGATCAAAGTCTGAGTATCATTCAGGTCGGATCCTAAATCGATAGTGCTTCAAGTTAGTAAGGTTCTAACCTTATTAACTTGAAGTTAGCATCCCTGCTAACATTATTTTTGGATACTGAAAAATCACAATTGAAATCTTTTTTTTTTTTGAATGAAATAATAATAGCACATATTTGCAACTTCCCAAGCATTACACTTGTTTGAAATAAGGAAATGTGTTTTGAATTTAGCGCCTACATCAATAGACTTCCACTTCTATGTGTTAATCATTTCCTGAAAATAAGCCATAACATGTCTTTTGGAACGGAATTCAATAAAGATAAGCTCAGTGTTATGTTTGGGGAACAAGTAATTATCGTACAAACTGATGCAAAGTATTTCCTTAGAAGGAACCAGAGAATCAAGCCGTTGAATGCTTCATTAGTTGTTCTTACTTCTTCTAGCTTAATCACTGTAAAGATTTTCATCGATGCAAAATGTATGCTTGTCTCTTTTTCTGCATCAAATATAGCTTTAAGCCTGCAACCACCAGTGGGTCATCCGGTAAAGCAATTAGATATTATGGTAGCACTGTCGTTTCATCTGAAATGCTTTCTTGCTCTGAAATCTACAACAGCTACAGATAATATTAATTATCTGTAATTAACTAATTAATGGCATGGAGTTACCATCTGATCCATTTTTGATCGCATCGTTACAGATTGAGAATGTTTCGAACGGTTTAACAATGAATTCAACAAATTCAAAGCTTTTTCTTCTCTCCATTCATAAAAAAGGAAAGAGAAAATCCGTGAAATTTCTAACCTTCTTTAGTTTCTAGCAAAACTGTGAAAGACTTACCGGAAGATTTTCACCCTTACTTATCCCTGTACCGTAATCATCATTATCCTCCAATTTTAATTAAATACTGCGGTTGAATGGTGAAGTGTTCGTAAGGTCTTGCTGGGAAAAGGTTAGAAGAGAGCCTAGTTGCGAGTGGGGTTTTGATATTTTCAATTTATGCAATGTTTGATGAAGTGTTTTTTGTTCCCATTAAGAAAGGAATTAAGTAGTAGAGAATGATGGATAGGTAGAAAGTTAGATAATAATGAAAGTGTGAGAACAGTAGTCTCCAATTCCGGTCATTCCTTGCATTGTAAGAATGTGATCATTATGGATGTTATGCTCATATAATATGATTAACTAAGTAAGTATTATCCATCTAAATATAAGTTAATGTAAATTATATGTATCTAAATAAAGTGATTTCTAAGAGTAAATCTGACCTTTAATAATGAGTTTTTGTTCAGGTTTTTTTTTTTTAATTTGCTTGTAGGCCTATGTGCAGAGATTTCAGCAGGTTCAGAATGCCAACCTTAGCCCACTTTCGTTAATCCCTTCGGAGTACTTTTTGCATCGCATTGTATCAACACTACTACTGTTCTTTGAGTGTAAATTTGATAATTCTTCTGGGAGAATAAAAAGAGATCGGCTCGTCCACAGTCTCAGGAATTCATCCTTCTCCTCCTTTCCGGAATATTCGGAAAGTTTTTCTCGTTTTCCTTCTATTCAGTTCCTCTCCATAAATAGCCAATCAACGCTTTTATCGAGGTTTCCCCACTGTTTGTACACATTGAAACAGTATCCTCGGGAGTGTGACGTATCTGTGCTGTGTAATTCCATTGATTGCTTCCAAAAATTTTATTCCTTCCCTAAGATAGATGCATTCCTCTTTTCCTGTCCAATGTGCCAGCTAAATAATTGTATTTCGTGGCTTCCATTTTTTCTTTTCCACCAATGAGCCATATTTTGGTGTGTTGTAGGGAAATTGCACGGAGCATTCCGATTCCTCCGATCAGGTAACGACTGTCGCATATTCTCTATCATTGGAATTAAGTGAACAGTATAGTATATAGTTGTCCTGGTGGAAAGCTGAATAGGCCTCAGAATGACGTTTAAATGCCTGAATGAAAACGATCCGCGCAGTTTGTTAGCATGAATTTCGTAATTTCCAGCAGTGCACCTTTCTTGTAATCTTGTCAATTGATGTCACTTTTAAGTGAGTCCCTACGCTATTTATCGTAATAGTGATATGATTACCAGTAGTACCCGTCATTCAAACTTAGTTTGTAGAAACCTTCCGGGAACTTTTGCTTTGAAAACTGTTAAGTTTATCCTAAACGGATTAGATTTAATCTTCTCAAAATTGTGATGTTTTCTTTTCGTTTCTTCGTTTCTCTCTCGTCCGAAATCATTGCGATCTTGAAAGACAGGGAGGGCGGAAATAGCAGTTGTTATTTTCCTGTACGATTTATGTATTAGCAGCACTCCACTGCGAACAACAGTTAACCTTTTTTCTGCATGCATTCTATTGCCAGCTCGTTGATTTCTCCAGCTTTCATACTTCCTTGTTAACCAACTTTTCTGTGTGGCGAATTTACTGAAAATATTATCTGAGGCTTATATTTCTGTCTCTTGTAATGCTAAGGAATGATACAATGATATTTTTGGATCTGACCAAGGATGTTAGGGAAGAGAGCGATCGGTCAGCATCACTATATCCCTCCTTGGAGAGAAAGTGCTATTTAGCCTAACTCGTTTTTCTTCTGTAACTTGTTTCAACCATGTCGCAAAGTAAAGGTAGATTGCTGGTATTTACATATACCACGTATAATAAGTATGTGAAAAAGACTTATATTATCATTAAAGGTGATGTGTAAACTTGAGATATCACAGGTCATCTGGATAAAAAGGTCCGATCCTCTCTGATCATTCGGAAGCACTATCATTGTTTGAGTAACTGATACCGAAAACAAACCTGAATGGCATATAGGATTGGATACAGTCTCTCCCCTTCTCTTCTCTCACGTGACATACCTACTAGAATTACTCCGCCTTATGACGGTTTCTTGACCTAAAATTGGTTTCTGTCACAGGTGCAAGGTTACTGCATTGTTCTTTGTTAATGTGATGTATATGTATGTATGTATGTATCTATATCTATATATATATATATATATATATATAGATATATCATAACAAAATTATTTAAGCGGAATTATAAAGGTGTGAAGTATGGAGATACTTACAAATTGTTGCGATCCGTGCTCTCTTCGCCGGTGATTCACGCACTTCCCTTACTTCTACACTATTCAAACTTCAACAATTAGCTACGCAGTATTTGACTAAAATAAATTAAACAGAATTTAACAATGTCTTTTTCGGTTGAACCAAATTAACACACTGGCTGTCATGTCACCTAGATTATATAATTTGACTGTCCAAATTAAGGTGTTGATTGTCACATTTGTTCACATGTTACGAGTATTATTTCCGCTGTCCTT
Source organism: Dipetalonema caudispina (assembly GCA_013365325.1). Taxonomy (NCBI): domain Eukaryota; kingdom Metazoa; phylum Nematoda; class Chromadorea; order Rhabditida; family Onchocercidae; genus Dipetalonema; species Dipetalonema caudispina. The sequence continues at coordinate 37,837 of JABVXV010000384.1, read as the reverse complement.
CACAGATATCTGATCCATTTTGTGCTAATTCCGAAAAATGTTGCAATTCTTGAAAATTTTACATGGAAAACTAATGATTCGAGGTCTATTCAAATGAACTGAACCTTCTCAAACCGATTGACAAATAGTAATTTTAAGTGAGTTCTTGTCACTTGCAGTGCGTAATGGTTTTTCTTTGTGTCATATGTCATGTCGTTGTTGTTATGTCATGTCAGTTTTATTCACAAATTAAGCACTGACCAAAACGTAAATTCTTTGATTTGAATAATTTTTAATTCTTAGTTAAACAGGATTTATATATCATATCATTCTTTACGTCGTATATCACTTAGCTCCAGTCATATTTGTTATGTGACATTAGGTGATTGAGACATGTAAAACGCACGACAAGAGGATGCGACAAGATAGTCAGGATGATGTCACTTACCATTTTTGATCATCATGACATTATATGGGACATGCAAGTAGATTACTGGTAGGAATGACGGTGTTATACCGTCCTCGCCGGACATCGGATACTGTCTACGGAATGAGCTTGTACGAGTCATCCGGCTTAGGGAAGGTAAAAGTGGCGTTATTCCTCTAAGGTAATGAGCTGCTTTTGTCTAATTTTTATTCATCTATTTAAGCATTGCTAAAGAATGCTTTTTGACGGATCGGATTCACACGTAACTTTTGTTATGCTCACGTGTTCATCCATCCAGAAATGCTATTATGTTGTTGGTTTGGGGAAAGCATCATTTTTCTTGTTTCCTGTTTTAATGAGGAAAAGGATTCATGAAAATTTATAATAAAGATAGGAAGGTAAAAAAGTAATCGGTTCATAAACCGGTTTGTCGGACAACATAAACTCGGAAAAGTCTTAGCCAAAGTTTCTACTCCGCTACTATATTATTACTTTTGCTGTGTAGCGTATTTCCTGTGTTTCCTGTTGCGGTCGTTGATTCCTAAATATGCAAATTTTCAGCTTTCAATGGAAAAGAGAACATTAACGATGGATTGATTTGTACCTTTTTCCTTCCATTCAACTCATCATGTTCCTTAATGGTAATTGAATACGGTGTTTGTTCCACCGGTGAAGATATTCCCGTAATGAGAAACCTTCCCTGTACATTACTGGAAAAAAATCATCGCTGACTTATATATCTCTTCTGATATTTTTTCATTGCATTGCTCGAATAACGTGGATACCGGTGATACAACGTGAGGCAAAGTGAACAATAGACGTACCTCACGCTGTTTGTACTACGAAGCATATAATTTCAAGTGGTAAATACTAATTCTGGTTAGTAGTATTGCGCCGCTGCAGTACTGTCGATTAACGTATAGAAGTCGATGTTATCAAAATTGTGATAAAGCAGAGGAGGTAAATTATGAGAGATGCTCATCAGCATCAAGTTAGTAGCAGTAGCTCGAGTTCAGGCTTCGATACTTCAGTGTTGCGTTTCAATGAAGAACCATTCGAGCAGCGTTACGAAATTGCGGAAGAACTCGGGAAGTAAGTATCTTTCTTCGCGCAACATTTCTCACGTTAAACGTGATTTATTCACTTATTTTATTCTCTTCTTATTACAAGTAATTACCGTTGTTCTGTCATCCTTTCAATCTAGCAATACATTTTTGGATAGAGTATAACTGTAAGCAGACAACAGGGAGCTAGTCCTAACTCAGATTATGAAGCCTCATTCTACTTAGTGCAGAAACCTAGTTTTCCTTTCCGGAACAGTGCCTGACAGGGTTACTATAAAGTAAACGGTTTGATTTCACGAGAATTAGCAAATGAACGTGCTCTCCTTTGCGGATAAATAGTTTTTTGTTGAAAATTGTCATTCCGTTCATTTCTGTGTTTTTAAAAACCATTTGGTCTTGTTCTTATCAACTTAACTCAATTCTCTTTTACTGATTTTTAGCGGGCAATTCGCAGTTGTTCGACGAGTAATTAATCGAACATCTGGTGAGCAGTTCGCAGCGAAATTTATCAAAAAACGACGTTATGCAACCTCTCGTCGTGGTGTTACACGTTGTAATATCGAACGAGAAATTGATGTATTGCGAGCTGTCGGTGGATATGAATATACCATCAAACTGTTCGAAGTCTACGAAACTTCTTCTGATGTCATCCTAGTCCTAGAACTGTAAGTTTTTCGCTCCGATATAATTTTTGTTAGTATGACATATGAAACTAGACTGGTGATTTCATGTCAAATAGTATGTTAGAAACGGAATACGTATTTCTACCAGGAAACATATGAGTTTGAAATTTAACTTCTCCTGAACACTAACTAAACCATTATTTGATTGTTAGTTGACTAACTTACATCGAAGGCCTTCTTGCTGTGGAAGGTGAGGAGAGAAGTTGGAATCCAAGGGGTTAAGGCCGTTTCTCTCGCTGGAGTTAGGACATGGTCTAATGTTATTAACTTTATACTAGAATGAGCCACAAGTCGACTAAAACTGTCGATGGAAAAGGTTGGGACTGAACATTGCAAGCATTTTTATTTTCTGAAACATTAATGAAATCTGTGATGGGACACTAACTTATGAGTTACCTTTGATCTTTTAATGGTAAATATTTTCATCCGCTATATCTTTTCCTTCCTTGAATTTCCTCAGCTCTTCCGCTTTCTTTAAATTCCTTGATTCTATCCTTTGAGTTTCTGAATTTCTGGATCTGTTGACCATGATCTTATATTGGTGGAACATACACTGATGACTTAGCGGCGACTCAGTAAATATCTAGTAGTTCGGCATTTCCATGCCAACAATCAGTGTACCTATACCTAATGTATCCTCCCGCGTATCATGAATCTACCGGTGCTGAGATCATGGCAATTAGATGTTGCCATGATATAATCATTGGTAGAATTAGAGATAAATTGAATAGTAATTCTCAGTTTGGATAGGATTTTCTTGAGAGGTCAATGAAAAGAAAGTGATGTCTGTTAGATTTCGCGAAAAAAAAAAAGTGGAATGAAGTTGATTAGATAAGAAGTAGAAGATGAATTTCATTCTGTCTTTTAAGGGTCTCGGGTGGCGAGTTGTTCGATTATGTCTCAGCCAAAGAGTGCCTTGGTGAAGCTGAAGCAGCGGCTTTCATCCAACAAATTTTATTCGCCATCAAACACCTGCATGATAATCATGTCGTTCATCTGGATATTAAGGCAAATTTATTTGGACTTTTGTTACACTCATTTAGATGTTTTTCTTACCGAAACATACTATTCTTTAGGAATTGCAGGAACTTAAAACTTCGTTTTATTATTGGCTATGTCTTCACTTATAGTTTCTTTTTGGACATATTATTTGATCCTGGCCAAGTAACCTTTCTGAAGTATAGAGGGTCTACTTTTCTCGTTCAAGTGACTTCTTTTCAACAGAATGTATTTATTTACTTGACGAATTATATTATAGCCAGAGAACGTAATGCTCAGGAAAAGAGGCGAGTCGAAGATTAAACTCATTGATTTTGGTCTTTCAAGAAGGATTTTGCCGGGAACCGTTGTTAAAGATATGATAGGTACACCTGAATTTGTGGGTAAGTTTATTTCAGTTTCTCTCTCCATCTTTCAATATTTTCAACCGTCTTTTATTGTTTTTTGGAATTATTGAAATAAAGAGCATAACAGATGATATCAGGATCAATAATCTCATTCTACACTTTATGACACTGATACATATCACATATCTCAGGATGGGAGAGAATACATTATTTCATCATGCCTCAAACCCTTGACATTCTTTGTAGGTTTCTCAATCTTAGTTAAGATTTCTATCTCAAAATATTTCTCTTTTGCTGTTGTAAATTGTTGATTGAATTTTTCCAGCTCCAGAAGTTGTCAATTATGAACCCTTATCTTCTGCCACCGATATGTGGGCTTTGGGCGTTGTCACCTACATACTGTTAGTTTGTTATGCATCTTTTCAGATTTCTTTAATAAGAAAGTAGTTGTATCTCACTGTTTAGTTAGAAGAGAAAGGGAAATCCGTGCTTCAAGGAGAGAGAAAGAAAACAGATTGTTATCGATTCGACTGTTGCTGATTAAATCTATTATGAATCTCTTGATTACACTCTCCCGCCTTTGTCTTTATGTTGCTTGATCGGATAAAAAAGTTTACTGATAACTTCGAATTGCCTGTCCCTTGCTATATTGACACCATTTACATTCTTTCCATTTCTTTGGGTGCTAACAGTTTCTTTTCAGATTAAGTGGTGGTTCGCCATTTCTTGGTGAAACACGCGACGAAACCTTTGTAAATATATCAGCTGTAAATTATCACTTCAGCGAACGTTATTTTGAACATATTTCACCGTATGCAAAGGATTTTATCAGTCATCTTTTCGTTCGGGATCAGCGTAAACGAGCTACGGTTGATGAGTGCCTCAGACATCCTTGGATTCGAGGCGTATGTTCTTTCTCACTCTTTGTTACTTTTTAACAAGAACATTTTACATCACTTATTTTCGAATTGTTCTAAAAAAAATTTTCTTAGTTCTTGGGAAAACTAATTTAGAGGGAGATAATAGTGAGGCTTATTCGATTTCATTTTCGGGAGTTTTATTTTTTTCGGATAATGGAATATCTGCCTTATTTTTATCGAATATAAAGGAAGTTTTTGTTTGCTTGTGCGGAATTTCATTTCTCTTTGAGAAATTACCGCTAACGTGGTCGTTGTTCAATTATTATTGTTCAGAAATGTGGCATATTCCATGTCTTATAAAATGTCATCTGAATTTCCCTTTGATTAAGAAACTTCTGCTGTCATACACTGGTCTGTGTTGCATCTAGACTGATTTCATTAAAACAGAAAATCATTAAGAGAGAATAAAAAATAGAAGTTGAGAAAGTGAAAAAAAGAGCTTCCGAGAATGCTACAATTCTTTTATAGAAGTACGTTATCGCTATTAAGGACCTGTTTTGATTCCGCTGAGATTAGGCTAAAAATAATTTGAAACGGAATTGAAAGAATATTAAAGTTGAAAGAAATCAAGTCAACTTTACAAAAAGCAAACTTCATTCATCACATCAATTTCTGTTCACTCTTCCCCCGAAACGTTGAATATCAAATTCCAGACGGTACGGGTAATCAAGATGTTTACTCTCTCTCTCTCTTTTGTAACCAGTTGTTAGAATGAGGCTATTACCATTCGGAATAGTCATTATTGACTTATTTGCGAAGCCATCATATAACTAATCGCTATTTTCTTGCAGCCCGATGAATTGGCTAACGATATTCGCCAACACTCAATGATTTCTATGGCACAAATACGCTCTTTCAAAATACGCTTAAGATGGAGGGTATTTATTTAAATTTAGACTTAAATACCAGTAAAATGACATAATCTAACCATTACCGTATTTTCCTCTTGGCTTCCTTATTTTGTGGAAATTCCATATATGACCATATCTTTTCTGGTTTCTCATGGAATCAGTTACCGTAATCTGCTGGATATGACAACTTCTGTATGACATACCAACTTGAATGTGATCATCCACATAGAAGTTTGCCTTACCTAACATTGCTGCATTATACAATTTCCTCACTATTTCCTTGGATAATTTGACTTCTCGATCTTTGGAACTTGTAGTACAGCATGAAGTAAACTCGACCCATCTCAGATGACACTTTCTTTCCTTCATTTCATTCTTACCATGAATAATCTCTGAATTCTTTGGCAAAAATTACTCTGGTTATGGGAAATGATATCTGGGTCCTCATACTCTTTGTAATCTCCTCCTGTATCAGTGATAGCTTAACATAATCTTGTCCTATAATCTTTACTAGCTGTCGAAACATGCAGAAACTGCTCAAGTTTTGGCTAATTTTTCTTGGTCATACGGAAACTTTTTTTGTTTTTGAAATATTGCAAAGCTTTTCGAATTGTTAGATGTATCTGTGGTGCTGCATTCATTTGTCTTAAAACATATTTCGGGAGCGATGTGATTTCATTTAGGAATGAAAGAATTATATTTTAGAGGGCTGTGGATATCGTAATAGCTTGTAATAAAATGACCGCAGATGCTCGATTCGCCATGCGAAAGGCTTTGGAAGCTGGCCGATCGGTCAGTTCACGATTTGATCCCGTAAGTTTCTCTTTATCCACTCTGTTCAGTGGAATTTTTCCTGCTAATGGGGGAGAGAACCGAGAGGGATTGTCTGGTAATTGTGTTCACAGTCCTTTGGAATGAAAGTCATATAAAGGTGACATCAGCCATGATAATTTATGGTACTTTGTCCTACATTGATCATGTTTTCCTCTCTTTTATATAAAATATACATAGTTGAGTTTAGCATATTGAAATGAAAGTTGTCAGGCTTGAGTATTGAAGGAAGTGGAATAGAGAAGTGGTCCCGATTCAGCCTGCCCAGAAAAAGTTTATTACGCAACTGAGATACTTAAAGCAATCGAACGGTCTCATCGAACAGGGCATAGGTCGTAGTTGTTGCTTCACTTAGTTATCCTTGAAACTTGTAATTCATTCACTAAACAAATTCTCTAGCCTTATTATTTGTTGCTCCCACATTTTGTATGATTTCGTTGCCATCATATACATCACGCTCCTAAACAACGTAACTTACTTTCTGTTTACTATTGATAAACAAGCACATACTGTAGGAAGAATTAATCGTCTCAGCAATGCTGATTACATGCGAAGAAGGTAATTTGGCAGGACTTGATCAGTTAGCTGTACTGCATCGGATCAACTTGAATATCGCCAATCGAGTAAGGTTTATAGACAAAGTTTGAAATGTTATTATCACGGACACCTACTTACTATGGTACTGAAAATCCACTAGGTTTACGATGTTTTATTTCACACTAAGCACTAACTCTTACAAGTTAAGGCTTTCTTGTAATGATGCAGCTGTGAAGTTCGATTTTTTCTGCAAAAGTAACCTTTTTAGTTAGTTAGTTACTTCTCCCTCTATTCATATTATCGAAAATATTATTATGTATAAGTCAACTAAGATTGGTACGTTTGTTCTTGTTAGAAGTGCTTCAGATGGGTGAAACAGCGATGCATGTGGCTGCAGGTGCAGGACAATTTGATGTTGTGCATTATTTGCATATGAAGGGTGCTGCACTGGATGCACCAGATCGACGGGGTGACACACCATTATTTTGGGCTGCACGGAATGGCCACACTAACATCGTGGGTTATATCACCAACGAGGAAAATGTGAACATTAATGCTATCAATAAGGTTTGATTTGTTGTTTATTCATATGGCTGCATATTTGCATTTTGTTTAACTTGCAAATACAGCAACTGTTTCCTAATTCCGCTTGATCATCTTGACCTAGCAATATCTTGTGGCCGAACTTCCAATGACGAAATGTTGAGTTAGAAAGAACTTTTTGATTTTTTGAAATATTTAAATAGTTATCACGCTGTCCAGTCATTGTAGCATAATCAGTGAGATGTTCAAGCTGCTCTTATCAGAGGTTTTGTTCCAAAGTTACTGTTAAGCGAAAGTAGATACTTGAACTGATTTCTCTTCCTAAGACATTCATTAGCAAACGGAGAAATAAAGATATTGAAAATGGAGAAGTTAGAGAGGATGAGTTGATCTGAATTGAGGAATATTACAGAACAAAGAAAGTGTACTTCACGTGGCAACTCGTTATGCACAGCTTGAATCGGCGCTGTTGTTAGTAGAACGTGGAGTTGATTCATCGTTGCAGGATGAGGTATGACCGAATGTCTCTTCAAATGCTTTCTCCGAATTCAAGAAAACAGTCGATGATATTTTCTTGATATTGCAGCACAACGAAACAGCACTGCACATTGCAAGTTGGCATGGCTATGCAGCACTTCTCGGAATACTGTGCAGGTTCAATCCACCTCTTCATGTCAAAAATCAGGTCTATTTCTAATAACAATCAGAAGATAATTTTCCATTACTCTCCATAAGTGATTACCTTTCTGCAACATCCAAGTTTACTGGAGTTGAAGTTTTGAATGTTGAATAAAATGAAAATAGCTCATGACTTCTGCCTGATTTTGTTCTTGGAGGTATCGGTTGAGAAAGAGAAAGAGAGGAAACAATGTGTAGGATCTGTCAAAAGGCACTCCATTCAAATGATTTTTTTTCCTCCTGAAAATTGATAAATTGTCCTCGAATAAGTCCTTATAATTTTGACATTATATTCATAACTGGTTGGACTATTCATACAACTTATTTAATTGTTACCTTGCTCGCAAATATGCTAAACTATCTTTTTACTATCCATAAATTACATCAAATTCTAGGTAGACAAAATTTAATCAATTTTCCAATCTAAGTAGGAGGGATTTGTTCGATGTCTCTGTTTTAATGCATTTCCGATAGTCTTTTTTGACATTTTAGTTCTACTGTGTGTTCTTGATGTGTCATTTTGACTACATCTATTCAAACTTTAAATTTTGATTATTCAAATATTGGAAATTCAAAGTTCATAATATTGTTATCAAGTTAGGAAACATTGTAATATTCGCTCAGAATGGTTGGATAAACAGTTCTTGAGTGTTGAAAGTAATATTCAGGTGCTGTTTGTGAAACGGTCAAGCTTGAAATTTCGTTAATTTGAAACTGTGGAAATTTAGCCGGTGCACACTTCCTGATAAATCCCTTGCCCATGGCTTTTGTTAGTAAATGAAATATTGAATGGGTTTCAGTCTTTCATTCCATGAATTGCGTTTTTGTTTTATTCATCTAACATTTGGTTCCCATTGTTAGATGAAGGGATGCAAAAAACAAGAGAAAGTAGGATTGAATCCCTCAGGAATGATTAACTATTGGATTGCAGCATTTCGAACACTCTTAGAATTTCCGATTTTTCGATGTTTTTGTTGAAGTGTTCTCGTAAGTGAACCTACTGGCGTGTTTCCTCAAATTATTGTTTGATTATTCAGTCGATGAAGATTTTCTTTTTTCAGATTCTTTTTCGGTTGTTTCATAAAATTCATTACTATTTTTATCTAATTTTGGAAGAAGTTAGGATTTCTCGGTAAAGTTATTTCGTTCAAAGTTGTATCAATAAAATAGGAATGGTTGGCGACTCGATCATTATTGTTATCTTGTTAATGGTAGCTGATTGTTTACCTTTAAGGGAGGTGAAATTTTAGGATGATTTTCTGAACGGTATGGATTTCCTAAAGTTCATTTTACTTTATTTCTAATAACAACAAGTGGCGAGTAGCTATAGCAACCGAATGAGATGGGGCGAGATGATATATATGCCAGTTGCTAGAGTTGTGGCAATTTATCGCTCATTTGGTCGAAAAGGCTCTTTTCTTTTTGACAGTCATCAATAGCTACTAGGCCTCTTCCTTTCCATACAGGAGGGTAACAGCCTTAATAGAAGGCCAACTACTGTGCACACTTGAATGAACACTAGAAATAGATCTTTCCATTCATATGCAAATTTATTATTCATTCATGCGGTTATAAAAATTGTCCATTATTCTTCTTTCTCCTCCGTCTGTCTATCCATCCTTTTCTTTTCATGAAAAAGTTTCAGGATAGGATAGATAGATATTGAGCTGAGCAACAGTTACATATTTCGACAACATTCACCTTAATCTTCACCTGGTGAAACTTGATGATATTCACAATAGTCCCAATTGTTTAATATCGGTGACAGGAGTGTGTGTGTATGTGTGTGTGTGTGTGTGTATGTATGTGTGTGTGTGTGTGTGTGTGCTTTCAATTTACAGTTATTCGATATGATTCGGTTGTGTTCCATTCGATGACAATAAAAATATGAAATAATCGTCCCTATGTTGCCGGTACCGTTGCAGATCAGTTATTTGCTTGTTATCTGCTGTTATGTCTGTCCATCATAGCATTCGAATTATCTCTTCGGCCTTCCGTATTTCTTTTACTGGAGTACACCTGGTTTCACCTGGATATTGACGTTTGACCCGTCTAGACCAGCTCTCCGCATCATCCATTGGTTTATCATTCCCAATTTCTTTTATCCAGCTTTTCTCTCCCTCTCCTTTTCTCCCTCTCTTCCCCCACCCCCTCCCCCTCTGTCTCCCTCATCGACGACACAAACCAAATTCTTGGTGACGATGAATGTCTTTTTGTCGTATGTCCATTATGAAGGGTGCAATTTCACTTCCACTTCCTGTTCACACATTCATCTGCCCTATCCGCCTTGCAGCCTCAGTCCTCTATCCCCTGAGCAATTTCTCTCAGATCGTTTAATTCAGGCAAAAATCGCCAGGATTTATTCGAATGTGTTTTCCGATCGGATACAGCCAGGGTAATTGCCGCCCGCGATAAATCTTTTTTGTGTACCCTCGATGCTCCATCGAAACGAGCAGTTTTTCGATAAAGGATAAGTTTGGTATTCTGGATGCTGATAGTGGTCAAGACAATATAGAAGAGATGGATGGCGAGGAAACTGATTATAGCAATGCAGGTGGTGGAAATCTCCATGGCGACAGTAATTTCTCCACCATTCGAACCAGTACCGTCGGCTTTGCTACTGCTGACACGACGATCAAAACTGCAACATCGACCTGTATGGATGCACTTTCCTTTGTACCCGCGCGGTTTCATCCTTTTTCGGCATCTATAACTATCGCTCCGACAGGAGCATCCTATCCGATAAGATATTTCCGTTATCCCCCCTTACCCCTTCGCTTTTGTGGCTCAGTTGCCACTGAAGAGAAACCGGATGCCGTGGTGGATTTAAGTTATCCTGTGACCGTAGCTCGAGATAATTCCACGAATCTCGTCTCACACTTGACATCCATTCCATTTAGCTGCAGTTCGTCCAAATGTTCGACGGTCAGTGACCACGCTGCTTCCATCGTCACAAATGCATCTCCTTGTTGCTCAGGCTTGGTACATCAACTACGCAATTCATCAGTCCAACAATCAAGAGATATCTTGGGTATTAGTGGTTCGGGATCAATGCAGATCAGTGCCATACCACCAACTCCATGTTTGCGTTTAACACCCGTTACAACGAAATTTATTTCACTCATCACTGATATGGACCAAGATTGGGATCGATATTGTGGTTCTGCAACGGTTAGTCTTTAACGGACCTTTATTCAGGTTAATTAATCCTTACCGAGTAAATGGTCAGTAATAAGTGGTAAAAGGAATTCGTTTCCCGAGTATTCGAATCACATCTTCCAAGGCACTGCGGTGAGATATTATCTGGACACGTATATGTACTTGTAATTTTTGTGGACCTTCGTGATTAGGATTTTTTTGAAAAATTCCTTGAAGTTTGGAAGTTAATTGACCGTCCTCATTTCATTTGTTTGTGAAAGATGGATGGAATGTCTTCTTCCGTTGTTTTCAATTGCTTCTTCCGTCGTTTAACCTTGATCAATTAAAAATGAGATCAAAAGGATCATGTTGCATTGACGATTTACTTCTTGCAATGTTGTTTTTTTTTTCTTTTTATTACTGTTAGATGCTAGTAGTTTACGTGAAAGAAGTAATTGAAAATTCTATCCGATAACTACTTCCACGTTCCGGAAACCGAATAAATGTGTTATTTGAGGAGCTGGATGAGTAGTCATTGCGATATATCGGGAACGTCTTTCACAGATCCAATACACTGGCATACTAAACTTTTAATAGCCTTGCATTCGCTTTGCTCGTTTTATTCTCTGGAGAGTCGACTAGAAGGACTGATGTAGTTGGGGACAGGGAGTTATTTTAGTTGGGGTCATTTGCGCCATATTCCCTTTCTTTTTTCATCAAGCTCAATAGAATCTTCTTTCCCATCTGTGCTCGCCAGGCCCGTTCCCTTAGTTGTGGTTTCGCTGGATCGCTTCTGTGTAGCGCATATATGTTGTGGTTAGATGGGAAATAAAGTGAGAATCAAGTAAAACTTCTGTTTCGAGAAACTCCACCGAGTATCTCATAATTGATACACTCTCATTTCATTTAATTCTAGTAATTCTTTCTTGTTCCAGGAAAGATTACTAGTTCACCGTATTTCAATGCGGATAAATGTCCACGGAGAAATGTCTGATACGATCAAAATAAGATTGTGACAAGCAATAAATTGAGACATTTGCATGTTTTTTTAAGATGAGGCTTTTCCCTATAGCTATTCGTGTTGTGAAGGTTAGCTTTTTGTTTCAATGTTGTTCTCTCTGTGTAATTTACGACGATGACATGGTTTAGACGAAGAGTACTTCTCTTGTCAGCTGTTGGCCAAGTAGGACAGATAATCCTGAACATGTGGAATCGGAATGGATCTAAACCTCTTATACTATAGTTTCGTATTCATCACCTCTTTCATTATTTATTGCACTTTTGATGATACTAATGATAGGTATCGACTGAAAGAGAGCTAAGTAAATTGCTACACTTTGCTAGCTAATCGCAAGGCCCTCCCTGTACTACATGGCTCCTTATATACTTCATCGTAATGAAATTCTGTCTGTCTCTGTGTGTGTGTGTGTGTGTGTCTGTGTGTGTGTATGTGTTTGTGTTCATGTCTATTTTTTCTTGTGGCTCTCTTCCCCTTCCTCATATAAATAGAAATCCTCAGTTTTAAAATTGACTAGAAAGTGTTGGTGTTTCTGTTTGATTAGACAATAATGCATCCCTTCTTACCCTAAAATCCTACTCAACTTCTTTGAAGAATGAGTTCTAGTGGACTGTTCCAGGAATTTCTGGATAATATTCTGATGACCGATTGCAGGATGGTGAGACGTCTTTGCATTGTGCAGCAGCTCGTGGTCATATGGACTGTGTCCAGTCATTGCTGGATGCTGGAGCGCCTGTAGATGCTGTCGACCAGGTTAGTGTTAATTTTTGAACTTTTTAATATTATTTCTAACAGTATGATTAGTTGTTTTGTTAAAAAATGAAGTGCTCAGTGTGACAGAGACACATCTGCGCTTGCTGTTAGCATTTCTCGAGAGCTTCTTGTAACTGGAATGTATGAGATTTCTCAATTGTCCACTCGGCGATTTAAAAAGGTGAAAGAAATTATTAGGAAGAATATTATTTGTAATCACATTATGATTTGTTGTGTCAACTTGCCAACATAATTTTAATCTTTTATTGGCAACAGTGTACCAAATTATGAGGATGCTTGAGTAGTTGCTATATTGTTGGTTGACCAAGTAGTGGTTATTGATTTAATTGGATTAAAATTACTTCAAATTTCAGGATCCGTTCTCCCCTTTTCCCAACTGGTATTTCGTTCCACTTCACCCGACCGCCGTTTTCTTCCTCCCTACTTTCTGTCTCTATGGCTTTCCTACTTCTTTGTATCTATGTTGGCTATGCCAGTACAACTTGCCATATTCTGCTTCATATTCTTGCCAATTTTCCGGTAGTGTCATCGACTAGAGACTGTCAAAGGATGACATTACATCGATACCAAAGAGCCGTACCGGAACAACCGCTCTTCTCTTTCTTCATTAGTATTTTATGAAACATTCTGATAATTGATGGTTGTGTATTGAGTGGTTTCGAAGATGAGGAAATTTGAGATTCCTATTACTGTCATTTTTTGACTACAGATGTCGCCTTTACTTCGATCACACTGACCTATCCCATGGGGGGAAATCAGTGCGCTGTCGATTGTTTTTGAGATTCAATAATTCTTTTCAAGTTTTTCGTATCCAAATATTTGCTACGGTGCTTGCTGTGGGAATCAGTATTTCTAATCTTACCTTAGAAAAGAGAGGGGGAAATTGCAATTTTCATAAATTTTTGTTTATTTCCTCGGCTGCCCAATGTCGATCACATACAGTTTGATCGGTCATTCAGGTCATCTGTTTCATGCTGGTGTTGTAATTGCATTTCAAAAGTTGGCTGTGCCCGTTCTCCTTCTCTGAAAGGCATCTACGATATTAGGTTATTTATCTCCCGGGAGACATCTCCGATATCGACCGTTAAATGCTTCCTTTCACTCTGAATTTTTTTGAAGTACTTTTGCTCTCTATCAAAAGCTTTAAAGCTTTTAAAAGAGAATCTTTCGAGCACTTTTTTTTTTACTATGAAATTTCAGAAATTTAGTTATTTATGCAAGTTACTGACGGTATGACCTGCGAGTTTCTGTTTACTTGAAAAGGAGACAGTGCATTACCAATATTCATTATGTACAATGATCCTTATTCCTTTTGCTTGCTATGTTTTTGATTGGTAAAAGTCTCCCATTGATGAAGAGCCTAAAAAATTCAGTGCATTTGATCGGAATTCTAAGTTCTTATTTTTGGCATATTTAAAAAATTTTTAACGCTTTTCAGACTGGACAAACAGCGCTACATCTTGCTTTGAGGCGTTCGCATATCGATATCGCGCTGCTTCTAATAACAAAAGGTTGCAAATTGGATGTACAAGATGAGGTATTAAATCATTCAGGACTTAGTAAGGTTACATCGGTACAATTCTTTTTGTTGTCAAGAAGTTTTAGTTGAGGTCATGGATGTGTCAAGAGAGTTGTAGCATGCAGTGCTCGTATCGAATGAAAGGAATCATTTCTCAGTCTCGACCGTTTTTCACAGTGGAAATTCTCTGTTGAGAACTTCAAAAACACCTCAGCCTCAGTTTTTTCCTTACTTTGTATGCACCAATCAAATTAAAAAATTAGACTCGACCTTGCTTTCATTAAAACATACTGATTACATGTGTTATTGTATATAGAAGAGATACCTGTTAATGAGATATCGATCCACCACGCCATCACTGTTTTTTACTCTCTTCTCCTCCTTCCTTCATTCATTCTTCAAATTTAAAAAAAGATGTGTGCTTTTTAGAATGGTGACACGGCTCTGCACATCGCCTCTCGCATCGGACTTCTGTCGGCTGTTCAAACGCTTTGTCATCTTGGTGCTCTCGTCGACGTTGTTAACCAGGTGCCAGTCTTTTCTTCTTCCTGTTAATAATTGAATTCAAATTTTTGAACTTTACTTAGGCCAGATCGGATTAGCTATTTCTGGAGAGATTGCTTATTGTATGACTATCGGTTGTAAAACCTTGTCTTTGGGTACTGTGTTCATATCGCAGCGATCAGGAAAGGATGTCGATGTAAGGTTGAAGTGCAAAGAAACTTTCCACTTCAACCTTAACAGCAAAAAGCTTCTTCAACTTTTAATGGCAACAAATTTTTGCCTTTTTTCCTGTCCATATCTCTTCACTTGGGGCTATTTATCCTGATATTTCCGTGTGTCTATGTATGTGTCTGTGTGTATGTGTGCTTACATTTATTATAGGTGTGCATTTGATAGCGATAATTAATAGGTGAAAATGAAATCCGCAGTGGAAACCTGTCGGGGAGAAAAAAAAAACCGACGGTGGTTGTGAAGGCATACATCGATTGGCATTAATAAATATGTTTGGGAAAATATTTTGTTTTTGGCAAAAATTCTCAGCAATATGTTGCGCAAAGAAGATAATAATATTCCGTGTTACTTCCTCACCCAAAAAAGTTTTGCAAGCAGAAGAGAGCATGCGCAGGCCTTACGAGGTCATTCTCACCCTTCCAAAATGAATTTTTTTTAATCTCACGTGATTACTCTCAAGCTTGATCTCTTATTCTTTACAAATAATCCTTGCTAAAACAATCAGATTTAAAAGATAATTCAATTTTTTAATTTGAAAACATTGTTTGTAAAACGGCAAAAATAGGCTTAATTTGGGTTTAAGTTGAAGAATAAGTTCGATGATTTACTACTGTCATCTGCGCTCATCTTTGTCCCAAATGCTCCGTTGCTTCTTTTCATATCCTTCTAGTCGTTGGTTCAACCGTGAAGGATATATTCGCCGTTACTACTATATAACAATTGGGAGTGTGAAAGTTTAGAGAGGGAGGTAATGCGTTTTAACTTTCTTATCTCAAATATTCAGTAGTACACATTGATAAGCGGAAATCAAGGGGCTTTAAACTGCTTGAATTGACGTTTTTTTGATACCGAAAAACGGATAGAGGACTATGATAATTATGCCGTGTTCGAAATTGTCAACTTTTTTCTGGTTTTAGCTTTTGCTTGAGGAATAAAAAGTGACCCAAATTAGGATGGAAGAGGATCGTATACACGAAAACTTGTTTTCAGGATTTCTCCTTTCTTCTGCCTCTCTTCGTTTGAGTAAGTTTATTCGATGGTAATAATACTAAAAGCGCTAGTTTTCACCTTTTAAGTTCAGTTAATGCAATTAGTTATTAATTCATTGGATGAATAGCCTTTGCAGATTTCTGAACGTAATCAGCAAAAGTGGAAATACAATGCTATGTGAAGTGAGAATAATCGTGGAGAAGTATTATTATGATTGATGTTTGACATCGATAAATCTCTACCGAACTATCCTTATTATCACTATTACGTCTAGCCCTTATCGTTAATATGAATACTATCATTTTTCTGCTCTCGTTATTACTGTTTGAGATTAGGCCAAATTGTGACTCTGTGGAAGTAATTGCCCAGTGGCCATCATACACTCTGTTTAACTGACCAACAATGTCACTTGATACAATTGTTCCTCGCAAGGAGAGAAGTCAGTCCATCTCAACATTCTTTACCCTCCGTTAAATAATGTTGTATGGTTATCCTTTTCAAATGCAGAACTTCATTAAAATGTTTCTTGATGTCTTGTTTTGCATTTCCATCCCCCTAACACTGTTGTAAATTTATGAAATCGACAGAATGAGCTGGTCTGATTGAATTCACTTCACTTACAACTATTCAGGAAACTTCCTCTTACTTCTACTTCATTTTCTGCTTCGTGAGATGACAGTAGGATAGGTCGTACTGCATAGAATGTCACTTTTTGTATTGTGATATGCAGGAATGGAAAAATAGAACTGACCTTGATCTTTCTTTTGGACCTGACTGCTCTTCTGAATTTCTGTTGTATAGCTCTCAGCAGTAGAATTTCTCTTTATTTTATTTTGGTCTTGAAATTGGTACCACTACATCCATGGTACTTAAAATGCGCTTATACCGTTGCAGTGCTGTACCCTTCACGTCTTGATACCCATGATACTTGTGTACAATACAGGATGATAATATTCCTTGTCGAAAAATTTGTGATATTTTTCATTTCAGAATTCATTGACACCGCTACATCTTGCTGCTAAAGAAGGTCACATTGAAATTATTCGCTGTTTGTGCTTGTTTGGTGCCAACGTTCTTCGAAAAAATAAGGTATCGAAGTTATTTGTTTTGTAAGCTCGAGATTTTGTATTTTGAAGAGATGTATAATATTGCACTCGAGTAACCTATCACAAACGGTGTATAGCTTGACCCTTCTTGGATATTCTTAATAACGGCAAGAGTTTCGTATCTCTTAAAGAGCATCTTTTTAATATCTCTTATTTTACAAATGTAATACAAAATGGATAATATTTGCGAAGGTTATCAATAAGAAATATCGTTTTGTAAAAGCTTGTAAGTGAATTCCTCTCTCTCTCTCTATGTTAAATGTGAGAAGGCTTTTCATTTCTTGTGTTTCCTGCAAATTTTGAGAAATTGCGGCATTCTCGCTCATCTTGTTAATTCTTTCCTTTTCATCCCAAAATATCGCATAATTCGATACATGAGGATTATATTAAGATCGTTAATATGTATTACCTTTCATTGATATATGTGAATTATGGATGTGACACATTAAATTCGAAGTGATGAAGGTGATAAGGAAATTATATTGATGGAAGTTTATGTCACTAATACATAACCCAGGGAAGGTATGTAATGAGTGAATATAAGTGGAGTATAAGAATGGAAAGGTAAAAATGGCAGTAAACGTTTCTTGCTTCCTCTGTTCGAATTTTAGTAGTAGTGTAGTTTGTTTCTCTTCCTCAAGATAACTCCGATAGGTGCTATTTCGTGCCACCTTTATCCTTCTTAACTGATGAAAAGATATGTAATGAATATCATTTTGTTTTATCTTATTTGACTTTCTTCTCCATGAGGTTATTTCTGCATTTTTTACCCTTTAACCTGTGCCCATCTTTTTCTTTTTCTTGGTGGTTTGTTTCATTTCATTTGACTTCCACTTTATAACTATAAATAACTAACCGGTTTTTGTCGAGAATGACAGATGTATATTAGAGAGTTAGCTAAAATATTGACGACAGTTTTTATCAATCTGATTCGATTCTTTTACTTTCTTTTAATTTCAGGACGGACTTACAGCTGAAATTATTGCGCTAGCTCAAGAGCATACTCAAATTGGTACACTTTTAGCGAAAATGAAATTAGTTAGTTTCTAATTCCCATACTATACCACTGTACGTATCTTATTACATTTGTTTATCTGTCGGCTCCTGCAAGTCGAAGATCCAAATGAGTGATTTTCTAATTCTATTTCATTGAAAAAAATGACGATGGTTGTATGTTTGCTTTATTTTTAGGATCAAACACGTGATACCTACGTGGAGCAATTATGCCCTCTGGAAATGCCATTACGTCGAATTAAGTTAAAAATATTCGGACATGCTGGTGTCGGTAAAACCCGACTGATATGTTCCCTTCAAAGTGGCAGCGTGATTGGATCCATAATTGGTGCCGTTCAGCGGCGTTTTTCAGATAATCCGTCTCCTTCCTCCTCAACGACTGCATCAAATCCTTCGCAAGGTTACTCATTTTAGCTAGATCGGATTGTGTGAATTACGCCTAGTAGCAGATCGTCTAAAACATGATTATGTATGAGTCACTCCTAAAACATTCATGATCTAAAATTACTGGACCAGATTAGAAGCAGCTTAGATTTGTTGTGTCTTTTATTTTTAGATGAAGGGATCAATTCATTTGATGATTCACTGGAGTCGAACAACAATATGAAAGGTGGCCGAAGGCGGGCGGTACCACACTTGCAATATACTCGTGGAATTGATGTACAGAATATTACGCTGCAAGGTATGCTTGAGCCGAATTTGTTATATTTATTGCATCAGTTTATAATGATTTCTTTTATATTTCTCCTTTATTGCTTTTGCTAAGTATTTATTTGACCTCTTGATTCACTTTAGACTTAAACGAAGTTTCATATTTATGTTTGATCTTGAAATTATTGCGAAATACCGCAGATTAGGAAGTGAAATTAAAATACACCGTGATAGCAACATTGTTCAGCAAATTTAATTTGAGAATAGCGTGCTCTGTGTATTTCAGGGTGTGGTGAATTTTCGGTCTGGGAATTCGGTGGTTACGAACCATACCACATGGCATACGATCATTTTGTTGGCAATACTGATTGTGTTCATGTAATTGTATATCGTTGTACTGATCCGACGGAGATACAATACAAACAAGTGCTTTATTGGATGAACTTCTTGAAGGGACGGGTTACTCCGAGTGAACCGATTGGACATTGCGGAATCATTTCACGAAGAAGCAAGGTGACAATTAGTCATGGGCACTACAATTTTGTAGAACAGAGAGATAGAATTGAATTTCGGAATTTCGAAGTGATTTTGTTGGTTATCAAATTAGAATGATATGGCTTGAAATCTTGCTGAGCACTCTCCCAATTTCTTACTTCTTAAAACTTCAATACTTATCGTGAATTATTTCATTTTTTTGATACCCAAAGGCAAAAATTAAGTTATGCCGGATTCCGTTAAAATATTTCTAATTTCAGCGCTTTTTATAGTCAAAGAAAATTTCTACTTTAAAATATCACATTATTACTACTACCTGTATATAGGTAATAATAATTGGAAGTCACGCAACGCCAGCACTTTTTCCTCAACGAAACAGCGATGGCGATTATGTTTCATCGGATGGTGACGCAATGTTAAAAACCGTTCGTTTACGTTTCGAGACGCACTTTGATATACACGATCAACTGATTTTACTCAATTCAACTCAAAATAATTGTCCAGGTATTTTTGCTAAATTTAAATTTTCAAACGGAAATGTAGACATTTGAGGGGAACACTTCAGGTGTTCGTTTGGCATATGAGTACAGTGATATGGTTGCCACCAGTGTAACTTCGTTGAATATGGCCAAAGACCAAATTTTGAAAGTTTGGAAATTGAAAGTGAGAAAGATTGAGAGTGAGCGACATGATATATTGTGGGGTAGAAATTTAATATTTCGCATTTACAGGGATGAAATCACTCAAAACATATCTTTCGAAAGCGCGCGAGTCCATACTTTCGGTAAGTCATTTCGCTGTTAAGGAGAATTTCCAATTACAATGCACACATTCGACATGCGCTTCTCTCAACCGAAAGATGCGTTGTAATGAGTGACGAGAAATCAGCTGGATTACTTAAGTCTGTTATTCAACATTTTTTAATTACCATTTGTGAGTTTCTCTATTTCGTGGAATTGTTTGTCAAAAACTTTAAAAAATGCCTCTTTGTTTGTAGCGGTTGCAAAAACCTTTGGGCTTGTTGGATACCACAGTGCAATATATTGCCGGTGTGCGCAAGCAGCATGCTTTCTTTCCGGTGATAACATGGCCCCATTTCACTACTTTGGTACGGAATGAGGTAAATTCACTGGCAGGTGACAACCATTGCAGGCAGTTAATCCAGCAACTACAACTTATTGGCGAGGTTAGCGTTTTTTTCATTTTTTTTGTAGGGTGAATCACTGGTTCTTAGGCGTGAGTGTTTTATCACTTGGACGATGAAATGGTAGGTTTTAATTGCCGGACTTAAAAATTTTCGGTGTGCACGAGTAAAGTAAGGACAAAATTTTTGAGCATTTTCTTGTCTTTAGGCAAAATATAATAGTAATAAAATGTGAAATAAAGAAAAAAGTTAGGAGAAGTTAAAGTGAACTGTTTTGGTATGAATTTTGGTAGGATTCAAGCAGAATTGGTTACCCTTGATTCACTGATTAATTTTGCACGATAAATTCGAGGAGCCGACCATACACGATGGTGATAAGAGATGTATGATTTATTTTGAGAATTGTGAAGGAAGAGATTCGGTTTTCTCAAAAGTAAAACTTGAATTCTTTCAGGTCGTATATCTACGGGATGAGGTATCAGAACTGGATTATGTCGTGTTATCACCGGAATGGCTTGGTACCCATGTATTGGGAAACCTGCTATCCGCAGAATTTCTTTCACGTTGTCATATGAATGGTTGTTATTCTATTGATGATTTTGCACCAATTTATCCGGAAATCGCGGATCCAGCCGATTTACTACGGATTTTGGACACACTGCAACTCTGTGCACCCACTGATTCTGATGGTGAAGCGGAATTTGAATTCCCAGCCTTCAATATTTTGGATCCTCCGAAGTGAATTTTTCATGATATTTATTGAAGTGATTTATTTGCATCTTTTCCAAAGTTATATTCTTTTGGGATAGAATCGTTTTGCAGTCGATGCAGACCAAAGTTTGACTACCTCATTCGTGGTGGTGTTAATTCCAATTCCTAATTAAGTTTTGAAATGATCTTTTTTTTAGTTAATGAATTTCATTTCCTAATTTTTTATTATATATCATCTTCTCAGGAATTTCTCGAAATTCTCATCTTTCTTTTGCATAAATACATTTTAGAGATATTTGGCAACGGGATCGGCCAACGTATGTTTATGGCGGAGTGCGGGTATTACCAATGCGTGGAATGGAACGTTCGCTTCAGAGTACTTTCCCGCGGATACAAGTAGCTCTGCGTCGATCGATGCATGATTTTCAGGCTTGTGTTTGTTGCTAAAGTTTCCAGTAAAGACTTGGGTCTAAATCTATCCAGTTTCTTTTATTTAAATATCAATTTACCGGGACTTGTGAAATATTCGAAAATTCAACTCTCCAATGATTGTAAAGGATTATTGATCTCCATGCTTAAATTTTTCACGGATCATTGGTACCATAAATGTTTTGTATACTCCATTCTACAAGATGCATAAGCTTTATTATTATTATTAGCTTTTAGGATCCGATGGACGCAGATCTGATGCAGTGGAACGGTTGCAGTAAAATGAGTTCTGGCCAAATGGAGGCGTTGGTTCGCTTACACGGTGATGCGGTTGAAATTCAAGTACGCGGTCCGTGTGAAATAGCCACATCGTGTTTTTATTTCCTGGAGGATATAACGAATCTTGTGGAACAAACAGCTCAAGAAGTAGCACCGGGTATTTCGCTTGAGCGACACTTCCTTTCTCCTAAGCATTTAAGAGTAAGCTTGTTTATATTTATGTTTGGGCTCTTTTAGTCTGCAGGATGCTGTCCTGATAATTCAAACGCTAATTTCTAGCACTCTTCAACGGGACTCTTTCCAATTCGTTAATCCAAGGCTCATTAATAGTTTGAAGTTGTTTTTGATAACTTAACCTATTGGTAAAGTAGAATTTTGGATTGCCTGATGCTTGATTGAAATGTGCACTATGTCACACCTTGGTACCACTCATTCATTTGTTGTCAGTCTGGGATGCTTTTCTCTTCTTTTCCAATTAGATCTTGTAAAGAAGTGTTAGTCAATCCAAAGATCTGTATGGCTCAAACATCGTACTTCAGGATCATTTCTTGAATCCGGCAGTTTATGCTCCAGAAACAATTATGGCGATGCAACAAGCGGAGTCATTAACCATTCGTAATAATCAAGAAGGTGATGAGCTGTTTACGGATGTTGTATGTTTCGGATCACGGGATGTAGCCGCTCTATTGACGCTTGGTATCGACGTTGGAGTTGCACAGCTACAGCTTGCATCTCGCTGTGAACTAGCTGCTCTTTTGGATCCTTCAGATGCCATGGGCAGAGATTGGTTGGTTTTGTTGAGATTTGTTTTGAGTGGGTTTCATTTACTCAAACGGATTTAGCCGTAATATGATCAGTTATTTAGGTCAATCCTTGCGGTAAAATTAAACCTCACTGATCAGCTGCCGGAAGTAGATTCGACGGGACAAAGCCTTTCGAGAACCGACCAACTCTTAGCGGAATGGGCGTTGCAGTGCCCAGAGACAGCAACCGTTGGTCGATTATGTGCTGTTCTTGAGGAACTCGGAAGACAAGATGCTCGAGATGCGCTTTACAGGTTTCATTCCATTCATTAG
Source organism: Dipetalonema caudispina (assembly GCA_013365325.1). Taxonomy (NCBI): domain Eukaryota; kingdom Metazoa; phylum Nematoda; class Chromadorea; order Rhabditida; family Onchocercidae; genus Dipetalonema; species Dipetalonema caudispina. Next base: position 14,899 of record JABVXV010000384.1, on the reverse strand, counting down.
TTATGTGAGATTTTTGCAAACTGCATTTCGAAAAAAAGTCGACATTTAATATTTTTGTTTCACAGGACTGTACCGCTGTATTTATTTGCTCCGATGGATGAGCAACCGTTGGTACATTTGACAGAATATGGTGATTCGGGCGTGGTTTCTTCGACGCAGTCAACTACTGATCCACGCTCTGCCTCAACTCTTTCACGATAGCGGGGGTGCAAGTCTTGTTTCGACTGAACTGGTTAAAATAACTTGAAATGTATTGCTATTGATTTCGATTAATTACCAAAAGCTTCTATACTGTCTTTTTTATTTTTTAAAAAAATTGTTCGTTGTACTTGTATTATGTGATGCTTTTTGTTTCCAGCAAAATGGAAAGGTCATTCCTTCCTCAATTTTAATCTTTTTACAGGTTCATCAGTCCAGCTGATTCTGTTCAGCCCATTTTTTCGATATTACTACTTATGTTCATGATGCTGAAAGGTATCTGTTGAAGGTTGGCCTTCATCATTCCCATTTTGTTGTTGGAACGGATTCCCACGAATTAATAAACTCCGGAAATTTTTAACTTAGACAAGGCCTTATTTCGTTTCCTTCGAACGTTCTGTTCCTTCTCTCGTATCTCTTTAATTGTCTTGCTTAATTTTTTTTTTTTTTTTTTTTTTTTTTTTTGATAACCGCGTAACTTTTTGAAGTATTCTTTGATAATTGCTATAGAAAGTGCAAATTTATAGCAATTCAAGGGGGAAAAAATTGAACTTGCAGGCATCCATTTTTCCTAAGAAACTGCTATTTCGTCTAATTGCTCATACTGTGTCAGGATCCTTAGTCTTCTATTCTATACTTACTCTACCCGACGGAAATGTATAGATTCCAAAAGCAATGTGTAACCCATACACTGATATATTATATCGTCTAATTTTTCGAATTGTATAGCTTGCTTCACCAAAGTATAACACTGATCGCAACCCGTTTAACAAATGATTCGACGTGGTAGAGCATGCCGCGCTATACAACTATGTGATTCAGTCATATAACAGACGTGGAGAGATGACCGACTTAAAGCTTAGTCAGTATCTCTTCCTTTGTTCCAACGTTTTGATTACTTTACCAAAACTTGCATTCCGTAATAGTAGTTAGATGAATCTATCCGTCTTAGTGAAAATTCCCAGTCGGACACCTTTTATTTTTGCATATTTTCCTTGTGTCCTCCTTTAGAGCTGTTGTCATAGTTATAAGCAATCTTTGATCGAAATGATAGTGTTAATGTGTGAAACCACTACAGTTAGTACCATACCATGTGTTTTAATTAAATCTCTTAACTGCACAGTTATCATTGACATGCCTACTGCTACTACTCTTACTCATACTGCGGGTTTTCCTTCTCGTTGAATCCCATTCCCGGTACTTTCTTGTATTATTTCGCGATGTATATTTTGGCATAATGAAAGAATTAAGGAAATGTTGAAAAGTATCGTATTTGATTTTGTTCTGTCATTTTCATTTTATATTGATTTCTTATTTCAGATTCTCGTGTAATTCTGTCTCTGTATGTGTGCAATAACAGTAATACCTTTCTTTGTGTCTCCCAGTAAGCAAGAACATTGACAATTTTCAGTCTTGGCTTTGCCCTATCAGCAAAATAACTCCACTAGCAAGTATCAAACTAAAGCTAACATAATTCAGGCTTCTATGTCAACTTCCCTAGCTCAACTTTCTATTCGGTTTTTTTCATTTATTGTCGAATATCTATGTAATCTTGCTGAGAAGCATTCTGAATCGTGAAGCGCATTTGAAATATTTAAACAAAGGTTAAGGCAACTCTTTCGAAGATAGTATGACATGAGAAGGAATAAACCCTGAAGTGTGATATTCAAAATAAGGCAACAAAAAGATTCATAAAGAAGCTGTACAAATGGAAATATCTTGCAATATTTCTCGATTTCAATATTCAAAAATTGGACAGTTCATTTGAAAATGCAACCGAGAACATATATGAAGGAAAGGGATGAAATTTGGAAACAAAATGACGCAAAAGTGAAAGTGGGGTCGAAGATTTGCTGGAGCTATTATTTCATCGTTTGATTATCTGCGGTAGTACGGGAGATGACGCTGATGTTGATAGAGTTACTTTCAGTTCTTCTCGGGATTTTCCTTCATTGTAACAAGTCTGTTGATCTTCCACACTGCAACAAGTCTTTAGCATGAAGCATTCGTAGTCTCTTCACCATCAAATTTTTCCTTTCTCGAAGAGGTTGAATTGCAGGGTTATCTTGAGAAACTAAGAAAGCAGGGATAGGTGCCACGCCACTACTGTGCAGACCCCTTTGCTATCAGTAAGAGGGAACTGTAGAAGCGTTTTCTTGCAATGCGTTAAATAATAATCATTTACCCATGGAGTGAAAAATATAAACGAATGATCAAGCTGATAAACAGGCAATATGAAATGAAAGAGGTAGCATTTCTCGTATTGGCGATACGTTTCACATCAAGGATTTGAAAAATTTAATAACGAAGTATTAGCTAGGATTGGGAAAGATGAAGATGCTAAGGTTGGTTGCAAAATAGATGGTTGGATGTAGAGGTGAGGTACAATCATGTATGATCAATAAAGTTGCAGTTACAAGAATCAATATCAGGAGTTGATTACTGTGCTACATCAGCTAGACAGGAATACTGTATGTACTATGTAACGTAGCGAAGAGGTTGGCTAATTTTTGTAATCCTGATAAATATGGTATGGTAAACAATAATAGGTCATTAAAGTAAGAGAAGATATACATATTATTCTAATAAGCGTCGAGAAGGTGGAAACCAAAGCAAAGAATTAATCGGATTCCGGAACACCGGATTCTGCAAGCAAAAGTATGGGTAAGGAACATAATCTGTTTTGCAAAAATTTTATCAGACACAGAGTTCTACTTTAGTGCGTTGAATTTGTATGGAAGTAACCTACCTTAATTTAAAAAAAAAAAAAGATTATTTAGTCTTAAAGAATTGCATTCCAAAACATTGGAATGAAACCAGGCTCATGAATCGTTTTCCGGAAATATACTGTTTTACCTTTTCTTAGCAAAAATGTCAAACAAGCGAGCAGCGATGTTACTTGCAACCAATTCGCTGGTATTTTGCATCACCAGTCTTAATACCAATGTAGTGTCACCGATGAAATGTTCAGCAAACAGTTGTATGAGATGGTTTGTCATTTTTTCTTGTGGTTGCTAAAAATCAGCTGATAGCAGGGAGTTTAAATATGGATATTAACATTTCTAGCAAGAAAGGATGCAGACAGTACTACGGCAGATGCGCATACGGCAATATCGAATCTATCTAACTCAAACTAAACTAACACCAAGTCTGACGAGGCCCGTTAGAAATCGATAGCTTGAAGTGATCGAATTCAGTACATAGACCCAATAAAGTAAGTTAATAGCTGTTAGGGTTATTACGAAAAGCAACCACCACCACAGAGCGATGTATATCTTCTCGTTGAACATATTCGCCATCAAGACGCATTGAATAGTATGACGATGCACGTTACCCATGACGCGAATCTGAATTTATCAACTTCATCATTCTTTTCCCACTAATGACGCTAACCTTTCCGTGGTACACTTCATATTCTCCTTTCGCATTACTCTGCGGAACAGGACAAACCTTAAAGTCGCACATGGTAATCCTAGGGAAAAGACCGGTACTTTGCCAGGTTTGTTGTTTCACCAATGCTTTTGTCAAATCATAGCCATTTCCGCCCAAATAAAGCGACACTACCCAAAACTGAAATCTAATAAATTAATAGGCTGTAATACAACCATTATTCGCAGAACGATTAAAGGAATTTCAAACTGGCATTAAATTAAATCAAATGTGAGAGAATCTTTCGAGATTTTCTCTGCTCTCACCTGTACCATTGCATTTGCTACAAATAGCAATTTGGTTATTAGATAGATTGTACTGAGATAAGACTGTGTGACAACCCTGAAAATTTGCATCAATCATACAGATTCGTTCGAAGAACGAGCTAATTACACTGCTATGCATCGTAAATCCGTCCGGTCACGTGAGGCACGTTCTTTACACTAAAGCTAAAAGTATCGATCTGATGAGTTAATTCTAAGGACTACTGGAAATTCTTTTCTGACTCTATCAACTACAATGTCACTTCAGTCAACTTGATCATTTCAAAAACATCTGTCACTTTAAATCAACATTCTATATGGTACCTTGTAAAGATGACAATCAAATTACTGTTCTGTAGTATTTTATGTAAATGCTTGGTCGATTTGTCAGCGTGATAGATGTGACTTGCAATGGCATCCACAGTATCGTGTGCCTCATCACTAAAAGGATCCATTTGACGTACGCTGTCCGCCATTGATATTACTGCACGCGTCTGCACATCTGCAAGAAAACTGAAGACGACTTGAAGAAGTAATGGAATTTCTTTGTGTTTTTCGAACATTTAAATCAAAAGATGGACAGACTTTTTTTTTTTATCTTGTCGAACTGTAATTATTTCGTAAATTTGACAAAAAAAAAAAACGAACTGGAAGTCCAATTGAGCATTCTCCAGAAGACATGAGGTATTACGAATAACATCGCTTGTAGCATCAAGGTGAATGGTACCCACTAAAACAGTTCAGACGTTAATATCGCATCAGCTATGATTCATCATTCCTCCTAAGGTAATCTATTTATCAACAGGATTCTTAAAGCGATTCCGATCGATATCATTAAAAGTTCTGTAACAGAGTCGTTTATGTGATCAGTGAGAAGCAATCTATTATTACTTGGTAATACGTGATCAGTTTCTCGTCTCGGTGCTTCTCACTTTGTGGCATATTCTGCTCCAGCGGAACGTAGTAGGTATTTTCCACGAAACAGTAGTCCTCTGCATATTGTTCCCATGATTTTTGTGACGCTAACTCGGCAGGCAACCAACATTGAATCGGATCACCACCATACTCCTGCAAAATTCAATTTCAAGCCTAAATTTCTTCAAGCTATCAAATTGCAGGAAATTCTGAATATAGTACCATGAGGTTTTTTTGATCGATTTGATTGTCTTCATACCAAATTAGTTACAGTTAGTTCACTTCAGTTCAATTCAATCGATTTGAATCCAATTAAATCAGCTTAAATTATCAGTTCAGTTTCATTCGTCCATTTTTAAAACACCCTCCCCATAATGTTAGCTGTCCTTTATTTGTAAAATCTATAAGCTTATTCGAAGCCTTTGAGAAAGATCGTGCATTAATGAACCAACCAAATCACAGGTTCCGATCCGAAACATTTACTCCACGCGAATTATGCATTCTCCTTTCTCTGCTTCTATCGTATTAGAATCACAGAATCTTACTTACCCGGAAACTGAGCAGCATTCTGGCATGTCATGCAATAAACAAGACATTGGGACATTACTGTGGAAAGCATAAAGTGATTTAATTTTCTTCATGTCTTGAATGAAGTAACAAGTACTTGGTGCTTCATCCTAATTTCTCTCTTCCATTAAATTTAACCTTTGTCTTCTTATGTTTAAAGTAAAGTTAATGGCGACAAAGATGATGGTACCATTTGTTACTACTGTAATTAGCAAAAATATAACTGATTTCAGGGTAACAGCATTAAGATTGAGCTTGTAATAATAGAGCAAGAGAAGTTAGCTGGAACGAAAAATGGAATTCAATAGACTTTAGGAAGATGGGCAAACAGTAAAAATCGCTAGATGAAACTTAATATTATTATTGGATTCTTCTTATATGACAGTAGCAGAAACCATCGGAGACCATACTTACCCGTTTGTAATATTCCGGTGGAACGGAAAAGGCACAAATGGGAATGAAATTTGCAGTAACTCTTGTAAGTAATAAATAATTATCGAAAAACGAATGTGAAAGTGAGAGAGAGAGACGGTTAATTGTTGGAGACAAATGATGGAAAGAATTGGAAAGGAGGTCAATCAGATTTCTTCCTTCTTTAGCCTACTTTATAGCAAAAGGCCTTGGAGACCGTTCCAAGAGAAAAATTTCAAACATTGCAAGGCATTTCCAAAGTCGGCACACACCGAATGGCAAACCGTTCATTTCAAGTTTATATCACGAAATAAATCATTGCAGTGGATCTAATCAACTGAGAAACCTTGGCTATAATCGTGAATGCGGCAACAAGCATTATAAATGAAGTAACGTGATAATTCAATCGATCGATGGAATCCTCTTCATATCGTGGTTTTGTCAGCGACTCGATCACTATCGACAGTTTATCCATACCGACAACGATAAATATTGCTTCCAAAGCCTTAGTTGAAGTTTAAAAATCGATTCTTGGTCATCGAATCAGTAAATGAGTCCAGAGCTAGAATGCCGCTTTTATGAAAGGACTGATATTAGTTTGCATATTGAGGGGGGATTTTGTGGCGAAGATGCAGTACGAAATAAATTTTACTGAAAGTGCAGTGGTAATGTTTTTAGGCCTAGAAAAGATATGAGGAAGGAAGATGCAGGTAAAGCGCAGGAAGAGTAAAGTACGCTGAGAAAATGTGCATAAAGCGGCCAATAAATACAATGGAAAGTGATTTCATCTCCCATTGCATCCATTTCCCGTACTGATTTATTCCAATGATTTCAGATAATTTCCGTAGCGAAAGGAATGATTTTCGTTGAGAACCAATCGACGGCGATTCGCTTTTCAGACGAGTTCATGCCCCACTGCTCATATCACCGTTCCCTATCAAAAAGCTACCATGTCGACCGAAACTTTTTTCAGATGGTTACACTCTTAGCTTTATCAACTTCGAAAGTTTCACTTCCATCACATCACCATCAGAGTCTTTACTGCACCATCCATTTCCTCGATTAAACAGTGCGACTACTTTAAAAACGGACTATAATGAATGCCGAACGTCTCTACACATCTCAAAAACTTCATTATATCATTTCTGTAAAGTTCTGAGACATTAAAGCACAATCCTGTTGCTAGATAGTCAACTTTTTGCAGCAATCCATTTGACTGCTCAGCCATTTTTTGTTGGATATGGATGAAATCAAATCGGAAAATACACATTTTTGCTTCCCTATCTCCTAATATTAACAGTACCATTTATGAAACTTGATCATTACTTGAGCGATGACAATGTCTGAAGCATAGCGAACTGAAGTGTAACACCAAAACTGCAAAAATCTTTCGTTTGTAATTTGCTTGCAATACAAAGCAGTGTAATTTCCAATAAACAACATTTTTATTAGCTACAGTAAAGTATATCATATCGATAAAACCTCTCTTTATATGTGCCACTGTAAGGCATAGAGCAAGTGATGCATTCAAATGGACGTGATTGCGGGGAAAGTGGCAACAATTTACAGCGAACCATTAAATGCAGATCTGAGGATAATAACCACACCTCTCCTACAGCAAAATAATCGTATGTGCCACATATATTCAGAACTGATAACAACTTATCAAAACGAGAAGCGCAATATTGTCCAAAAAGTGGTAAAGAAAATGTTGATCATTTGTCTTGCAAAAAATAAATTCATAAAATTATGCATCAAAAAAAACTTTGAGGAAACCAACGTAAAACAAATGTACTGATCGCTTTCAAGAATATTCTCACAAATAATACCACACACAAATTGCGCGTGTGTGAATGCAATTACGTACGTGCAAGCAAAAGGACATACACTGCATCGACAAGGCAGATGCCGACAGATCTTACTAATACTCTCGCGGGGGAGGGATGTATGCCGCTATTAAGATTACCAAAAAAGAGACTGAAGAACTTTTACCCTCAATTTATCAGGTTAATAATTTCCTACTACTATTACTAGTAAGCTCTATTATGATAAATTAAAGTTAAACCCAGAAATCTCTCAGGACCAATAATATCTAACTATATGAATATACTTAAAGAATCCGACAATTCACTTATAAGTTTTTAAGCTCATCCAAATCAATCAATCACATAATACCTAATAACCCCCTTAAAGTATGTATCAGTCAGCTCCTTGGATCGGAATATACTCTTCCCAGGAGCAAAAAAAAAAATGCTCTCTATCTTCTCCCGCCAGATGCAGAATATCAGTTTCAAAAAAGGAAAAGGTACTTGCAAGAGTTTTGCCAAGGTGAAATGAAACGCGGAAAAGTGATAAGGAAAAAAGGAAATTTCAAGAAAAACTTCTGAGATTATAACAAATTATAACCATAACTAAGAAATAAGGAGAAACAATAGTCAGTTTGTAATAACATGAAGAAAATGATGCATCCGCTCATCTTAGCCCTACTCTATTTACTGACCAGAATAGCTCGTGCTATTACGATAATTGTTTCGACGATTGTAATTATTGTGGAAGTTGCCATAACTGCTTCGCTGCTGATTTCCGTAGTTGTAGCCTAAAAAAGTGTACTTACACTTTGGGAAATCGAATTCCAAGTCAGTTTAATAAATTTTGACTGGAAACGACTTTTACGGATTTCATTTTATCCTGGTATGACAGATACTTCCATATGGTTCTTTTCTTCACAAGGAAAGCTTCCTAGCATTTTGAAACGTGAATAAAAAGAATGGAATCTTTGATGAATTCTAATGGATATTAGCAAAAATGAAACGACTCATAAATAAGTTCCAATATGCGAGATACTACAATGAGCTTGAAGCAACCATATTTACTAGTTTCATGAATCATTTGCAAAATGTGGTAAAAGCACAGTTGAGAGAATTACAAAATGAAATTGTATACATAGCCACAGTCATCGATAATCACTAACAATCTACGGTAGAGCTTGTAAAAGTGGAATAATGGCACTGTTCCGCAAGTATCAATGCTTACCAGAATTGTAGCGATAACCACTATTCATATGCCCACCACGGCCGCCACGTCCACCCATGAACCCTCGAGGGCGGCGATATGTAAGTGAACGCACCGCAGAATGCCCAAATGTCTCTTGATTGGTCTCACGTTCTTTTCTCCAGTCTGTACGCGGTTTTCTATAATAATACAAAGATAAGTTTTGAGACATGCATTGAAAAGATCACTCAGAAAATCCACAGTTTTCTTAGAGTGATAAAGTGGTAATACGGATAAAAATTGAAAACATGTCGTGAACATACCCTTCCTGTTTTTCAAGCGCTTCACATGAAATTCGATCGAAAAATGATGAGCTTTTATCATAGTACCGCTTTTCCTGTTCTTCCTGGCCATTCTCAGCGATCTCTTCTTCGACAACATCTGAACCAGCATCAGATTCCGCCAGTGACTTCTTACTTCCATCTAAAAAACACCCAAGAAAAAAGAAAAATGAAAGATCATGGATCCTCTTGATACCTTTCCGACCAGTACTTACGATAAATTCATAGGGTCTTTTATTCATATTGTATAACAAATATTTAGTATTCACTGACAAATAATTAATAAATTTTAAATAGACCATTTCTTTGGATACGCAAGAGTCCACCACTTACTCAGGTTCTTAGATACGAAATAGCGTTGGCTTCGATTAGCAAGAGAACTAAATGCTTAAACAACTCCAGCGCCTGAATAACTAACAACTGGCCTTTCATTCAGTCTAGTAGTGCCTAGCATTACTGGAGGCCTCCCAACGCTACTGTACTTTCACCTGTTGCAATATAATGTAATTATTGCCTAAACATCATGTTAAATAATGACATAAAGAATAATAGATAATAAGTAATCAGGATCAGGCATCTAGAAATTAAGCATACTCTATCTTTGTCTCAAACAAATTAATTTGATTGTTGTACTGAAATGGCGTTTCAACTTATAAAAAGTTATATAAACTTGTACAAAAAAACTGCTAATAACCGGACATTCGCAATATATAGAAAGCACTATATAACTTTTATTTCCCCATCGCATAATAACTAACCTTCCAGCTTGGTTTTCTTAAGATCGAGACTGATATGATTCAGTGTTTCCTGAAATTGCTCATTAGCCTTCTCAAAATCGTAGTCACTTTCAAACTTTAGCTTCTCTTTCGACTGTGGCTTGCCACTTATCCCACCACGATGACCTCCTCCACCGCGCTGATAATTTACGCTTCCTCCACGACCGAAGAAACCCCCGCGACTCTCACGATAATTATTCTGCTGTCCACCACGTCCATAGCCCCCTTGATAAGTTCCCCCAATATTTGGATAATTCTGTTGTCCTGAAATTTGAAATATCTTATAGTTTTAGAAACAATTACAAAAGCTGCTTGAAGTAGCCTAGAAGCTACCAACTTTGCTAACGGCGGCATCACTCATGGTGGAGTAAAATATGGCAGGTAACACCCTGACTATACAATAAAAATGATTAAGGCATAGAGGCGAAAAACTTGGATTTCGCATCAGTCCTTCTCTGACATCCCAATGCTATGGAAAAAACAATAGATATAGAGGAAAATATAACTTAGCTCTGTGCACAACCTGATGTAAGTATAATGAACTAGTGCTAAAGTCTCGACCGTCACAATTCCTTTTTACTTAAAAAATGAATTGTTGGAAATTGGAAAAATTAAACTGAAAAAAATCTTTGTATGACTAAGTAAAAGATCTCAAATTGTTCTGCGAAACATTAAACAGAAACAATTCAAATCAGAAAGTATGGCTTAAGTTCCCTCCTTGTATCAACAAAGTCTCAATCGTGTGTAAACTGACGTGCAGTATTAAGTGCTCCTTGATGTATCTGTTGCTGGAAACCACCACGATTTTTAGTACCTGTCGCAGATTGCACTGGATTTGGCAGTGAACCTGTACGTTGATTGCGCCCCGCACCAGGAGCACGCGAATGTGCCGGATCTTCTGCTGGCGAAACACGATTCGGTGTGCCAGAACGTGATGCTTTAAATACATTGAAATTAACTGCTGTAAACAATTTACCAGAGCTTGTCACAGTGACACATTATTTTTGATACTCCAATTCTGATTTAGATTAACTTACAGCAAAATCATTTTTATATTTCTCTTTTAATTTAGAGAAAAAGCCTAGACTTTGTATAACCATTAAGTTGAATTTCTACTTCCTAAATTTAGGGTTAACTAAGCCAATTAAACTGAGGATGAACTTACATCCAGCGCTAATAATGTTGCTACCTATAGGTACACTTGGAACTGAGGGATGCATTGGGATGGTACGTCCAGAAGAAATCGAAAGTATGGCCGGATCATATGCCAAACCGCTGGCTAGCTGAGGTACCGGTTTTGGCGTCTCACATACAATCAGATCTTTGATGTCTGTTGCTTTGAAAATAATATATTCATATATGTCATCACGAGCAGCAACTGGATTTGGTGTTGGTCTGTCTTCCGTCCCGAACGAGCGCACTGAAATATACGATGGTTGAGGAGGAGGACAGCAATTTAAATTAGTCTAACAGTCTAAAATAGTGATAGATCACTTAAAAGAAAAGAAATCGTCCTGACATGGACGATTCATTGGGAAAATCTCGACAGTGTTGATGTAAGACGGACCCACGAAAACTTTAAGAACACCAATTAAGTCATTTCTACGGTATACACAGAGGCCACACTTTAACCAGCTTGAAGAGGGGGTAATAACTCGTGATGGCTCTTGATCCGTCCGACCTTTTCAGGAAACCAGTGCTCATGACCACACACTTTACGCACATGGTTATGAGCACTGATCTCCTGAAATTACTCAACTTATAACTCTCAATTTTCAGTCCGTCTACCAGCTCAATCTTCCATTCTAAACAAGCAAAATGAATATAAAATAACTGCAACAACTGATCCATATATACCGTTAACTAATAGTATCGACAACATAAAAGACCGACAACTCAACCCGATGTTTGATTTGGTGTTAGAGCATTAGCGTTATTCATATACACTTAGGAAACAACACTTGACCGAGCATATAATGATTAGGAAATTCGGTACAGTAACCTTTAGCAAGAGCAATAGTTGATTCATTGGTATCGACGGTGTATAATATTCCTTCATAGCGTATATCCAATTTGGAAATCAAACTTATTCTGCTCCCAATGTAGGGAGTTTGCTGTGCCATTATGCAACAGTTATCCAGCCAAAATGAAAAACGCAACGAATAACCCCTACCTACCCTGAAGATGATAACACGCTATTTCAGAGTAATGGCATAGGCGAAACATCCATAAGAGGTAGTCCTAGATATTACGCTTGACATTTTCCTATTTTTTATGATGCATCCCCACTTCCGTATATTATGCTGCAGGTTTTTTTCAATACCGGTTCACGCTATATATCTAAATATCTACTACAAACACCAAACCTTAATCATGTTAAATATATAGGAGTATATCTCAAGAAATATGTATGTAGACCAAAGTGTAATATCTTAAGTATATCTCGAAAAGAACCCTTCAATATTGTCTTACTCATGAAAAGCATAAGTTTTTAAAGTTTGTCGAGTAGTGAAGTTCGTCCCGAAAATCGACTGCAAATAAACTTTTCAATCAGGCCCCTGAAAATTTGTAAACTATAAGTGAAATACACATGAAGAATACATAAAACCTTGGAAGCACATAAGAGTTATTTCGCAGAAAAACAACAACAAAACAACCTAAAAGTACACCAAATGAAGGATATATGAGAATGGGTGGTATCGCCATCGGTAGAACCGTCTTGTTTGGCGTTGTGTTGAAGTAGATCAACATTCAGCAGAAGTCACCGAAGAGATAGCATAGGTTATAAATACCTTGCAAAGTAATCAATTATTTCTTCACCTATCTCATCCCATCTCAACACTGTATCCCGTCTTGCCGGCATTCCAGACATTATGCAAACATGAAGTGTCCCTGATAAGCATTTAAAACAAAACTATATGTAGCGACGAATCAACGTCTGGCATAATAATTGAGTCAAAGACTAACAATAAAGTGAACCGAAAGTCCAGTACTCAACAAAACGAGGAGACACTGAATGCATTCAGTGAAAGAAAGATAATTTTCATCGAACGTCTTACAAGTAAGGAAGTGCATCCATAGGCTTGCTCTAGCTAGTTTCCTCTTTCAGGTCATCTCTTTGCTTGATCCCAGCACCTCACTCTCTTCATTTCCACACACTACTTTGATTAATTTTCCAGGTTAATGATGATCAAGGAACCGTAAATTCTTCGCATTTAAAACAATGGGTACTGAAGCTAAAGAATATTCACATATCCTGATCTGCACTATAACAATATATATATTCTACATTATACAGGCAGTTCCTGCCTGTTATATATTATAATATCGCATCGGGTACCCTTGCTACTACCTATGCTGATAAGTAATAACATGTAAAGACATAATTACTACGAAACGTGCTGAAACAACAACCATCAGCAAAAATGCTACTAAGTTATCCGATAGATGGGATATACAGATCACTGGGCTCCGTTCAGAGTCACGGTGATACCAAGCAAGAGTTAACCGATAACAGTGATCTCCTTACTACAACATGCATCTACATCACATCCCCACGAACGCCTATCCATTCACCAGACACACGCACACGCACACGTGCACACGTATCCACGTATCCATATGAGCATAGCCCACTTCTCTATCCGCCTTGTTCCTCTCCACATAGTGTACTTTCTTAGTCTGAAAATTGTAGTTGATCACTTTCAGGAGATGAGGGATCATCGAGACGAAGGGAGAGAAAGAGCATAGCAATGCAAGAGGGTGCATGACGGTGCGATAGTTCGAAGAATCAAGTAGGTGGGGAGAGGAGAGCTTCGACACTTTATAGTTGTCAAAAGAGAGTAGAAGACTTTGTAGAAATAAAGCGTAATTTTGACGGGGACAGTCCATGATTACTTCCTGCTTTCTCCAGATCTTCAGGACAATACGTCCTTACCGGATTTGCAAATCTCGGGTTCCCGGAACTAATTTTAATATTTCGAAATTCCTGCAAACGATGATTCAATTCATCATTGCAATTTGCTACAACATGTTAGATAAATTTATTTGCTGCTTCGTTAACTTTCGCAGTGCAGCAATAATTAGCATTGTATTTCATTGCCAATTGGTTCTAAAGTTTATAAATGAGTAACAGCACTGATAATAACTTGAATTCATAATGAAACAATATATTTGGTTGCAGACTAATTGACCAGAATGTGTGATAAGAAATGATATGATGATAAGGTCAACAACAAAAAATGGGTGATATATGAGTACGAATCAATGAAACAGTTTGATGTAGTAATGAAAGACGCACATAGTTGTTACCATATACTAATCGTGTTTGAAAAATTTTTTTCCTTCAACACAGAATGATAGTCAACAATAATAATAACATTAATACTAATTAATAATAATATTAATTAATTAGTTAAATAATTAACGATTAACTAATAACCGATGATTAGTAATGGTAATAATTAATTGATTGATAGAATGGTAATAATTAATTAATCAATAGCAATGATAATCAATAATGACAATAATTAATTAATAGCAATAATAGTTAATAATGATAATGACTGATTAATCAATAGTAATGATAATTAATAATGATAACAATTAATTAATTAATTGACTAATTAAATAATAATAATAATAATAGTAATAATAATAATAATAATAATAATAATTAATAATAATAATAATAATAATTAATAATAATAATAATAATTAATAATAATAATAATAATTAATAATAATAATTAATAATAATAATAATAATAATTAATAATAATAACAATAATAATTAATAATAATAATAATAATTAATAATAATAATAATAATAATTAATAATAATAATAATAATAATAATAATAATTAATAATAATAATAATAATAATTAATAATAATAATAATAATAATAATAATAATAATAATAATAATAGAGTAGAAAGTTACCTGAGGAAGATCAGTAGCAGAAAGAGCAGCAAAATGAAGCTTATTCTCGACTGCATATACTCT